>WOVY01010532.1:205000-572066 GCA_013436015.1 Rhipicephalus annulatus
AAGCTGTTGTACTGGGCTGCGATTGGTCATTGATCTTGAACAGCACGCATTGAGTTTCGTCGAAAGTGGTCGCCGACCTCGCCATAGGACGTCGTCCTGCGTGCTGACGCAGGTAGTGCTTGTTGCCCAGCATGACTACCCTCTTGACGTCATCTGTCCAGGGGCGATCCGTAGCCACGAGAGGGCCAATTTCGCGCCTTCGAGTCTTCCTGACCTGAGGACAGCCGGAATGACCCGCTGGTCCCGGCTCCGGCAGTAGCTGCGCCTGAGTGCCACACTCGGTCAGCGAAGACGCAGGTGGCCACGAGCTCTGCGTCTGCACTGCCGACGACGACGTCAGTCGCGGCAACGGCATGCGGAGCTCGAGGCTGCAGTCGCCCGTCTCGTGAGACGACGCCGCCACGCTGTGCTCCAACCTCGGAAGGTCGGCAAGATCGGTTAAGCGGTGCGCGGCGTTGCAGCTGGAGTTGGACGATACAAACGAAAGCGACATGGATCCGGATGGTGGAAACGAGCCGTCGTCGGAGTCGCTCACCGTAAGCCGCGCTCTCGCAATTTCTTTTGACGAATTGTCGCTGTCGATAGAAGCCGTGGTCTTCGCCACCTTGGAAGCAGTCTTGCCTTCGGACATGACCGAACTGGATACCACGCTGCTCGACGATACGGCTTTGTCTCCAATCGTGGCGGTTACTCCAGAGCCAGCCCCGGAAGCTCCTTTCGACGAAGTCTCGATGACTGCATTATCGAGATTCTCATCATTGATGGCCGATCGGCTCGAGCTTTGTGGAGCGCTGGTTGGTGAGGATTTGTCCAGGTCCCTTTCAGTGCCCTGATCGCCAGCTAAAACACAGAGAAAAAGAAAAAAAACGCGAGGTAAAATAATCGACCAGGACATTCAATCAAACGAACGGGAAGAATGTCGTTAGATCAAAATTAAACAGCCAAAAAATAAAATGAGAAAAGCAGGTACGCCTTTACCTATATTTTATTTAGGCGGAATTTCACGAAAACTGTGTTCAGGTACGATGACAACTGCACAGTGAATCGATAATGCCTTGCTTCATCGTAAAGTATATATTTCTTCCCGTTTATTGAGTAGCTCCATTGTGGTAATTATGCTTAATACTGTTTTTTTGGGGGGGGATGGGGGTGGGAGGGGCAATGGCATTTTTCACAGACTTTCGTTTGTATGATTTGTCATTGTAATTTAACGCGTATGCTTTCTTTCAACTGCCATTTTGGATGCGACTCGGTCTGTTTTCGCTGCTACCCGACTCATGTCACTCAAGTCACCCATAGCATTTGCAAGGCTATAATCACCCATATTGCCTGATTTAATGTTGATGGTGTAATTATTATTATTATTATTATCATTATCATTATTATTATTATTATTATTATTATTATTATTATTATTATTATTATTATTATTATTATTATTATTATTATTATTATTATTATTATTATTATTATTATTATTATTATTATTATTATTATTATTATTATTATTATTATTATTATTATTATTATTACATAAACCTGCGTAACAGCTCGTGAGGCATTGGCATGATCGATGGTGCAATGACCTCTATCTTGTAACACGGCATTCACGAGGATTAAAGCACCTATACTTACTACACATAAATCATTTAGCTAAAATAATTTCAAATTACTTGTCTGGTCGTCTTTGAACGTAGAAGCCATCTCACTCTCCATGCTGGCGAGCACTTCCACGAATGGCCTCTCGGCAAAGTGCACCGGAGGCTGAAGCTGCTTCGTGATGTACTCCTGGAACGGCCTTTGCGCCGAAATCGACGGTGTGGTCTCCGATGCAGTGGACGACACCGATGATTTTTTGCGGCGCACGCTTCGGATACCACCGGCCTCCGAGAACGTCAGCGAAATATCCTGCGGTCCTACCATTTCCGACAGTCCCAAAGATTCTCCAACCTTGGGCGGCCTTTGCGCAGCGTAAGCGGCACCGATATCGACCCAGCCGCGATAGTCTTGGGGCACACCGGCAAGTATCGGCTCTGGGATTCGCCCTCCTATCCTGTAGCTACTGCCCTTCGCATTATCGGTGCTGCTGCTCTCTCTGGTCGTAGACTCCATTGACGACTGCTCTGCAGGTGTCTTTTCTTGCAACTTCATTTTTCTGATCGTGCTTTCTAAGGTTTTGTTCAGAGGAGACACGTGAGCTTCTGCGGGTGTCTTTCGCTTTTTGTTATCAAGCTTTTTACTAGATTCTGCTTCTGACAGCTCCGAGGACTCTGCCTCTGCTGCCTTGTTCGCACGTACCTTCACGCCAAGTGTTTTTTGCTTAGCGGTGGTCTGCTCCTGCTTAAGCTCTGCCCCGCTAACGTCCGGCTTAACCGGCAAATCATGATCCCGAGTTGATTTTTTACTCAATTTGCTAGCGGCCATGTCAGGAAGCTGTTGAGAGGTGCGCTCAGAGAGCTCTTCTGTGCATCCTGTGGTCACCGAGTCCGTTTTCGGCTTGCTGTTGATGGTGCCAGAGTATTTCGCGTACTTCCGCTTGCGCTTGACGGGCCTCTGAACAGAAACAGTCTCGCTGTCTTCGACTGACGAAGTAGGCTCTCTTTTGTCGTTTCTTTTTATGAGCCTAGAAAGTAGGCAGGCCAATTCCCCGACTGCTTCGATGCCTAGTTGCTCCTGTTGCATTTTCCCGGTCACACCAGCATTAACAAGCAGGCCTCCTTGTCTTACATTTTGACTGGGCGCCTTGGGGCCAATAATTTCCACTGAGCCGACATCAGCATTCGAATCATTGAAAACTGTCAGTGTGGGCCGCTTATCGACGCGGTCATCTGCATGTGGTTTTACAATGTTCAACACTTCAAGCGAAGCAGTTTTTCCGTCCGTAGGCTGCACTTGACACTCCCTTCCCATTTCGTCGATATTGGCGCAGGTTGTTGAAGGTGCGATTGCGTCACGGCTTTGTCCAGTGGCGCTTGTCTCGGTCTTCTTGGCTTGAGCAACGAGAGGAGCCTTGTTCTGCCGTGTCCGGTCCTCTGTGACGGAACTTGTCGAAACAGGTGGCAACGATGAACGCCTTTCCGTGTTGGTCGAGCCTGTGTTCAGCGAGATTTTGTCTGGTATTGTAGAGTAGCGGTTAGTTTGTGGCTGGGTTTTCACTACCCCACATTCTCGGTCCAGCTGCAAGGCTTTGTCAATAGCTACTTCGATTGCCTTCGGCAGTGCTTGTTCACCGTGTTCAGTGTCCCCCGTATGCTTTTTTAACGGTTTGGTTGACGCAGTGAAACCGTGAACTGGAACACTTGTGACGGAAGTCACTCCTGTGTAAATGAATGAAAGTAATTATTGCGTCTTGTTCAAATACAGTGAATAGGTGAAGATAGACGACAAACGGAGCACGCGTGCGTTAATTTTATACTGATTGTATGCACGCTAAAAAGAAACAATCTAAGGCATACACGTGAAATATACAAAGATAGATTGCAAAAGCCAGATGGATACGGGACGGGTGGCAAGTAAAATGGCCAAGAACAAATCCAGGGCGCATTCGATCAAACATGGCGTGCTGGCAAGCAAAGGCGACACAGGCTTTGACACAGCAATAACCATTGCTGGAAACTTAATGTTTAGAATTGTCTCGTCTTCGGGTACCAGCTTACCGACTTTCAATCTATATTGTATGGTACATATGGTATGGTATGGTATGGTATGGTATAGAGAACTTTATTGAAATCCTGAGGATCAGTTCAGGACTGATGCTGGCTGCTCCCACGTTGGGACAGAGGCTCCAAGCCCCTCTGCCGCCACACGGGCCCTCTGGACAGCCCTGAGTTAGTCCGCCAGCGCGTCACTGTGCAGCATTCACTGCCATCACTGTTCACCGTGAGAAGCCGCACCGGCCATTGCCGAGCAGCGCCACAGCATGTGTTCAAAATTGAGCAAGCCCCCACACTCACTACAATAAATCGAAACCCTGCAGTCCGGATTAATTTTATTCATGACGACCGGGTTGGGGTACGTCCGCGTCTGTAGAAGTATTTATGTAACCGCCTGTGGCCTGTGGAGTCTAGAATGTGGCAAGGGGAATTCCCTGCGCTCTAAGTAATAATGTTTGGTTATATCGTTGTGAAACGCTCTGAAAAACGGAAAAAGCGTCAAAGCAGTGAAGAGGAAACTTGGGATAGGAAAAAGTCGGATGTATGCACTAAGGGACAAAGAAGACAAAATAACTACTAATATGGATAGGATAGTTAAAGCAGCGGAGGAGTTTTACAGAGATCTGTACAGTAGCCGAGACAACCACGATAATTATACTATAAGAACTAGCAGTAACCCAGATGACACCCCACCAGTAATGATAGAAGAAGTCAGAAAAGCTTTGGAGAGCATGCAAAGAGGCAAAGCTGCTGGTGAGGATCAGGTAACATCAGATCTGCTGAAAGATGGAGGACAGATTGTGTTAGAAAAACTAGCCACCCTATTTACGAGGTGTCCCCTGACGGGAAGAGTACCAGAGTCTTGGAAGAACGCTAACATCATCTTAATACATAAAAAAAGGAGATGACAAGGACTTGAAGAATTACAGGCCGATCAGCTTGCTATCTGTAGTATACAAGCTATTTACAAAGGTAATTACTAACAGAGTAAAGAAAACATTAGAATTCAATCAACCAAAGAAACAAGCAGGATTTCGAACAGGCTACTCAACAATTGACCACATTCATACTATCAATTCGGTAATAGATAAATGCTCAGAGTATAACCAACCACTATAAATAGCCTTCATAGATTACGAGAAGGCGTTTGATTCAGTAGAAATATCAGCCGTCATGCAGCACTGCGGAATCAGAGCGTAGATGAAGTATATATAAACATTCTGGAAGAAATCTACAGGGGATCAACTGCTACCATAGTGCTTCATAAAGAAAGCAACAGAATACCAATCAAGAATGGTGTAAGGCAGGGGGACACAATCTCCCCGATGCTATTTACCGCGTGCTTACAGGAGGTTTTCAGAAGCCTAGAATGGGAACAGTTACGGATAAGAGTTAATTGAGAATACCTTAGTAACCTGCGCTTCGCCGATGACATTGCGTTGCTGAGTAACTCAGGGGACGAATTGCAACTCATGATTACGGAGTTAGACAAGGAGAGCAGAAAGATGGGTCTTAAAATTAATCTGCAGAAAACGAAAGTAATGTACAACAACCTCGGAAAGGAGCAGCGCTTCGAGATAGGTAATAGTGCACTTGATGTTGTAAAAGACTATGTCTACTTAGGGCAGGTAATAACCGCAGAGCCGAACCACGAGATTGAAGTAACTAGAAGAATAAGAATGGGGTGGAGCACATTCGGCAAGCACTCTCAAATTATGGCAGGTAGATTGCCACTATCCCTCAAGCGGAAGGTATATAACGGCTGTATCTTGCCGGTACTTAGCTACGGAGCAGAAACCTGGAGACTTACAAAGAGGGTTCAGCTTAAATTGTGGACGACGCAGCGAGCAACGGAAAGAAAAATGGTAGGTGTAACCTTAAGAGACAAGAAGAGAGCAGAGTGGATTAGGGGACAAACGGGGGTTAAGGATGTCATAGTTGAAATAAAGAAGAGGAAACGGACATGGGCCGGGCATATAGCGCGTATACAGGATAACCGCTGGTCATTAAGGGTAACTAACTGGATTCCCAGAGAAGGGAAGCAGGTTAGGGGGAGACAGAAGGTTAGGTGGGCAGATGAGATTAAGAAGTTTGCGGGTATAAATTGGCAGCAGCAAGCACAGGACCGGGTGAACTGGCGGAACATGGGAGAGGCCTTTATCCTGCAGTGGACGTAGTCAGGCTGATGATGATATCGTTGTACGTTAGCAGCTGGTCCCTAAACTCCGGAGCGGGAGATTCAGCCACCTCAAAGATTGCACGGCACACTAAACCTCGTGCCTCCCTGTGCGCCACCTCGTTAAGGTTACGTGGGGCTCCCTCCATGACCCCATGTGCGCCGGAAACCAAGTAATGGTATGCGGAGTGATGTCCTTACCTTGAAGCAGTCTGTAAGCTGGTTCGCTAACAACTCCCCTCAAGAAGGCTTTAATTGCAGAGCGAGAGTCACTAAATACTGAAACCCTTTCCGGATCAATGAGTGTTAGGGCAATAGCTACCTGCTCAGTGACATCCGGATCTTTCGTATAAACGGAAGCGGCATTTCGAACGCTCCCTTTCCCATCTACCACCCCCACCGAGTAAACATCTTTCCCGTTAATCCATGCTGCGTCAACAAATGCAGACTCTTCCTCCTGATCCTTTGCCTCGCGCAACAAAGCCCTAGCTCTTGCCATTCGCCTCCCTGCATTACGAACAGGGTGCACATTTCGCGGAAATGGACGAACTATGATATTAGCCCTGATGTTCACGATTAACTCGCATAGGCACGCACCATCACGAGTCGCCACCGATTCTCCGATTGACCCTAAGATGTAGCTACTAGATTGCGTATACCCAGCAACCGCTCTTTCTGTGCTATACGCTGAGCCTCGGCAATTTTATAGAGTATTACGCAAATCCTGCCGCAACAACATATCATTTGACGTACTCACAGGCAAACCGAGCGCCGCCTTAATGGGTTTTCTAATTAAAGCTTCCTATTTGTCCTTATCCCCCTTTTTCCAATTTAACATATAGCAGCTACGTACGAAAAATGGCCCAAAATAAATGCGTGAACCAAGCGCATCGCACCTTCTTCTACTAATCCTTTATGCCTGTTAAAGATCCTTCGGATAAGTCTTATGGCCTCCTGTGTCTCCTTGGTAATACGCTGAATAGTTATATTGTTACGGTATAGGGCACACAGAGAAACGAGGTGACAGTTGTGATATATATCCCAAAATCACGTAGTCTTTCTCGCTGTATATCTTGCTTCTTCAGCGTGATGCAGACATTGTAAAAATAATATTTGATCCACTTCCTTTAATTACAATACCAAGGACCCTAATAACATCGACTTTTTGTACCAATGACCCATTGTTAGTACGAACTGTGATGCAAGTCTCAACTTCCGGTTATTCGGCCTACGACCTAACTTCTTGGATTTGAAGATTAAAAACTCCGACTTTTCAGATAAGCACTTGGGTCCCATACGAGCCAAACAGTTTTCCGTAAGCGTTACTACCTCCTGCAGCCTAACCTCAAGCTCACCGTCACTACCACCTACACTCCACACTGTGACGTCGTCCGCGTAAATAGTATAGTCAACGCCCTCGACAGTGTCCAGTACGTTAGCTAGCTTTGACATCGCCAGTGGCGAGAGTACGGATCCTTCTGGTGTATCACGACAACCCAATTTGAAGACTTGAAGACTAGGGACTTGATTTCCCCCAACCGGAGACATGTTCTTCTATACTAAAAGAATGCCTTAACAAAGACAAAAAGCCGTTGACCCACATTCAAGTCTGATAGCACCTGTAGAATGAAGAAGTGTCGGAGATGGTCGAAAGCTTTTTCCACATCAAGTCCAAGTAGTACCTAAGTATCCATTGTCCACCGATCAAGTAGGTGATGCTTAATCTAAAGCATGGCATCTTGAGTCGAGAGGCCGAGACGAAAGCCTATTATCGAGTGCGGAAAGACCTCATTGTCCTCAACATAAGGCGTTAGCCTATTTAAAATGACACGCTCAGCGACTTTCCCCAAACACGATGTTAGCGAAATCGGTCTGAGGTTTTCCAGCCCTACTCTCTTGCTCTGTTTCGGTATGAGAACAGTAGTCGCAAGTTTCCACTCTTCTGGGAAAGATACTTCCTTCCATCGGCTATTTATCTCCCGCGTAAGGAACTCAATAGACCCCTCGTCTAAATTCCTTAACATTTTATTAGAAATGCCATCTGGCCCTGATGCCAATTGACTATTAAGATCCTGCAATGCCATCCTTATATCCCTTTCAGTAAATTCCTTATCCATAAATATATTCTCATCTCCACCATATTCCAAATTGTGGCCGTGAGCTAGTTCCTAATAGAGATTAATTAGGCGAGTTTCCGTGTTTTATGATATTGGACTAAGGTAGCACTTTTACAGACGCAAGTGGTTCCCTTTCTGCAACGACTAATATCTTACCGGTAGCCTGTGGTTCAGCTTCCTTCGATGCCTCCTTGGAGACTGTCGCGACCATTCGCGGATCAGCTTCCGCGGAGGTGTCTTGAGCGGCGTCACACTGAGCGGCAACTGTCGCGACGCGCAGTGGCTCGGCGGACACCGAACACCTCCTTGGCATGGTGCCACAGAGGTCGTCGCTGAACTGAGGCTTGAGACTACGCCGGCGCTTCAGGTCCTTCATGAAGGAGTCATCCGTGGACTCCGACGGAGGAAGCTCTCTTCTTAGGAGCGACACCACTGGTGGAGGACTCGGGGACGTTCCGAGATATCTGCGCTGACAATAGCACATGCCGGATACACCGCAACGTCTTCGGCTCTGCCCCAGTAGCTCATATAGTGTATTGTTGGTGCTATGTAGAAGGACAATGTGGAGAGTGCCTGTGCGCCTTTCGTATGAGTACTTCAATTGAGCCTACACAACTTTTGAGGGGCTGATAAAAGCTGAGTAGATTGCCCAGCTGCATACTATAGCCAGCATGCGCACTGCAGGCCGGATTATTATCAGCAAGTTAGGGATAAACTATCACACCCAAAAATAACGTAAAGTATTGGTTCCAGGGGTGATCAGGGAAAGGTCCCAGGTCCCTATAATTGTCCTGAAAGCATGCTCTTCGAACTTAATCAGGGCAGAAGAGAAAGCAAAACTGTAACTCTACTCAAGCCCTATACGGCAGAGACAAGTGAGCGTTGTTCGTGGACGCAGCGGAGTAGCCAAGTCACAAAGCCTATACGTTGCGGCAGTAATAAACTCCGAAGTCTCACGGCTAGCTTCTTTCCGACTGCTTTCGCGTGGGGGCTTTTTCGTCGCGGTGTGTTTTGGGTCACTGTCACCGGCTCTCCGAGGCGACCTTCAACATAGCTCCCGAAGTTTCCCCCGTATAAGAGAATGCGGTACAAGCTGGGGACATGTGTGTCTCGGTATGGTATTGCTTTATTAAGCTCGAGTATGCGGGTTCCCTTCCGGATGACGGCGGTCGTATTTTGGCGGGAGCCAAGACTACAGCGGTGCGCTCACTTTTGAATGCCCGTCAAGGTCTTTGTAGGAGGACACTGTGTAAGAAAAATAATTTAGGCGTGGACACACTATTCCCGCTGAAACCAGGAGCACGACCAGATAATGTTCGGCTTTAGTACATGCGCCGATCGTTGCTTGGGATTGCTGCGACATGGGGGCCGATAGAGTTATCGTACTTAAGACAGTACATACAGTAACTGCAGAGGCCGAGCGGAGGAAAGAGGCGAACATTATCTGGACGCGATGTCGGGCGGAGTGTCCACACCTAAATCATTTTTCTTACACCATGAGGAGGACGAACCATCCATTACCAACCAATAAAAAAAGTCCCAGTCCCCCATTTATGTCTTGATTTTGCATTTTAAACGTCATAAAGCTTAGTGTGGATCAAAGCTATATATAGCTGTCCATCTATGTATCTTCGATTGAGCTGAGCGGACGTGCCTTGGCTTGTGCGTTTCGATGGTTACCACGACCTGCTGCTTGTCCAAGACCCTCTTCATATGCTCATCCTTGGGCTCAAGCATATGCATCGGTGGCGAGCTGCTGCCAGGCTTGTTGTAGATGAGCACACCACCTGAACATCGAATGTTTCAAGTGAAAATCTAGTGACTATAGGTTCACTCCAGGCAAGTAATGATGTATACGTCACTATACTGCACGTTTATTATAACATGAATACATTCTGAAACGTCGCGTAAAAGTGGCAGCCTGTACCGGTCTTGCGCCCGTCCTGGCTGGGCAGCAGTTGTCCCTTGCGCGTGCGGCGCCACGGCGTCGCACGCGGGTCTTCTTCCGTCTTGTCGCCAACGGAGGAGTAGCTCCGGCGCAGTTCCTCCTGTGGCTCGCTCTCAGAGGAAGAACTACCGACCTCTTGCACCGTCGACAAACGCGGGCTCTGCAACATTCGTAGCCAGACCATGAGTCATCCTTGGATAAATGTTAAGCTGCACGAATCCCCGACCATTAACATCGTGATTAGAACATAGAACAGGTGTCTCCTTATTCATCGTCTTACGGGCGATCTAAAATTCACAATCAATTTCACCCGACCTCAATGTATGGACTCAGAACTGAAAATTATGACGAATCCATTGTGGGTGTTTACAAGAAGTGCTACCTTTTCACGCCATGTAATAATGACAATTGTGGAAGCTTAACGTCCCAAAAGCGTGATATGATTATGAGAGACGCCGTACTGGAGGGCTGCGGAAATTTCGACCACCTAGGTTCTTGTAGGTGCAGTAAATTATTTCTCTAGCATAAGACACTGTTCGTCTCAGATGCGTTAAAGAGAGTCGCTAAGAGTTCGCGTTTGGTTCCAGGTCATGACGGAGCAAATTTCATGAGCATTTGTGCAAAGCTTATACAAACAAAAAAAGATGCCAACACCATTCGTGTCGGAGCGTTAGCATATGTGAGGCGTTCGTGCCCAGGAACCTGTTTTCAATATGGGGCGTAAGGGTCAGCGTCTCCGTCTACATTTGATAACTGCGTAGTCAAAGTTTGATTTTTTTCAATTTTATTCTAATTTTAGTTTTATTGTGAGCTGCCCATTTGCCCTTTTGTTAACGTTAGTTCAGTGACGGAACTTACATGCGTGAATTATAGGGGCGAAGCTCCTTATGGCGTAGCTTGGGCGTCCCTCGTATGTAACCACCAGTGGCACATACCCGAAATAGGTATAACACTTCACCTCCAAGGTGGTGCCAGTGAGAGATTTCTTCTGTGCGTTGTTTACCAATAAAAAATAGTGCTCAATGTACATGCCAATGGCTGCTGATGGGGAATGAGAGACATGATCATTCGGCTTTTAGTCAACGCGCACGCTGCGATCCCCATTAGCAGCCATTGGCATGTACATTGAGCACTATCGGACAAGAAAGGGATGCTACATTATACTCGCTGGGTGTAACCTCCTTAGCTTTAGAAAGGTTTAGCGAGCGCTGAGCCGCAGTCCCATGAATACAATGAACTTGTATATACCATGAATGAACTCAAGGTGGTTAAAAATGAGAAGTAGATACGAAGCGCAAGCCGTAAGAAAGTAAAAGCCGAATTCTCCTGTCTCTCATTTCTCATTAGCAGCCATTGGCATGTAAATTGAGCCCTATCTGACAGGGAAAGGTTGCTACGTTATACTCGCTGGGAGTAACCTCCTTGGTTTTCGAAAGGTTTAGCGAGCGTTTGGTCGCAGTGCCATGAATACAGTGAACTAGAATATACCATGAACTCGAGGTGGTTAAAGGTGGGAAGTGGACCCAAAGCGCAGGCCGTAAGAAAGTGTGCGTGTGCCACCTCTCGTTTAGTCCTTGGAATGTCCGCTGGATGGCGGTACTTCTATATGGGCAATATACGATATAAAGATGGGAGATGGTGGGACTTGGAGTGTTGAATAGATGAACGAACGGACACACAAACAGATGCATGGATGGACGCATGAACGGACGCAGGGGCGGATGCATGAACGAACGCAGGGACGGGCGCACGAACAGACGCATGGACGGTCACACAGACGGACGCATGGACGGACGAATGCTTCGCCCCACTCTCCATCATTCACTCCGTGGATATGCTGCCATTTTTTTTTCTAGCATAAAACAACCTCGCGTTAAGACAACGATTGAGCTAAGAGCACATTAAACAGCTCCAGATCAATCCGCAATATTTTATTACAGCAGATTTCTCGATCAAATCCCGGTTTTTGGCATATGAAATTAATGTGGCCACAAAACTTACCATGTGCGAGCGCAGACATGCATGCAGCATGTTCAGCTGAGAACACACAAACCCAAGTGTTACAATGTCGCACTTGTGTATGAACACACCTTGTCACCTTTGGCAGCCTGCTGCCTGATGAAACGAGGTGGGTGGCGAGGCGGCATCGACGAGTCCCGCATGTACGAACCACCATGGGGACCGCGCGGCTGTCGCAGCGACGACTCCTGTGCCTCACTGCTGTCGTCTCCCGCCGAGTACTCCGGCTCGTTGGTTATGTATGACGAGAGCCTGTCCTTGGTCAAGATGCAAGTCGTCGAAGACGTGGTCATTGCGTCTGTATTTTGCTTTTGTTTTCGCCTCGAATGGCGACTGCTGCTCATACTGCCGCTGCTGCTTGAACCGTTACGCTCGCGCACCATCCTGCACGCGTGCATGTCGAACATATATATACTAGACAGACAGACAGACAGACAGACAGACAGACAGACAGACAGACAGACAGACAGACAGACAGACAGACAGACAGACAGACAGACAGATAGACAGATAGACAGATAGATAGATAGATAGATAGATAGATAGATAGATAGATAGATAGATAGATAGATAGATAGATAGATAGATAGATAGATAGATAGATAGATAGATAGATAGATGGACAGACAGACAGATAGATAGATATATAGATAGATAGATAGATAGATAGATAGATAGATAGATAGATAGATAGATAGATAGATAGATAGATAGATAGATAGATAGATAGATAGATAGATAGATAGATAATAGATAGATAGATAGATAGATAGATAGATAGATAGATAGATAGATAGATAGATAGATAGATAGATAGATAGATAGATAGATAGATAGATAGATAGATAGATAGATAGATAGATAGATAGATAGATCCTGGTGGTCGTCGCCAGAAAGGTCGTCACAATCTGTGTGCAAGAACTACGTCCGCGCGTATGTGACCTTTGACGAGGAGGCGATTGCATTGCGGTGCCTGAGTGATAAATTTCTGTGTGCCGAAACATGACATTTTGTGTGTTTAACTTACTTTTGATAGGCATAGCCAGCAACCAAGAGCAGCAAAGCCAGGGCCAGCATCACGGTGAGGGCCATGGTAAACATGTCGCCTCCTTGATTTGATGCTGTCATGAGAGTGGTGCATTTCAGAGCAATGCTAAAGGTACTTGCGAATGAACGGTATATGCATGGATACAATCGTAAAGATAAGGAAAACGATTATCTGCCCCACGCTGCCATATTAGACTCAATAATATTCATAGTGGGTTCAACACTTGCCGCAATATCTTCCACTAGCGGAATTCCGAACCCAAATTATCATCGATAAATGCCATGGTCTTCTCCGACATTGATATCACCTTAACTCATGACCGTGCACGAATCCCTAAGTCTGACAATGGAAGCACACTCACCCAAGAGGCAAAGCCTCGCGGCTGTCAATTCGAACGGGTGCGAGCAGTTGCAGAAGGAGTTGACGCACTGCACGTTCGGGTTGCCGTAGTTGCACTCCAGGTTGCTGACGCACGCTTCGTTGAGGTTCTTGGCTGCAACGTTCAAGAGTGCGCGTTCCTTATAGAAGTTGTGTATGTTGACTATTTTTTGAAGTATTATAGTTTGGATGCTATAGTTATGGATGCTTGAGTTGTTACAGTCGACGTGTATGGGTATAACGTAACTGCATGCAGTTCACAACACCATAAACCAGGGATGTTGCCCGTGTTCTCACCTCGGACACACCTGTGGACGCCACGCTCATTTACGTAGATCGGTGTCGATGAGGCGCAAGCGCATTTTGAGGCGCTGTCCTCTTTGCTGCAAAACGCAGACACGTTACTTCAAGGACATCACCTTGACTAATTATACGCATGCAGCGCTATTCGCGGTGACTCTTTTCAATTTGCACTCTAGCTCGCAGACAGTCGTCGGAGCTATGTATGCTATAGACGGTGCCTTGTGGAGTAAATAGATCACATGTAGATGAAGTGAGTCAGCTTCACACTGGTTGGCCAGAAAACTCGAGGTTATATGGCTGATATGGTTAGCTTGAGTAGAGTTACTTTATATGGTACCTTTATGGAATAACTCTAAGCTTGGACTACCTCGCGCGCCACGTATAGAACGTATGCATTGGGAATACCACGACAGACGGAGTGGACGCACCTTATACAGGCGAGACCGAGGAGCGCGTCGCACTGCCCTTCGTGTACGCAGTCCGAGCCAAAACCGAGCGCCTTCGATCCTGGTGTCCCGTTGGAGACCTTGGTGCCGCTTGATGTAGTAGCCAGTGCCGCCGCGGTAATGTCTGTTTGGTGAGCGATAACAATAAATAGGCATAAATCCATAGTGCCGTTTCATATTGCTTGAGAATTCCACTCGCTGGTCGCTGTGAATGTATACTCATGGGGTTGGTTAATAAACACTGCCGCATTTTGAAGAGGATGTAAATAAATTTGAGTGGTGCCCAAATTTTTATGGAAACCATGACTAGAGCCACGACGTTGTGACATCGTCAACTCTTATCCTTCTCAGTTCTATATTGGCAGCTAAAAAATAACAATTGCCTTAATATAACCATATGAGCTAACAACGCGCGGTAAGCCCACTGGAACAGTCACAGTGTCGAATTCACAAAGCCTTTCGTTTAATTCTTAGTGTTAGCCCCACCGCTGTGGTCTATAGTGACTGAGGTACTCGGCTGCTGACCCGCAGGTCGTGCTCAGATTTGAGTGCACGTTAAAGAACCCCAGGTGGTGCGGTTGTCTCTCATAATCATATGGTGGTTTCGGGACGTTAAACCCCACATATGAATCAATTGAATCAATCAATCAATTCTTAGTGTTATTCACCAGTGGGCTTGGCACCCTCGCATATATATATATATATATATATATATATATATATATATATATATATATATATATATATATATATGTCTACAGCGTGAATACAGATATTTATTTATGCAGCTTTTTAAAAAGTGTCGAAAAAGGTTACGCTAAAACCTTCTTGGCAGGAGTGCTCAAGTCCACGTATATAAACCACGAGCGCGTGCTGTTTATCTCATGCTACGCTATTTGAACCGCTGGCGTACATTTATATAACTCCAGATGTATTTTGACGGAGTGCAGATACATGCGAACAAGTGTTCACACTGAACGTTGTTCGTACCTGGATCAGAGCTCTTGCTGCTGCTGCTGACATCAGTGTGATCGTGCTCGTCATGGACCATCCTGAAGTGGTCTCTGGCACTGGCGAAAGAAGAGTGTATGAATTCTTAAGACACGGCACGAGTAAGAGGACTCAAGATTCTCGCTCCGTCTTCTATGCACTCTGAAGGCTGCACATATAAGTAGATATCTTGGTCAGGCTGTCTGAATACTTTTGAACGCAACTTCGAGAAAAATTTCCTCGCACTAACTGACGCCCTTCTCGGCGCAATGCAACTTACGTATATGCACCAACGTGCATTTGCCCCATAACATTCGATGGCTAAAGGTGACATCTATTAAATTTGTAGACAAATCACGTTGCACGAATTGTATTCTCGGCTGACCAGAGAAAGGCAGGTGACATGCTACTAAACTATACAAGTCATTGTCGCCCGTGTCTGCTGTATCAGGTACTGACGAGATTACAAATTGCATTAGCAAGAGTAATTGCCAGTCACGCATGTTTCACTGATATTAGCTGTTTAGAGTCCTTAGCTCAAATAGTCCTGCGCAATTTTGGGATATTTTCATACGACGCAGATTCGACACTTACCAGAGGAGACAGGTTTGAGCATTTTAAGAGCTGATGTCGCAGTACGGACAGGGCTGCTGCCCTTCTAACCCCTTTACGTTCACTGGCATCGCACTTTAAATAATCCACATAGCTCTTCGCCTTTTGAAAACTAGCCACGGTTCTTAATAAGACTTCCTGTCTATACCAGATAGTGTCTCTTCACGATACGGTCAATACACTCGAAATATTTACCCTAGGTGTAGCGCTTAACGAGATATCGATTGGGGCTCACTCCATGGCTTCCAGCTGACAGACCACTAGCTGAAGGAACGCGCAGAAGACCATGCCACTCGTGAACAGGTGTGCGCCTTGGGGTGCCATCTTCAGTTTTGCCCTGAAGGTATGTGGACGCCTTCTCGAAGACCATCCACCTCGCATGGCTCCAGCTTCTTTTGCGCGATCAACGGTGAACCGTGGCCGCAGGTGAACGCGTGGAACGAGACGTGCTGACACGTGCCACGCTACTTCTTCTTTGTCTCCCCCTCTGATGACTCATACGCAATTCAGGGGATCGGTCGAGTAGTAGGTGAATTTTTTTTTCAGTATTCTCTTTAGTACATTACTCGTATAAGCTAGAATTAACTAATATAACGAATTTAAATACAAATTATTAGTAATTAAATGTGCTTCCTCCTCTTCTTCTCTGATAGTGCCTCGTTGTGTCTCGTTTTCTTTTCCTGACTCTGCATTCCGAGTGCATGCTGAGGATATGAGCCGAGTTCTGTATATTGTGAAGGAACAATTAAAAGAAGGTAATATCGCTCGACTAATTTATTAGAATAAATGACTAGGTAACTTCAACAGCAGATCGACTTGAAGAAACTATGTAAATGTTGTTACACGGCTCCACAATCATTCATGCATGTCATAAATGTTCAAGAGAGGAAGACAAAGAGTGCACCAGTATTTAAAATAAACCTTTCTACTTTACTGAATTTTATTTGTTTATATCAATAATGAAGCAAGGCATGTTGTTTGGCTAGTTGGTGCGTAGATTTAACATATGTTTAAAGAGAGCACAGAAGGCATTGTTAAAACATAAACACAGACTGTGTACATGTGTGCGCCTTTGGTCCTACTTTCTTCTTGTCTTCTTCACGCGGTTTAAAATTTTGCTCAATCAATAGTTTGTCGACAAGCTGCGCGCGACTGCGAGCCCAGGGAGAGAATATTGTTAACTTTCCAGAAGAAATGGAAGATAGATGACGCACGAAAAGAAGCCACATATAGCGCAGCCAGGGCATAGGCACGTAGCCAGAAATTTTTTTCGGGGGGGGGGGATTGGGGGAGCACCATTTTGATTTCAGGAGGGGCACCCCTTAAGATGGCCATATATTGCTCTCTATGCCGGAGGACTTGTGCCAGGTGTGCCATCACCTGGCTGCGCCCCTGCCAGGGCGGGAGGGGGCACCAAAGTATATCGTTTTTTTTTCAGTTTTGCATGTGTATATATACAGGCGCACACACACAAGTACCCGCGCGTACATATATAAGGTATATTTAAACACACTTCACCCCTCAAAACATTTCTGGCTACGCTACTGCGCATTATTGACGACGCAAAAGGCATCCCATGTCGGTAGTAGTATAGTAGTAGAAGTAGTAGTAGTAGTAGTAGTAGTAGTAGTAATTTGGGTGCACATTAAAGAACCCCAGGTGGTCGAAATTCCCGGAGCCCTCCACTACGGCCTCTCTCATAATCATAGCGTGGTTTTGAAACGTTAAACCCCAAAATCAATCAAAAGTAGTAGTAGTAGTAACAATAGTAGTAGTAGTAGTAGTAGTAAACATTTATTTTAAAAAAATGGCCCTGTATCTGCATGTTACATTGCAAATGTCGTCGAAAGACGATAGTCTTGCGTCTGGGGAGAGTGAACAAAACGTTTATTTGGTGCTCTGCGCAAGAAAATCGGTGAATGGCATTTTGGAGGTGCTGCGTTAGAGTGCTTTCGGTGTGCAGCGGAGGCGAACTAGCGCGTCAAGTCACGTCACACGTGAGACATGAGTGCTATCTGGCAGTTATCTTGGAAAACAAAGGGCGCGGCGTGCGCGCCCGCCTTGGGGACGATAAGGTGTAGAAGGCAAGGCGACGGGTAGATGGCACCATGTCGTTTTAGTTAAAGTCCCTGAATATTATTTGCAAAGTACCGTCTTTCTTTTGATTGGAACCGCCACGCCGAGCACCCTCCTCTCCCACCTTCCACCTCTCCGCTACTCGGGCCGTCGCCCGGGAAATACGCGAGAACTTCTTACTTTTGCTCCGGGAGTGTAGAACAACTCCTCCCAACTCTACCTCAAGCAAGTGGGAGAGGTCCCTCAGGAGCTCACTTCTCGCCGACCAGCAATGGGCCGTCCAGCAGGCTGTTGCGAAGCGCACCTCCGACGACGTTACGAAGGGCGCCTCGAAATCTCACCGCTGCAACCACTGTTTCGAAAGACGGCGACGCCAACACGGTCCCGAAGGCGCCACTGCTTCAAACTCCACCGGGAAGGTCACCAGCCGTTTGGTAGCGTAGGTTTCTCAGCTCGCGACTGCTTCTGCGCAGAGCTGATAGACGAGCGGACGAGACGACGGTGAGTTAAACAAGGTTTATGTACAGCGTATATACAGAGGCGTTACAAATTCGGCACTGGGGCCGACAGAGACTCGAATAGCCGAGCTCTCCTCTCTAACACATAGGTCTGCTCTCAAATGGGTCTGCTCTGACACACATGTCAGCTCTCCGACAGGTCTCCTGCTCGCGACGCGCCGCAGGGCTTGTTTTATATGCACCAGGTCCAACCCAAATGACCAACCAGAAGCGCCGCTGGTCGTCAGGTCAGACTCCTCCAATGGGGGGTCGCCGCTGGGCCGCGTAATTCTTTCTCATCGAATCTGCAGAGGCTGCGCTGCAGGTGGCTGCACCCAAGGATGAGTGACGTGGCCGCGCATTGCGTCAGACGCCAAACAGGAAGACGCCGGTTGTTTACTCGACGGGCTCGCGGCTGCGCTGACTCACTGCACGTGCGCGCCAGAAAGGCGCCGCGCGTGTTTACGCCGTTGAGTTGTTCGCGTCAGGCGGGCTGGCCTTGACACAGATTGCCTTTTTCAGAGGCACGGACGTTCGCTGTGGACTCGCAGGCATAACAAGGCCCACGAAGCGGCCGCCAAGTACTCCCTGTCGGTCCCTACGTGGGAGACGCCCGCTACGTGCTATGCGCGTCTTGCAGGACTGAAATAAAGTTTTTTTTTCACTCTATTCCATTCTTACTTTTTTGTTTTCTTCTTTTTCGCCGTGCCCGGCTCTCGCCACTATCCTATCAAGAATGATCTGTCACACTGATAACGAACGCGCTGTGCGTGACTTGGAATTATACCGGACGCGCAGCGATAGTGAAAGGAGCGGCACGACAGATAGATGTGTGGCGAAGGATAGACGGTGCGCGCGTTAACAGTGTGACATGGCATTCTTGATAGGAAAGTGGCGCGGGCTGGGTTATAGTGCCGGCGCCTACACGGTGGCCGTTTGGGAGAAGATATAGATAAGGTTTGGACACTGGGGGAGGAGGGTTCGACACTTTGGAGAGAGGGTTGGACACTTCGGCGAGGATATGGAGAAGAGTGTCACTACTTTCTCTATTAAGGGATTTTAGTTTTAGCAAAGCGTTAAATACACTTGCTTTTCCGTGCAAGCGTTGTATCGTCAGCTCAGCGCGATAAGCACTACGGTTCTTAGAATTACTTATGTATACCTTATCTAGTAAAACTACACACGTACAGAATATTGACGTTTTGTTTTGGTGCCTCAGATATGCGCAATAATTGCTTTTAATTGACAATCGCACATATATGAATGCTAAATCTTGAGCAATATTGGTGGGTGCTGCGGATGGGGTCGGCCATTTAAAGTATCGTTTGGTGCCGTTTAGAGTATAGTTAAGAGCGGACAAACAAAGAGACAGACAGGCAGACCAAGATTTTTGCGTCGAAGGTCCCCAAGCAAGACTATCGTCCTTAAAAGAACAGAGGCTTCCAAGGAAACCAGCCTCTAGTGGGCCAGCTTTTCTACTGTACTAGGTGGAGTCTTTAGTCAGGAACCCCATTGGTCGTGGCCGCTGTCCTGGCACGCTGGATCATGGCTCATTGGACCGGAAGGTCCTGGCAACCGAGCAGGGCTACCTTCCAGTCCTCTCTAGTTGGATTTGGGCACGGGGGTAAACAAGGATTGAGCTGACATGCCCATACCATGAGGTAGCTAGGTGTCGGCCACCTCCGCACAGTACTGGCAGAGGCCGGAAAAGGAAGAGTCAAAGTGTTTAAGCCCTGCCGGGCACAGTAACGTATTGGCAAATAGCCGCATAAGGATTCCCTCATCCGCCCTCCTGAGTCATTTGCAGGGTGGAAGAAAACGGTGGTGGTAGTCCCAGTAATGGGTAATTATATCTCTATAAGTTAGGAGAGTAGCGTTCTCTTCTGGAACACAGGGGTCATCGGTGGGCGATGCGGCGGCACGGGGAATGAGTGCGCGGGCGGCAGCGTGCACCGCCTCATTGCCTGCCAGCTTTTCTAATGGCCAGGAGTCCAGATTAGTGAGTGGGGAGAGGGGTAACCTCGCCAAAACGCGATCTGGCCACCTCGAGTGGTGCTGACGCTTAGCACCGCCTGCTGGCTCGTTCCAGCACGTACGTGTGATTCAACGTTACTAGAATTTCAGTAACGTTGGTGTGGTTGGCGCTGATGGCTGATGTCTGTATAGTAACCACGCTAGACTTGCAACGCACTGCAGTTCCCTGAACGTTCTCCGCTTGGCCTCTTTGCAGGCATTACTGGCACGGAGGAAATATCGAAGTGTGATACGCACATGGCTCATACCACCAGCAAGTGTTGTAATGTGATCCAGAAACGAGGCGAAACAGCGCAAGCTTCCGGCGCCGAAGGCACGCCGAACAAAGATGTGGCAAGCGAGCCAATTAGGCGCCCAGCCCGTGGCTCACACTTTATCTCTTCCGAAGAGTGCGAGCAGGAAGCAGCCATCATTATTTGTTGACATTGTGGACGCGTGGCAAGCTGTTTGAAACTCCGTGTTAGCGACAGATATGTACAGCAGGAATAACAGCCAACACCGGGAACTGAAATGTGCCGGATGATAAGTGCAAAATTGTCCTGAATAACGGTACTGTGAACAAATGCAGTAGTGAATTACCACTGCATGCATGTTTCAAGCTCAATAGAAAGGACCTCCGTGTTCACAGAAGGATCTTACTCGACATAGAACCATTTGCAGTTTATTTACAGTTCTCACAATACACGAGACGCAAATTGTCATGGTACCGGAGCAAAATACGTGTTTATACCCTCCTGACAGGGCACCTGCCACCTGGTACCACAAGTTCAGCATACAACAGCGGACAAATCAAACAAAAAAGACGAAAAAAGAAACAGACACACACAGGCCTATATACACATATGGGCGTGTACATAAATGGCACAATTACCAATGTACTAGTTCAGTATAGCGTAATAAAGGTCAATAAACTGAATAAGTACCTACAGTTTACGAGCAAATTCAAACAAATCTTTACGGCGGACATAATTATTGTGAAAGCGGCCACGTGACGAGAAAAGTTTTGCAAATCTGTTCACAGGAATTCTAGACGATTGCGCAGCCTGAATTTCGTATGAATGGGCATGGAGCACGTAAGAATAATTTGGCAAAAATGTAGAAAAGCACCAAGATATAAGCCGCGACGATGGCGGATGGTTCTCGCAAATATTTTCGATCGTATAGATGCCGTTCCTTGCTGTTGGCTGCCCACCTCGTTCGTTGATACTCCTTGCTGCGTCATGATTGGTTGTAAGTTACTGCAATGAACTATTCCAGTAAGGAGTTTTCGTGAATATAGGGCACAAGGTTCTTATGTATATGGAAGGCATACACTCTCTATATATGTATATATGGGTGATGAATGACTCTGCCATTTGTCAACGTTTACTTATACCTCACCCTGGATTTCAATTTCCTATAGTGAGATATGAGTGTGCGATGAAAGGTGATCTGATTAGATGTGCGCTAGGACACCTACAACGCTCGGCAAATATACTTTAAATCTTCAAATGCACACTCGGACATTTCCAATCAAACATGTCAAATAAATTAAAAAAAACGGCCGACGGGTCATTTCAAGCTACCATTCTTCCAATATCAAAGACGATGGGTGTGTCAGGTCCTGTAGGACTAGAAAGAGAGAGAGATAAAATGTAGGGAAGACAGAGAGAGAGAGTAACTATGCTTTGTCCGGTTTGCTGCCGTGCAGGTGGGGAGGGAATGAACGGGCAATAGAAATAGGGATTAGGCGCGAGGATAGGTATTTCACATATGCGCAGGGTTTGACTGCGCACGTAGTGGAAGGGCCCTCACTTTTCACTACGTAGGCGCGTGCCATAACATGTCCAGCATGTTATGATGCCAACCATCGCCGTTGCACTTGAAGCAAGTTTGTTCCCTACGAAATGTCCCGTTAGTCAATGCGGCATTGCGAGTGCCACGAGAACGGCCAGAACAGTCCAACAGCCATGCGCTCGCATTGAATCCTGAGATGCAGTGAGCACGCCGCTGAGTCGTGCTAGCACCTTTCCGCGTGCCTCGCGTTTCGACGTCTTCATCAACCTGCAGGTTCCGTTGGCCGGCACAGGTTCGACTTCGTTCATATTCAGTCCGTCCAGAGGAGGCGGACCAACGCAGAGGCTCGAGTTGATCACCGCGGCTGCTTCGTAGACGCTGGCGCTAGCTACCACGGTTTTGCGCCTCCACAGCCACGACACGTCGCACGAGCACAGGAAAGAGTTATTCGCGAATTTCACGGCCGGTCCCAATGGTAGGGCGCCTTCTTTCGCGGTTCGGATCACGTTTCGTGCAAACGTGACGTTCTTCGCCGACGACAGCTGCGCCAGAGCTCCGGTCCCAACGACGTCTATGCGGTTGTTCTCGAAGACGACTGAGGTCGCGTTGGGACCTCCAAGCAGAAGCAGGCTCCCGCGCCCTCGGAGTTCGTCGAACTTGGTGTCACGGACGATCACCTCTGTCGCGTTCGTGGCCGAGAGAGGGGCCCCGCTGACGTTGCCGAATGTGCAGTTCGACACCTCGATGGTGCTGACTGAGTCGAACACGAAGGAGCCGTTCTGCGCCTGGTCCACTAACGTGTTGGAGAGCCGGAATGACTTGCCCTTCGCAAACAGAAGCGCCATGGAGTGGACCTGCATCCGCACAGTGGCAAGCCGCACACACATTACAATGTCAGACAAGACTGTACGCTCTCGATAGATCAACTGTCGTGAGCGTGGCAGTTTTTACACACACACACACACACACACACACACACACACATATATATATATATATATATATATATATATATATATATATATATATATTGAATGAACTTGCAGATAGCTGATTTGAAAAGGATATCGTATTAACTAACGTTTCGGCCGTGGCACGGCCTTCGTCAGAGTAAGTATAGGTATGTTACAATGCAGCCGCTTTTATAGGCTCACGTGATGAACTCTCGGTATAGCAGCTAGTACAATCAAAGTAAAAAAATGGTGATCTGTCAGAACCTTGTGTTGACATGACTGACATGCGACGGGTGCATGAATATACAAGTTTCAAATTTTCTTGCGCATCGACACGTGGGGCACAGTATGGTTGGCAGTCCGGTTTCAAGACAAATCACCATAGGGAAGTGAGGGAATCCTTCTTGACCCACAAATTTAACACCATTCGTTCAGGTATCAATGAAAACGTAGGAAAGCTCACCTGCCTCGCAATATAACAACACGACTTCTTAGATTAGTAAAATATTTTAGTGTATATTAAAATGTATATTAGTCAACCGTGATTTCTTTACTTCAGAGCTCTTTTACTTGTCCTGCCAACCATACTGTGCCCCGCGTGTCGATGCGCAAGGAAATTTGAAACTTGTATATTCATGCACCCGTCGCATGTCAACACAAGGTTCTGACAGATTACCATTTTTTTTTACTTTGATTGTCCTAGCTGCTATACCGAGAGTTCATAACGTGAGCCTATAAAAGCGGCTGCATTGTATCATACCTACTTACTCTGACGAAGGCCGTGCCACGGCCGAAACTTTAGTAAATACGATATCCTTTTCAAATGTGATATCTGCAAGTTCATTCAATATAGAAAATACCCGGACCTGTCGTGCCTTCCCTTCAAGTTCTATATATATATACACAAAGACATATGGCAGAATAAGTATCTGAATGATGTCCACGCAAGCATTCATAAGCATTAAGGATTCATCGTACCCAGGGTAACAGCGCCAATTTCGACGTTAAATACAGGGTAAGGAAAGCTCGTGCGATGCTTTCTCCTTCCTCTGTTCGTGTTAAATGTTGTGCTGCTACCTGAAGTACAATTAATCAAAACCAATGTGCCTTGCAGCCTTGCTTTCACATATCTGTACATATACCGCATTTACTTGATTGTAACGTGACCACCGTTTTACCGGTAGGATTGACTTTTCATTGCGTCCAGGAAGATAAAGTAGTTATTTAGGTTTTCGATTGCAATGCGAAGGTCGACACAAGGCAGCGAAGATTTGAGGGAGAACGCGCTAAGTTCGAGTAAATACACTAGGGAGTTTTAGTGCTGGGTACGCAGGCGGCTTGCGTACGCAGGACGATGGGGCAGCGGTATTGCGCATGCGCGAAGCCCCAAACAGATGCGTCGCAAGATCGCTGGGGCGATGGGGCGATGCGTCTGCAGGTCAAACAACGCTGCCACCGCTGGCCACCTAGCGGAGATAAGCTGCCCCGGCGCACATGCTGGCGCATCATGTTACCTTCACGGCGAGCAAAGCCGAGGCTGGCCAGATCAACCACTTTGACATTTAAGTTTAAGCGCAAATATTATAGTGGCTAGCCACTATACAAATAGCATGGCACAAAGGCGCGAAATCTCGGACGGTATGGATCGGCCGCCTTGTAAGGTCCACCTTCGCAAGAACTCACAGTATCCGCACTGCGGATACTCTAGCCGTCGAGTTAAAATAAGCCAAAGTGCGAGCACTTATAGCGATTACATGGTTTCAGCCAGATTACCAAAGCTAGAATGGCCTGGAACATAGAAACTAAATATAGGCCAGCCCCGACCAGCTGAATAGGGTGCGCCATCTAGCGCAGCTATATTGAAACAGACAACCACAACATTGTTATTGCAGAAACGTTGTGCATTGTACATCTGATGCAAAAACTGCGCAGCGAAAATATTACAAATGAGTAACGTTTTTATTTGTTTTCATCTCAAAAACATTACGCGTAAGCTAACAAGTTCATGACCGTGGTTGCACGAAGTGTCACAAGATGTCGACACTGTCATTGTAGTAACCTTGTATTTTTCACTTTTTTCGTATACCAGGATACTGTACACGATGAAAAAGTGTCCTGATCACTATGTATGCTTAATTTTACATTTTCAATCATAAAAATAATTAAATAATACTTACGCGACAAGACTCTATGGCGCTGCGAGCACGTGTGACCTTCGTGCGGCTTGCGTTTGCGTGCGTGCCACCGTGGCGCCAACTAAAAGGCATTCCGGTTGGGTATGGGTTGGGCACGCAACGCCGCGCGCTCCCAAGCCCGCATCGCCCCAAGAGAATGCGTACCCAGCACTAAAACTCCCTATTATCTATCTATAGCATGCGTGCGTATACCAACCTGTCCGAGATGCGAGTCGCGGATCGCCAGCTCCTGGACGTCTGTGAAGCCAGCCAGCGCAGCAGGCAGAAGCTCGGCAGCGGTCACGTTGTCCATCTCCAGCAATTCGGTGCCGCGTAGTCCGTGCAGGGCCAGGTGCTCGAGGGTGAGGTTTCGCACATTGTGAATTCGCATGGTGCGCACCGCGGACACCTTCTCGAAGGCCATTGAGCGAACGACCAGCTGGCCGATGTCGCTCAGCGTGAACTGCGTGCACGCCACGGAAAATCCAGTTGGTGCTTGTTGTCACTGTGCTGATTAATCAATGCGGAACTAACAATAAATAGAGAGTTTTAGTACTGCAGAATGGTGCTACGTACGCATCACGCAAGCGCCTTGCGTTACGTGGCGTCATTTAGCACTAATCGGCTTTTAGTACGCCGTAGTACCCACGTACGTAACGACCATGAAGCGTGTTGCGCCATCTGGTAGATCAAAATAGAAGCACGTGTTGTTGGCAGCTAATGTGAGCCAATCCAAGTGTTACAGCCAGATTATGGCCATATTTTAAGCCACTGAGCCTGTCGGTGCTGGCCTTCTATGCCGCCATTTCGCAAAACGAAGTGTCGTGCGGTCACGAACTTGTTCGAGAGCGGCGCGATCACCTCATACGTACGCACGCATCTCATGCGTGCGTACGTAGCGGCTGCGTACGTAATGCGATACGTGCGCGTTGCGGTCTGCGCATGCGCACTACGCAGAACGTGGCGTTCTTACGTACGCAACGCCGCCACGTACGCAGCGTACGCAGTACTAAAACTCTCTAATATGTGGGGTTTAACGTCCCAAGAGAGAGATAAACATTTTATTGAGTGCATGTAGGCAAAGTGCGTGGGAGGGAACTCTGTTCTGGATTTTCTATGATGATCTGGGCGACCAACCAAGCCCGTGGAACCAAGGTCTGGCGGACCTCGGGAGGCCCATCGCAGAGGGCATCGTCCCACAGCTCTTTGGTGCGGAAGGGGCACAGGGTGGTGGCCAGGGGAGGAAATAATTTTGTGGGGCACTCCACCGTGACATGAAATACTGTGTGGGAGCTGCCACAGCCCGGGCAAGAGTCTGCGTAGTGGTCAAGGTAGAATTGATGCATGAAGAGGAGGCTGGGGAACGTATACGCGTTTGGATTTGGTGGAATGCCACCTCTTCCTCTCGCGAGAACGACGGTGAGGCGCGGGTGCATGGTGCGTCTAGCTATAATATGCCTAAATTTCTCGGTATGTAAGTGGAGGGCCCACTTGATCGGGACTCTCGGCCTCGCCATGCCGGGCGGCTCAGTAAAACCACCATATGATTATGAGAGACGCGGTTGTAGGGGGGCTCCGAAAATTGCGACCACCTGGGGTTCTTAAACGTGCGCCCAAATCAGAGCACACGGGCCTACAGCACTTTCGCCTCCATCGAAAATGCAGCCACCTCAGCCGGGATTATATCCCGAGCTCGACCTGCGGGTCAGCAGCCGAGTGCTTCAGCCACTAGACCACCGCTAAAAAGCATGTGGAACTTAGGGGTGTGGTTAGACTGAATGCAAACAACACTAAGTTGCTATAAAGTTGTGTCCTTCGCCTCCGTTTTGTCCTCGTCAAAGTGCGCTGCTTCACTTACGCGGTGTAATGATATATCACCGACTTATAACCAGCTTTCAACCTTAAAATTTAAAACGATACAGGAATGCTAAAGTGCAACAATAAATTGGTTTAGACTGATTACTTGCACTCTGAGCGCTCAGATGTGGATAATTTCACCAGCACCAGTCTATTAATACAGAAGGAAATCAAGATCATAGTTTCATGTCTAAACCTCGCGCAGACATCTCCGCGCGTGACGTCACGAATTACGAAGTGCATCTTTTGTGTTTTGGTGGCACCGCGGCTCCACCAGATTTCCTATAAGGTCCCCTCAGAAGACAGTGCATGTCATTTTTAGGTCAACTACTACGTAGGACATGACGAACACCGTTTAAATCAATGACATCACGGAGTTTCGCGCGGGAATTTCAAGATGTCGTCACCATCCTCATTTATTTTTTGCGCGTTTTCACTATTACCTAGTGTCTTCTCGAGGTGAGGATTTTAGAATTGTGAAAAGTGGTTCGCTAATTTTTTAAAAAAATAACTTTTTTCCCGCATTCAGAATCGTTTTCGCAGTGTAGGAGAGGGGTGATCGACCACTTTTATATATGTGTGCGTGTGTACGTGTATGCACGAAGCGTAAAAAATTTAAGTTTGACTGGGGAGTTGGCTTTCCCCTCATCTTGAAGTCTCAATGACTTCGTGTGTCCTGTATTAAGGCTGCCTGTTTTGCTACAGCCTTTAAAGGCGGTAGGATCCTGCTGCGTTATGCCAACATGTTGCTCCCACTCGCAGTCTCGTCTCCTAGCCGTGGCGGCCGTTATTACGACGGTGCAATGTGCAAGGAAACTTCGGTTGATGAAATTTAATCTGGAGCAACTCAAAATCATAGCTTCGGATTTAACTTGAGACCCCGGTGTTAGAATAGCGCGCTTGATCGAATGCAACATTTTTATAATAAGCTGTTCAAA
Organism: Rhipicephalus annulatus; assembly: GCA_013436015.1. NCBI lineage: Eukaryota > Metazoa > Arthropoda > Arachnida > Ixodida > Ixodidae > Rhipicephalus > Rhipicephalus annulatus. Next base: position 232,996 of record WOVY01010532.1, read on the forward strand.
TAATATTGTTAACGGAAGCATTGTCCGCGCTTTCAATATTTGACAGAAATGAAAAAAAAGAAAAAAATTATGTTCGTAATTGAAGCGGAACCTCCTGCAGGACGCCTCAATGGGGCAGCGAACGTCCACTTCCCTGTCCAATGGCCCGATTCTCATCAGTTTTCTTATGGTCCGCCCAATTCCCATCATTTTCTAAATTTCGAACTATAACGGCGTCTACCAATTGTATCGTGAAAGAGATAGCGAAAGAATAGACTAATTACGCGTTCAAAGCAAATAGGTAAGGTGGCGAACAAACCTCTTCGAGTGACAGACTGGCAACCAGATACGGCGGCACGTGCACGACTCCGCAGTGCCTGACGCTGATGTACTCCACGTCAGGCTCGAACAACGCGAACAAGTCGAGAGCCTCGTCCCCTAACGGGCACGCGCAATCCACACGCTCCTCCACACAGCTGCACAGTTCCAGACTCGGACACGAGAACGGTCCGCTCGACGCGGCCACCACGCTCCACGCAGCTGAGGCAGTCACCAACGGTGCCCACCACATCTTCGAAGCACGATCTCTGTAGGGGTGACCTTCTGGCGTTGTGCTCACCTCCCCCGTTGCTCGTCGACTAAGCAGAACATGCGGGAGACCGGACACGGATCTGCTCCCGGTCGAGCAGCGGAGCTCATTAAGTTGGCATACGGCGTCGAAGAGACCGCTTCCCTTTCCGGAACTGCAAAGCCGTTCAAGGGCTCCAAGTTGTCGAAGCTGCCACGGCTCCAAAATAGATCGTATCATACGTTCACTTTATTTCACGTCGTGGCTGCCGGAGGTTCAGCCTATACATGAAATTCGATGGGGCTCAGTCCGAGTCGGGGACCGCACAACAAAGATATCCTGTAGAAGCACAATAGTATATAAGCTGAATGTCTTCAAAAACTGTTCCCACCCAGTACGGCGTAAACTGTTTCAGTATTGTTGCGGAGCTTTAGGGCCCCTCAACAGCACTGATAGGGGGCGCATTCGAGACGTCTTACTATCGCCTACTCTCAAATGCGTCCTGCACTGTTCTCGCAGTAATCATTAAATGTTATCGGCGTCAGCTATGGTCGTCGGCAGATTTTGAAATGCCAAGCATTTCTTAGCGAACTTCAGCGACATTGAGCGTATCTATCTATCTATCTATCTATCTATCTATCTATCTATCTATCTATCTATCTATCTATCTATCTATCTATCTATCTATCTATCATCAAGCCGCCTACGACTATTAGCTCTCCTGGCCGTTTCGATAATGGTATCGATACCAAACTTGGTATGGCATAACATAACTGTATGAAGAAAATATTTGACTTCTCACAACATAAAATCATGACATGTATTTTATGAATGTCATTATATAAATGTCATGGTCCTGCAGCTCCTGCGGTGGTTTCGTTCACATGGCATGTTGCAAAACTGGTATGGTATGACATGATTGCATGGCGAACACAAGCGACAGACCCTAACATGAAAATCCTGACATGCGTGTCATGTAACAACATGACTACATGCCACGCTCATGATGCGCTCGCGGCCATTTTGCTAGCGTCGCATATACCAAATTTGGTATTACGCAGTACGTGAATGGATGGTGAAGGTATGTGACTGGTGCAAACATGATAATCATGAGATGCGTGTCATGTAACAACATGACTACATGCTACGCTCATGATGCGCTCGCGGCCGTTTCGCTAGCTTCACATCTACCAAACTCGGTATTACGCGACGTGAACGGACGATATAGGTAAAGGACACGTCGAAACGTGATAATCACGATATGCGTGTCATGTAGCAACATGAATACATGCCACACTGATAATGCGCTCGCGGCCGTTTCGCTAGCTTCACATATGCCAAATTTGGTATTACGTGACGCCAATGGATGACGAAGGTATGTGACTGGTGAAAACACGATGATCATGAGATGCGTGTCATGTGAGAGCATGACCACATGCCAGAGTCAAGGTGCCAATACATTTCGACGTGACTCGGTCCGCATGCTCGCCGGCGTTCATTTCGTCGCGTCACGCCGGCGTTGCCATGCCAGGCACCGCGCCACGCTGCGTTGCTTTGACGCATGCGCGCTTCAGCGCGTGCGGTGTCCCTCCGTCACGAAAAGAGGGAGACGCAGTGTTGTCTGGGTAACGCATCGGCGCGAAATGCAGCTTGTCGCATTTCGCGCTGGTTGCCATCGGGCCTTGCTGACGGACGCTGGTCGCGCCTGGCGTGAGACAATAGAGAGTTTTAGTACTGCGTACGTGGCAGCATTGCGTACGTAAGGACGCCACGTTCTGCGTAGTGCGCAGACCGCAACGCGCACGTATCGCGTTACGTACGCAGCCGCTACGTACGCACGCATGAGATGCGTGCGTGCGTACGTATGAGCTGATCGCGCCGCTCTCGAACAAGTTCGCGAAAGCGCGAGACTTTGTTTTGCAAAATGGCGGCATCGAGGCAAGCACCACCGTGGCAAGCACCGACCGGCTCTGTTAAAGTGAGCTAGAAGAGGGTAGTGGGCTTGCTGGGGTCCCCTGCTTGACGCCGAGTATGTCACATGTGTGGTGGCGCCACCAGCGACTTCGATGTAGGGCACTGCCTGACGGAGGCGTTGGTGCGCAACTGAAGCCATGCTTTTTGTGCACTGTTATCACATACACTGGACCGAAATGCATGCGAATTTCAGCAGTGTAAACGGTGATGCTGATGTCGCTGAGACAATAAAAATAAAGAAAGAAAACTAGCGTGGAGCTAGGTGCGTAGGCCGTTAGCCTACGTGTGCGCGTAGGTAACCCTCTAGAACACTGTAGCGTGGTGTATGCAGCTATGCTGTTAGCTCGTTATCTGATGTTAAATGAAACACACCGAATACCGTCAGTACTCGTGCGAATAAAGCTGCAGAAAACATTCTTTTCTGAAACACTGTCGGCGTAACTCGCGCGATTAAACTGCATGCAGAACTCGAGGCATGCAAGGGATGCTGCGCAAATATGAGATGCATTTAAATTCTCTTACGAATGATAAGCAGCGATGGCGAACTTTTCAAAGCTTACGTTGCGCGGCTATCAATTGTAAACTGGATTCTTTGCATTTCTTGGGCCCTGCTTTCGTCACGCACGCCTTTTACGAGCGTGTGAAATTATTACCGATGCTGACCTTGGCACACACTCAGGAGTTTACCACGAGCTCTTAATGTTATACATTTCACAGCATTTAAAAAATTGCAGCTGCTCATTCTTTCTGCAGATCTCCATTATCTTGGCTCTGTAATTTGGCTATTTCTCCACTGAATATTCCTATGCAAAGACTAAAAATCCACAGATCAGAAAAACAGGAAGCCACTCTCCCCAAGTACTGGGCACAAGTACATGAAAATTTATTCATCAGATATTGGGAACAGTTGCTTACTGGATATTTCTTCTTCAGGAGCAGCGGCTCAACTTTAGATGCTTTGCCTTTTCCCGCTTCTCTGATCTATCAGAATTAATGCCTTTCACAAAAAAGTGTAACCGTGTAACAATATAAAAGCTGATTACGTCTTTTGAGAGGCCAGGGGCATGTTGTGCGCACCCAACTTCTTGGGAAAACCTTTCTTTCACGATTACCAATACATCCAAAATGCTGTCCGAATGCAACTTGTGGCAAGAAAAGCACTCCGTAAACATGTTTTCTAGCTTGCTCACAAAACTGTACAGGTGGCTTGATGGATACAACAGTCCACCTTTGTCACGAAAGGTGGTCAGACAAGCGAGCTGGAAATCTTCTCCTTGAGCTGGCATCGTGAGTAGGGTTATGCAAACTTCGCAGTTTGTTTTAATGACACACTTTCGCGCAATATAGCCAGCAACATAAAAGATCAGCCTGGAATCACTTCTAGCAATATGCTGGTTGTGGTCAATAGGTGCTGGTACAGAACTAGGCTCATCCACAGTGCTTGCACTGCCAACTGAATCGTCTTGTGGCAGTGTGTCAGTAGCAGCATCGATCTGCAGCAATGAAGCTAGCTCGCCCTGGTCACAGTTCCCCTGGCTAACTGTTTTCACGAGACCATAGAATGACAGACAAGTAATGGTTAGCAAAAACTGAGTTGGCGTGGGGTGGTCGTTGCTGCCGGATGACTGACGTATAATACTAATAAATAATAATAATAAAATGAAGTTCACACATGGCAGATGTGTCGTCCAGGGCTTTGTCCGCTCGATGCAAATTCCTTTCCCATTGCTTCCTCAGGGCTGCATCTTTCGGAGCGCCGAACAAAGACGGCTTCTTGCTGCCCTTTACGTGGACGTAACCTGTACGACAGCCTGGCGCAAAACAGTGGTTTTGCCGCCGCGGAAGCATTTTAACCTCGTTCGAGGGTCACTGCTTGTCAGGCCACATCACTGTTCGCCGAAGAACCTAGGGGATTGAGGATGCAAAGCGCGACGAGTTCTCAAAGTAACAAAACTCGCACACACCGACCGCCACTCCAAACAGGCAGCAACTGCCGCAGCGCCAACGCTCGCTACATTCAATGCAGCGGTGGCGCCGCACCGCAGAGGCGCGCCGAAGCACGTTTGTGTGACATTGGCGGCGTCACCACAATGCATGGCGCCGGCCGGCGAGTGAGCCCACTACCCTATTCTAGTTCACTTTAGCTCTCTGGCTTAAAATATGGCCGTAATCTGGCTATAACACTTGGATTGGCTCACATTGGCTGTCAACAACACGTGCTTCTATTTTGAACTACCAGATGGCGCAGCACGCTTCACGCTCATTACGTACGCGGGTACTACGGCGTACTAAAAAGCCGATTAGTGGCAAACGACGCCCCGTAACGCAAGGCGCTTGCGTGATGCGTACGTAGCACCATTCCGCAGTACTAAAACTCCATAATAGAGTGCTCGCGTTTTGCTAGCGTAGCGTCGCGGTGCCCAGCGTGCGCGTGTGTCAACGTTATACATTGGAGTATATTGGGCTCTTCGTGATGCGCTCGCGGCCGTTTTGCTAGCTCCACACATACCAAATTTGGTGTTGCGGGATGTCAATGGATGACGAAATATATGACTGGTGCGAACATGATAATCCTGACACACGTGTAATGTAAGAACATGACAATATAGCACGCTCATACCGTGGTCGCGGCCGTTTCGCTAGCTCGACATGTACTAAATTTGGTATCACGTGACGTGAATGAATGACGAAGGTGATCTTCTACCTCGTAACGTTGTGCTGATTTTAAAGTGGCATATCAATATTTTTCATTCGTGCTTCGCATATAATCGATTCCCACTACATGTGGGATCTGCCAATTTTTGTGTTTTGGGCATGCAAACCAGTCTTGCGTCACGTCTGGGGAGGGAGAGAGCACTGGTGTAGCTTGGGTGGGGGCAAGTGCTCATGAGACTCGAGGGGGGCAAGTGCCCTTTTTGCACCCCCCTGCCAACGCCCATAGTGTCGGCGTTAACTGCCTAAAGAACTGATTCCCGCAAATACTTCTCGAATTCGTCATGAACGAAAACAGTTAGAGGGATTTAAAGCACTCCCTCTTATCTTGTCTAACGAACATGCTGGAAGCTACACAGGCGAAAAACGCACGAGTTACGTCAACGCTCGTGAAGAAACGCGACAGATGTCTCACGTTGTGATTCCTGTGCACCTTATATGCTCTGTAATGTTAGAAAGTTATATGAACAATTTCGACGGGTTTTCGTCGTTGCCGCCGTCATGTTCCACGTAAACTCCAACTCGATAACATCCCCCCACAGAGCGGGGGCGACGAAAGCGGTTAATCAAACGATCAGGACTAAACCAATCTCCGTCCATGCGAAACACCAACACCTCGGTAGGCCCGCCGTACAAGCAGAGGAAACACCCTGTGCGTCTTGAACGAGCATGAAAAGACGCGATGCCGGGGAAGGGGGCGGGGCGTTCGCTCGAGCAGCAACAGTGAACTTTGCTTCGACGTGCGCGGCGGCAAGTTCAGCAGCCAACAGTAAGAGGCTCGCATACATACATACTAACTACACACACACACACACACACACACACATATATATATATATATATATGCTTGCTGCTTCTACGCACTGCGCTCTAATCGCGATGAGATTCGAGAAGTGTTGCCCTCCCTGGAGTGGCCATATTTCAACGTTTTGTAAAGTTACCCAAGAATGAAATGGATCCAAAATAGCCGCTAGCCTCAGTTCGTATAACATTACAATTTGTCGCTATCGCATTCACTGCTTTGCTTTTGCGGTGGAATTTACTTTTTATAGCTATGTATAGCTGATAAGCGCCGTTTGACGGAGCAGAGCGGCAAAATGAACGAGAATACGCACATGCACTCCATGAGAATCGTGTGAATTTGCTGGGCTGTTTGGAAACCAAGCACCCCCCCCCCTCTTTTTTTTCTTTACTATTGTGACCGTTATCCTTTTCCGAACGCTGCCATCAGAAAATCAGTTCCACCACAAGGAGAAAGCAATAAATGCTATAACAACAAGTTGAAATTGGCTAATTCTTTTGAATCCTACATCGCGCGACTCTACAACACACTGTTGAAAGAAAATGCGTCCACGCCATGGAGAGATGCCCTTTCCGCAGCCTCCTCACGTAAAAAGCTCAGCACGTAGAAGGGTTCACAAGCGATTCGCACTGATGCCTTCAGAGACAGCTTGTGCCAGCGATTGCGACCGCAAACTTAAAATCAAACTTCACAACTGCTGTTTGATTAATCATGATGAAACCAAAACTATAACCATTTCGATGAAATCGAAAACACGATGTTTCGGACACGTTTTCGGGCACGGGGCTTGATATCAAGGCTGTCGCATCTTACAGCTAAATTAGGGCACCGCGATGCAGTACGGCGCTGATAAACGAGTTTGACGCAACAGGGGTGGTTCGGTGTAGGATGGCGCAGCCGTAACTTATTGCAGGGCTTAGCACTGCAATTTGTTACTTTTCACGTACAAGGAAGGGCGCACACACTAGAGGTAAACGGCATAACCAATGTTTTCTATATGGCAAACCGTGTGGTCTTCCTCATCGAACATTTAACAGCAATCTCTGCAATAAGAATGACTAGAACAGGCACTCCCTTTCCTTCCTTTGCGAAAGTCTTTAAGTGCCCCCACCAATGCCTTAAAAAACGCAGTTTTCATTCGCAAGTACATAGGACTGTGTTGACATAAATTTATTCACCACAATATAACAATTTCTTTGTTTTTTTTTGTACACAAATCAAGGCTACCAGTTTCAGAATATGAAACTGTTCCCATGCATTCACAGCCAAGACGAGACAGCAACAAAGAAACGTCAGCTTAAGAGACAATAATAATAATAATCATAACAATAAAACTATGCACATGGAAATGCTAATGACACACACAAAAAAAGAAAAGACTGCATGCAATTTTTTTTCCTGCATCTTCTTAATTGCTGGCTGTAGATTGTACTCACATAATGTTTAGCAAAAACGGCTGTTTACAAAGAACTGAAAGCATTACCTCACCATACCATGCAAAGCGGTTTTCTTTAATTATAATATCATTGTCACTATTCTGTAACCAAAAAGGCATAACAGAACAAGAGCAATTATATTAAGCATTTTCACTATTTGAAAATATAACAAGTGCCATTTTGATTTTGCCTTTCCTCTCACAAAAAGAACACAGTGGGTCAATAAGTTCACAATGTACAAGTTATCTCTCCAGAGGTTCACAAAGAGTGTCGACAAACATGGGTATATATAATGCAAGATGCTTGGTACGAAAAACCAACAGTCCGTATCGAAGCTAGCCTAACAAACTAGCAGGGCATTACAAATGGCAATATGAGCACATCAAAAGTGTCAGAAAATCAACGACTAGGTTCACAATGAGCCTACAGTGTTCTAAGGGTTGGCAACTGGTTTGAAACACAATATCACGCCGCCCGGAACACACTGCAGGAAAAGAGCTTAAGTGTACAATGTTAAGTACTGCACACCAATATTAATTCATCCATGTTTATTTCTATTCAGTCACCCACCTGCTAATGTGAACCAATCAGCTCAATAGCAGATTGTCGGCCTGCGTTTGCAGGTAGTTGCCAACCCTTGTTTTACACCATTGTACAAAAAAAAAACAATAATAAATAAAATTTTTAAGAGACTTATAAAATACAACCATGGTAAAGCAGAAGCTTAGATTTGTTCCCCAAGTTTGTGAAAAATACGTTTAGATATACTACAAAATCTTTTTTTGGGTGCAAGCTGTGCTACAATCATTTTTAAAAATAGCAGTCCATTTCGATGGCTTTAGGCAGCAAGATCATGCACAGACGTAACTAAGCGTGCAACAGAAAAAAGTAAAGGATGCCAGGCTCAATTTTCAAACAAGCTGTAAGCGTAACTATATTGAAATGTCAGCAAATGAGCGATACTGGCACGCAAATATTGTATGTTACGTCTCTTATAATGACTATCATAACTGACTACTACACATAGCCTTAAAAATGAATTCACAAGGGCCTCCTCCATTTTTTGCATTATTCCCTCGTGATGAATGCAACAGCCTTTCAGCACCCCTGCCATTAGGGACACAAGAATCCATGGAAACCAAAGAGAACCATTTTCTAGACTCTGCAATTTGCCATGACTTATTCACAAGCAACCCCCCCCCCCCCCCCACTTGATGTTCCAAACCATGAAATGCATACGAAAAAATATAGTACACAATATGCAAACACAAAGCAAGTTTCCTCACGTGGTGCAGGGCACAGTGGCACATTGCTAAAGCAGGATGAATTGCACAATATGTTGCATAGTGCCCCATAATAATCAGCACCTACACTGCAATATGTGGAGTCATTGCATGGCCCTCTGCCCCTACCCTCCTTTTTTGCTTATTTCATAATACAAGTTACCTCAAGTGATATCCCGAAATGCTTTTTAAATATCCAGCACTGTCTCCCAAGCAACAGACACACTGTAGACTATACGATGCCCCAGTATACTTATGTTCAATGTTTTTATGCTGTCAATAGGTCTTCTGTATCTAGCGGAATATTGCATGTGCATGCCACCCAGACACATATAAAAATATTCGGAGTTGACATCTTCTCTTAAATAACTAATCATCCTTTAGTTACTTGATTCCCCTGCTTTTGAACAGAGCCATGACATACCAGATAGGACCACGGTGATATTAAAAAGTGGGCATTGTTATGAAACAGTTTAACAAAGTGAATTTGTTCTCTATGATATGGCAAGCCATGACGTGTTCATGCAAAACGCTTGAGAGCATACTTTTCTTTCAAACATTATACCACACCTGCGAATGAGTCCAAATCCACACAAATGCAGCCTTGGGCGACTTCCGTTTAACAAAGGGGTGCAGAAGAAGATGCAATCCAGATAGGAAAAAAAATCTAGACAGTCCTTTTATGTCTTGTCCATTAGTGTCTGCTTCAAGGATATCTTTTACACATGTTGTCCATTAATTTTCACAAAGGAGATACTGAAGTGGGGTATCACAGCGCAGCAGAGCAGCAGCATCGCATGCCCCCGTTCCTAGCTTGCTACTACCGCTTCTTGGCCACTCGAGTAGTCTTGGCCTGTTGCTGTCTCTTGTTGCCTCCCGTGAAGAGCGTCGTCATCATTTCGGACAGTTCGGGCATGTCATACTTCGGCATCTGCATCTGGTTCATCTCCTGCGATAGCGAAAGATGTGGCACTTGCAGTCAGAACCGAGAACAAAGTTCTGCGCCACTAAACCATTTTCGGTACGAATGGTACACACAAGCATCTGCCTAACCAGAACTACGATGTGGCGTAAGCATACTGTTCCAACTTGCCCCATACGCGCCCTTGTTTGTGCCTGCTTCACAAGATCTAATTTATCCACCAAACACGTAAAGAAACAGCTCACCCGCTCCCCGGCTTCCTCGACTTATGTTTCCCTAAGCAAGCAGCATAAATTGAAAGCCCGTGTCTCCACATGCTGCATGAATTTAGACCACGAACCAGCAATGAGTGGAATCGTCTCCCTTTTACATAACTTCAATTACCGGTGCTGCCATCTGCAAGAGTTGCAGACTGCAGACCTTAAGGGTAACGAAGTGAATAAATAAAGCCAGTGCTAAATGCTGAAACACATGGTGCTTTCTACCAGAAGAAACACATTTACATTGTAAGGGTACATACAACCTACAACGAAGCCATGCACAGTGTCTACCATGAAAGTGAAAACATTTTGTGAGTACTGCCATGCCATTCACTGCCTTCACAGTCATTTTGGTGCGAGAAACACTAAAACATAGTGGGACTGGTCAGCACTTGCACTGCAACTTAATGCAGAAGTCTTGCTGCTTGGCCTGCCACAGTACATGGCACAGTCACAGAGTGAGCAGCTATGTCGGAACTAGGAGGTGCTGATGACCAGCATATTGACCAAAAAGTACAATGGTAGCTGACGCACTGTGCCTCTTTTTTTTCAGCACTCGTAGGTAGACATAGGTTGATGAAATACACTAAGTGCTTATATACTAAGTGATGAAATACACTAAGGAGAGTGCCAATATGATGTGTAGCTTTGACACTCTCTCGTGACTCAATACCAGTCAGAGTGTGACATAGACTGGAGAGATATACATGACCTCAAACACATAGTGAATGTCCTTTTTCAGCACAAAGGCAATTTCGACAGCCCAATCGAAAGCTTTTATGGACTTCTCCAAAATAATAAAACTTAAACACCTTTTTCTACATATATCGCAGAACGCTAAAACGTTGCATCGCAAGCGCTTTCAAAACACTGTCACAGATTGGCACTGTATCCGGAGCTTCAATAGACACAACGAAATGCAAAGACCATATAGGAAGAGACTAGGATAACTTGTTTAGGGCAGTTATGAAAGCATATTGGAGCTCAAACTACATATTGCTTAGCTATCACTATCAAACTGTGCTGTCTCATCATAAAGCATATGTGAAAGCGTTATGCGAGTGTTCAAGCAACACTCTCTTTCAGCAGAGGCAAACAAAAATCTAGTACAGTCAAGTCAACAGAATGGTAATACTGATTCACAAAAATTGCAGTCATTTGTGAATGGTATGCACTCGTGATTATGCAATTATGACATTAGAACATAAATCAATCAAAACTGCTGCCATTCAATGATGTTACACGGAGGCCTCACACCTAAAGGAGCAATCCTCCTTTGGTAACCTAATTCAGTACACCAACCTTCACATGTATAGTACTCGGTGACTGAAACGAGAAAATTTAAGACTGAGTGGATGCACGCACTTTCCTTATTAGCATGTACAGTTTGTGTCATATCGGCCTGCCTTTGACTTAAACACTTACATCAGAGCCAACATCACTTTCAGTGGCCAGATTTGCAGCGACGTGACTCGCTATGAGACATAGCATTCACTATATTAAAAAAGAATGAGAAAGAGAGAATAACAATGTCACATTTGAATTCGTAAATACTACTATATTTCTTTTTTGTATATTTATTTATATCTGAACCCACCAACACTTGCTCTAACAGGACAAGGCATGGTTCCGGATATGTGCAAGCCGTTGCAGAAGTGAAGGGCATTCATTGGCCATAAACATTAAGCAATATTTAGGGCAATAACTAAATTTGGAAATCTAATGTCATTGGGCTTCCTCTTCAACACGCACTAGCAAGCAGCAAATTATGAATTATCATATTAATAGCATGCTCACTTGCACATGCACTTTGCGTATCAATTAAAATTCTATCAACGAATAAAAATTTCACCTAAGAAATTTTTCAGTTTTTTGTGCGCATAAGCCCCTTTGATGACTAGAGAAGGGCGAGAGTCCCTTGATTGATTAAAGCACCATAAGCTTAGTGATGTCAATCTAAAGCAGTAGTCATGTGCCATGACATTTTCGACCTTTCACATTACTTGCTGGTGTTGTTTCAGTTTCCCTAACAGTGCCTACACAAAAATAACTTTTGGTGCGCAAAGACAAATAGGCTGAGAGCTTCAATTCTTATTTAAGACTGCAGGCTTTTGATAACTGCAGTTTGAGTATGACAATGTCAGGCTAATCTCTCAGTCCACGTCTGGATGCACACAACAGACTAAATCAGCAATTTACTGCGCTAACCGATCTCAGCGGTACAACATCAGGCTGAATATCGTCACCCTATAGCTCTTTCCCGAAAGATGTGATTACATACAGATGAGTTTTGTGTCACTTGAAATATCACGAAATGATCAATTCTGTGAACAGATCTATATGAATTGGCACATGCTCATTTTTCTCTGCACCAAGGTATTTGAGCAGAAAGCAGGGAATAAATAAAAAAGCAAACTGGCAGATAAGCTTACTATGGCCTTTCAGGCACTATAACTTCCAAGATTCTTACCCTTTGTGTCTCCGGGTCGGCTGCATTCATCAGTTTCGGCAAGACCATGATGAGCAGCAGAGGAACCACCATCATCAAAACCTGGCAATCAGAAACCAGAGTGACAAAAAGATGTCAGGGTAAAGTACAAAGAAAATCTTTCAACTGCAAGCATTCTTTATGTCAGCAAAGCATATACTAACATTGCTTTGCTTTCATTTAAACATTAAACTCTATAACAAGACTGCATGATTCTCTCAAGGTACAAAAACAAAACATCGCTGTACTGCTTGCTCACAGATTGTGTGCATTAGCTAATTAATAACAATAAATTTATCCCCTCAACAGAGCAGCATGATGATGATGTGTGATGCTCTACGGCACAAGGCCCAATTGATGGCCAAAGAGCGCCATTTCGATAGACTATAGATATGAACAATGATATTGTAAATGATGAGTGGCTGTAGAGGGGTCTTAAAATTACTCGCGCTAATGCGGGTAAAAACTTAAGTATTTAATTCATGACAGTGGCGTGAAATATGTGCAGTGAGAGTGAATGTCAAAAGGTCATAATAATAAGACTATGGCGGAGATGTAGTGACCACAGGTCCTGCTACAGATCACCTTGAAATATGCAGTGAAAACTGCGTACATCTTTTCAAAACGTCAACAATGAGTGAATTTTAAAAATCGAATCCCTACCGATAAGCGCCCTAGGGTGTAGTGGGAGCTGCTGTCGGTAGGGCAGTAAAAAGTGCTTTTTCCTTAGAGCGTCCAACTCATTACACTGGACGAGGATGTGGAGAACCGTAAGTGGTTCTCCCCATCTCGCACACAATGGTGGATCACTGGCAGACAGAATATATGAATGTGTAGAGTATGTATGCCCTGTTCTTAGCCTTGTGAGTGTCACTTCTGTGTGTTGCGATTTTGATAGGGGCGGCCGATGACCAAGTTGTGGCTTAATAACATGTAGTTTATTACTTGTGTATCTATCCCACAAGTTTTGCCAATAACCTCCGAGTTTTCGTTTCAGGAAAGGTTTCATGTCAAATGCAGGGATTGGTATTGATGCATTAGCGGCATCGTTGCTGGCGGATGCAGCCAGCTGATCTGCCAAAACGTTTCTCTGTATCTCACGGTGTCCCGGCACCCAGCAGACTACAACATGCTGTTTGGATGAGTAGATTGTGCATAAGAGTGAATAAAGGGACTCAAGAACTGGGTTTTTGCGTTTTGTAAGTTTTTTCAAGGCTTTCACCACACTCAGAGAATCCGTGTAAATTACCGCTTTTTGTAGTTTTATATGTGCAATGTGTTTAACAGCTGCAAGTATTGCGTAGGCTTCTCCTGTGAAAATGCTTGCATCAGGATGCAGGACGCCAGTATCTGAGAGGGATGGGCCAATGGCTGCATATGAAACAGAAGTGTTGGACTTTGAGGCATCTGTAAAAAACTCAGGGCATGTGTACTTTTGTTGTAGATCTAGGAAGTATGTGCGGATATGTACAATGGGTGCGTGCTTTGTAATCTCTAAAAAGGACACATCACAATCTATCAACAGAGCAGTAGCGTGCTTCTCTGACGACAAAGCATGCATATGAAACCAACTTTTCATTTATGTACGAGGGAAGGGGCAGTAAATGTCTTTTGGAAGATAAGCATTGATATTTCACAAAAAAAATCAATGGCACGCAAAATATCATTCTGAAATCGTTACAATGAAAGAGTTAGCCACTGTACATTAGAAACACAAGAACCGATTTGACATGTTCCGGCCAACAATACACAACTGAAAATTTGTACACATGCTTGCCTATCTTAATTATTTTTATTTGTGAAAAGTACAGTGCAAAAAAAATTTCATATCAACGAGGCCCAGTGGAAGACTGTTGGAGTAGTCGCATCGATAATCTAAATTAAGCTGACACATGCTGTTCAACGACAGTTATGTCCCCAATTTACACTGCATTTCATTCACGGTAGGTAAAATAATCCTTTCCCTCAGCTGCCAACTTTGCGCTAATTTAATAGATGTAGATATCAAGATATAGGTTTCCATTAATGTGCGGGTCTTTAACTTTATGTGAGGATTGAATGATAGGCACAATTGAAATTGAGATAAATAACAAGGCATGTTGCTTTAAAATGTTCTGTGGAGAAAAGTGTGAAGTTGACGAAGGACAAAGGAGGAGTGAGAGACAGAGAGAGAGAGAACAACTTGATTTAAAAATAAGCCCCAGTTTGGGTCCATAAGTAAAAAAAATTTATATCAAAGCCTAGCTATAGGCAAAGCCTAGATCCTAAGAAAAGATCAAGTAAAGAGGGTGTCTTTATGTCCCAGAACAGTAATTGACATCTGTCTTGTGTTCCTTTCTGTACATTATTGCCATGCGCCTAGCACTGTCAGGTCAGGAACGACATGTGTGTTATCATCGTGACATAGCATTCTTCCAAGAAAGGTAACCAGCACCTAGTTTCCAAGAAAGGAAGCACAAGCAAGCCACTATCGATTATTGTTGCTGTACACAAAGACACACTTTTTACTCTACCCTTTTTTTAGAGTGTCGAAGTTTCGTATGTCTGAGTAGTGCTTTCATAATGTCTGGGGAGCAGTCCGCAACAAAGGCCGCGCAAATGAGGAACTGATTAAAAAAAAACATTGGCCCTGCATCTGCTTGTTTCGCTGCAGAAGACTTTTAAAGACAATAGTCCTCTGCCTGCAGGCACTGCGTTTGAGTACCTCGATGCCCTCTTTGCCCGCCTATGGTGAGCTCAGCGAGGAGCACATCAAGGCACTCTAACCTATGGAGAGGTGAGTGAGGAGGACATCAAGGCACTCTACGCTGTGTTAAAGCTGCATAAGATACGGGCTTCATCTGGCAGTGACAAGAAACTAAAGTATGTTAGAATGTAGAGCAACTGGTGCACTTTACTATATGATGATCACACCACATGAGATGTATGGATGGATGACAAGCTGGGCACCTAAAGTGCTCCGCACTTAAAAGCAGAACATCAAGTCATTTCCTAATCTCTCAAGCATTCTGCTGCTCTTGTAAGATTTTGGCGCGCACACAGTGGACGGGAAAACGGAAAGCTAGGAGACAAACAAGTGCCTTCTTAGTCTTCCGTTTTCCCATCAACTATGTGCGTGTCAGAATGTTACCAAGAATGTTTTCAAACCAACTCGCCCAACTTTCCGTTTTATTACATTCTGGTGCATCGTTAAAAGAACACTAAAGGCTAGTAACAATTTATGTCAGAGTGAAAGCTCAATGTATGACAACATCTAAAACAGCAATATTATCAACAACAGTGCCCTACTTACTGAGAAATTAAGTTTTGCTGGACGTGCACCACGAGGGGGACATTTCTTAAATGATCCAAACGACATAAGAACATCCGGCTACAATTAATCGTGACCGATAGTGACTAATCAAACTAGCTGCAATAAAATCTACCATGCATTATGAGATGTAATAACATGCTGCTTGTACGTTTCTGTTTCATTTATAGAAAACAGAACTGCCTGGTGTTACTTTGGGGAATGGCGAGAGAGATTCGAAAGTTCCGTTTTCGCCTAGATAGACTAGACAAGTGGTGCCATCTAGTGGGGCCCAGTTGAACCAAGCGTGCAGAAAATTGTTCAGAGGTCACTGTTGCTGCTGTAGCTCTCGCTACTTTCGCAGTGCTGCTACTGGTGTTGGAAGCCGCACAATAAAGCAGACAACGTTGGGCAAGGCAACACTGCTGTGAGAATGGCCAGTTTCAAACGGGTTATCTGAAGTGCACTAAAGCAATGCGATCCGCTAAAACACGATTTCATTTCAAAATGGGCACTTCCTTGGCACAGAAGTAGAACCACAAGGTTTCTGAACTGCCATTTCAACAATTATTATAGAATTAACATTTGCCTTTAGTGTTCCTTTAAACCTCACACCCAATGAAGAGATACAAAGAAGCTCACAAACGTGCACACTAAAGCTTGTAAGATGGTAAAGGTGGCATGTGCAGGACGCACACAGTACAAGAATTCAATGAGGGCGATTTCAAGGACCACATCCGAAGCTTTCAGTGTCGGCATATTATCACTTGAAACATTCTGGGACAAGGATATAGATTTCGCATAAATTTCACAAACATTTCACATAAGTTTGAGTTTTTACAAGTCATCAGTTGGAAGATAGTACTTTTCTCTCTTCCCTTTCTTGTCCCTTGTCCGTTCTGCACTTATTGTTTAAGACTGATTACAAACTAGCCCAATTTCCCCAACTTTGCATCAGACCCTGGAGTTTCACAACACGTGTAGCACCACCTGTCAGAAGTGACGAACACTGCCACTTCACATAATCAGAATTGGTCACCACCAAACAGAATTGCGCACGTACGTTTTGAAGGCTCAATGTTCTGGTTTTAACTAGAAAATATTACCAGGTAAACTATACATGTAAATCGCAAACTGTTGGAACACCTTTAGGTTTGTTTTTCCATCAACAGTACCCCGTGAAAGCGGTCACGCACGTATCCCCATATTCAGAATATGCATATGATAACCAACCATCAACAGAACATTCGAGGATGCATAATAAAACAGTTTAACACACGGAAAGATCCATTTGAAAGGAGACTGCAACTAAAAGACAAAAATTGCCAGAACCATTCAACCCTGATAAAGTTAACTTTGTATCACCCATTGCAATGATACAGAACCAATTAAATTGAGCATGTGTGTATTTCACCACACTGACATTATGTACACACCTACATTTAACGCATTTGGGCTTTACAGAACAAATGTCGGACAGCGTGCCTCGAAGATGCTCGCTTGCACTTGCGAGTTGCAGCCCACTGATATAACTGAAAGTTTTCTTTGCATTGTACCTGCAGTTCTTACTTGGATGAGCTTCCTAGTTTTCTGAAGCATGCAAGAGATGAAAGAAGCTTTTCAAGTCCTTGATTTTCAGTAGAGGGAAGTTTTGTAATGGCCAATGCACGTTTTCTTGCAGACAACTCTCTTTGAACTACCCAGTTTGGGCCAGGGCTGTGATCAGGGCACCAATGGCGGTGTTTTTCGAAGCGCCGTCTGGGCTGAGTATGAAGCCTACTGGAGTGGCAACCGACGTTTTACTGTTCCCAAATATTGTGCCGGCACTAGCTACAGCCAATTAGGCCTGCACAAGATCTTTGGCGCTGCACGATTCCCCACCTTAACCCACAAGGCGAGAGAGCCGAAAGGCCGAATTCGTTGGACGGCTGCGTACAAGTGCCGGCATCATAACTCCGAAAGATGATATACCGGCTGTCGGCACTACATTCACTGCCAACATTCGCGTGGTGCTGCTTACCATAGGGTTCAGGAGGAAGTCGGTGATCCTCCATGTCTCTCGAACTTGGAAATACTGGAAGGGACCACGACTCTTGAGTTTCAGCGGGTACGCAACAGTCTGGATCAAGTTTGACTGTATGTAGTTGACTCGACGAGCTCGGAATTTTCCCTTGGAATTGATGTCCACTCGCACTGGCTCGTACACATGGTCAGGATTAGCCACTTCGACAACGTACGACCCAGGAGCCAGGTTGTGCACCGAAAAGCTGCCGTCGCTCCTGGGAAGTTAAGTCGAAAACGATTAAGTCAGCACTTCAAGTGGGATGAAAAAAAAAAATCGGAAAAACCTGCCGCGAGATACTCACCTCAGGAAACCGAGTTGTTCCCCTCCGTTCACGAGAATTCGTGTGGACGTTAGCCATTCGGAAGTGGCAATTTCTGGAGGCACCACTTTACCTTCGATCACATGCTTCTCGGGCACAACGTCCTCATCGCTGGCTCCTACACCGGCACTACTAATAAGGAAAGCAAGATGAAAGAATAATGCGCAAACGCGCCTTAGATACACCGGTTTTAGAGAATGAAGCCGCATATCTGATTTAATATTTAAAGACACAAATCAGTCGAGGAAGCAGGCCACCATTCAATAGAATGGCTGACGCAAAACAACCTGCGATCTCGCGCCACCTAGCGATTTGACAATGTTGGTTAACTACCGGAAAGGAAGTCAATACTTTTAAGGGTGGAGTTGTAGTGATTTATTCAACCCTAAAAAGATTAGGTATGTGTTTCGTTTTGTCAGTGTAGACTCCGCAATCGCTCAAAGCAAGGCTGTAATTGGCAATATACGCAACCTACTAATTTCTGTGCACTTTTTGTGTGTGTTTTTTCTCGCCTGTGACGTCGCTAACATGGCAGTGGCCGCTTGTTCGTGATGTGTGGTGATAACTGTCTCTTAATTTGGTCATGTTCGATCTCTCTGCTTGTCTTATGAAGACTGTGCTGTGAGCTGCAGTGACAAGTCGTGAGGACGCGTGCCTTCAGTATCGAGAACCCGTGATGGTGGTGTCCTGAAAAGCGAGTGTCAAATTATCATGGTGACGGATAGGTTAGGCCTTGGGCTGAGCTGAGCGACCAAAATACCCGTGTTTCAGTCGCCCCGAGTTGGAACTTGCCGTGCATCTTGCCTGAAAGTAATTCTGGCTCCTTTTCTCGACATCGCTTATTAGTGTGTTTTGTGTTTGGATGTCTCGTTTTGTTGCATCGAGCGACGAGAGAGAGCTGCGCGCACGAGGCATTGTGTTGGATACAGTAGTTGGCTGTTTTTCTCACGCTCTTGACAGAAAAGAACGTGTGGTGCATGTCCTTTCCGTGATCTGTTTTCTAGCGGTGGTGGAGAATTCGTGCATGGGGTTTGGCGAGACTTGTGTGCCCTCTGTTCCTTCAGTGTCAGCGGGTGACCATAGGGGGTTGCCTAGAGCGTCTACTCTCACGAAACGTTAATTCAGCATGGTAACATCGACGTTCTGCCCCAGATATGCCGCTTGTGCGTGGTCTTCATTTTTTTTTTTCAAGTGCAACTATAGAGATAGCTGCTGTTTACAACGATGTGAAAGCGACTGCTCCCACACAAGGTGTGGGCTCTGGTGTGCCTTTTGGGCGTGTGCGTTTCGCGAAGCGACCTACGGTGTTTGGCGCAGCCTACGTCGACATTTCGACGACTTTCTTCGACTTCGCTGTCCTATGTGAGAATCGCGCGGTTCTGGCTGTTTTCTTCGAGCACGTGTTCGTCTTGGCGTAGTAGCGCTTGCATGGTTTGGCGTCGTAGATTCTGGCGCAATACAGTGACGAAATTCGCCTACTCTAAGCGACAGTTCCGAACGAAAAGATTTTGTAAGCATTTTTTTCTGTCTTTCTTGCGTGATGAGAAGTTCCGTGTCTTTTAGTTCACGTTGTTGCACTCCGCTAATCGACGCGCCCTCTCATGCGCACTTGGCACTACCTTTGCTTGATTGTATGTGAATATTTTGTCACATAAGAGTTACCGTGCTTTCAAGCTTTTGTGTTATAACCCTTTTGATGTATGAGTACCCAAGGGTTACAGTTTTATGTTGCATATGCATCGCCATTGCTGGTGTCTCTGGTTAAGCAAGCTTCACGGGCGCATGTTTGTGAATTATTCAGCACTGTCATTTGCACAATGATACCTTTTTATAATTGGTCTAAGCAGTAGGCCTTGCATTTTAATGCAATCAGTTCAAACCAAAGTGGGTGCATATTTGTGGAATCAGGTTTCGTTCCATTCAACGACATCCTGTTTTCCTCAGTGTCAAGGAATGATCGCTTGGGCAGGGTTTTTAACCACCACTGTTTTGTCTTGTGGAATGAGATGCATGAGTAACATTCAGCAGTGTCGGATCATGCATGATTGAACATCCTGACAGAGGTCATGATCCTAGACAGAGTGATTGAGAATAAATTTGTTTAATGCATTTTGGCTACTAGATACGTAATTTTAGCTGGTTACCCTACAGATAGATGCAGACCTATGTAGCTGCTTGAGGCCACGTGCAGAAAAATGGACTGTTGGGCAAAGGGAAATAAGCAGTGTATAATAAATTGAATTAAAATACAGTAGGAGCACTTGATTATTCAATCATATATAGACCTCATAGCATAGTAGCCCAAAAATTTTAAACAGAAATTGCTTCCTTCATACTGGCCTCTTTTACTGTCTTAAGTGTGTTGTTTCTGCTGAGCAGAAGTGATTGACTCCTCGTACGTTTATCCTAGAGTTGCTGATTGCGTTAACAAGCATTGTTTCAGAAACATCAAAGCATTATACACTTAATGCTTGATGTTATTCACAGAAAAAAAATTCACAGAAAAAAAAGAAAAGAGGTTGCGAAATGACTGATCAGATTGTGTCTACATTATTCATTACTGTAATCGAGCTGTTTTTTATAATAAGCTGGCTGCACATTCACTCTGAAAAATCAAAGGTTTTCGATTCACAATAAAGTATGTGAAAGCACTGGTGCATGATAAAGAATGAAAACTTGTTAACTGCTTACACCTTTGATGATTAACTGTGCAGATATCCATAGGATGGTAGTTTTAGGGGACCCTATGGGGAAATACTAAGTCAATGTATATTTCGAAAATAGCTTTCTGGAAATCTTGTTCTGTGTCAAGGAAACACTTAGTTTGAAATAAATTGCAGTTTAGTGGTCCACAGGCAATCAGCACAATTTAAACCACTTGCCTTTGAGAATGTCCTTGTTACGTAGCAGTTGTTGTACCCTCAGTTTACTGAACAACAGCCGGTGTTGAGGAGCACAGCATGGCAAAAACGGGCACTTTTGTCGTTCTCTAGGGTAACTCAAATGTTCTTCTTTCATGAATCAAGCTCTAAAGGGCAAGTTGCATTTTATGCATTTTATTCCATCTTGTAACGCCGTGCAGTGTTCATTTCTATTGCGACTAGATTGAGTACTAGAGATAAATTGTGCTGAAGGCTTTGTGCATCATTGTTCTAAATGTCCTTCTGATGGTGCAAATCGTGTCCAACATATACTTTAATTTCTCGATTACTAGACTGCTTCTGCGTATCATTAGCGGTTCTCAAGCATTGACTTCTTACTCCTGACATGAAATGTGCCTTCAAGTATCTCTGTAATTGCAGTGAAAAGGAATTGGCCTTTATGGCCTTCAAAGAGTCTGCTATGTCTATGTGCTTGTTGTTGAGGCCCTACGCTGCGTTTTGATTATGGGAGGCGGTCCCCTGTACGTTGCTCTATTTGGGGTACTGTGCAAGAACACGTTTTCTAAGAGCAGAGATCAAGATGTCTGAATTTCTTCCTACGTTCAGTCTTAAGTGTTCATGCCTGGCATTATCAAATTTGTCTTCACGTGAGACCATATTTGACGTAACATAAGCTCAGTAGTGTGGCACTGCTTGTAAAACTATAACCAAAGAGAGCTGCATCATCTTATGTGTTGCAGGCAGTTTGATCTTGGTAAACAGAGCGGGAGCAATGTTTCCTTCTGCATTCTCATTGAAGCGTTTTCATTTCATTCATTTTTATTGTTTGAGGGTATGTGCCCCTTTCTGAGAAGTCGCTCATTTAAATCATGGCGGTACTGTTTTAGAAAAAACATGAATAGTCTCGTAAATTAGTTCGGCTTCAATATAGCAAATAGCATAAATACAACTTTTGTACAAACAGATCACATATAAATCGCTTTACTAAGGTTTCCTGATAAAAGTTTAATGGTCAATTTTTTTTTGAACAGTTTTGTTTTTATTCCTTCATTTGTGTTTGAGTGTTGTTCACATGTTAAAATAAACTGGCCCAATTTTCAACTTTACTGGTCTTTTTGTGGCTTGGTACTGATGCCTCCCCCCCCTCCTTTTCTTTGTTTTTTTTTAAAATCTAGATGCTTTTCTGAGACTGCGGACGTGGGCGGGCCCATGTCTGCGGAGGAACGTACAGGCGAGGGGAATGATGCCAAGGTGGACATCAACACCTCTTCGGTCGACGACCTGGCAGGGGTCGTTGGCCTGGGGAGGGCAGCTGCAGAAGCCATTGTGGCAGCTCGCAGAGTCAGTACTATCTGTACATGTGTGGCATGTGCCATATTTTGTTGTTTTACACTGTCAATTAGTGATACGGTGATCTGCATGTCTGGCTTGATGATGCAGAACTTTTGCTACGGCTTCGTTAAAGGGGTACTGAAACGATATTTCGCGGCCGAGATAGCCTGTGGGGTCGATTCTCATGAACATCTGTATGTCATCCGAAAAATACCAACAGCGAATATAGCTTGGAAGGTATTTTTAAATTAATTTTAAAGTTTACGTGAGCCATTGACGCCCTCGAAAGGGACCCCTTTGGGGATCCCCTACTTCCTTCATGTCACCACGCTGCAGTCAATAACACAAGTTATTATGACATCATAGCCGCCATTTTTCTTTTGTTGCGTTGGTTCCCACTGTCTATACTTCTCGACACCTTGTTGCGTGTGCGTGACTGTGGCACACACTTTGAAAGTTTTGTGTTTAGTAAACTACAGTCCCGTTTCCTATTCGAAAGTAATTTTTGATGCGGAAGTGTGTAACAGTTCTGTGTGCTGATGTGGTCGATAGGTGCACACGTTGGGCAGTGATAGTTACACCCGGTGGCTTCTTGTTTTTAGGGTTCTCTCAAACCGAAACTGAAACTGGTTGGTAATGAGGGGCCTGTAATTACTTATCTGTCATGTGCTGCAGCAAATGATGCGTCATGCTACGACTAATAGGCCTGCAGAAACACATTGTAACAGAATAAAGGCGAGGCCAAGTTTTTGTTTCAGTACCCGTTTAATACCCCTGTCACACTGAAAATATCCCTGACTGTCATTCGTATGTAATGTCATCTGTTTGCTGTCAAACGGGACAATTAATTCTATGTGACGAAAATGACATTTTTTGTTGAAATGAGTTCCCGAAACACATCCGCATTCGATTTCGCACCGAATGAGTAGTCTAAACGCCAGGGACTTCTAGAGAGATGACTGTTAAATTATGTATATGCAACTTTTATCATTTGTAAATATTTTATTCTTTACTAGATAACCTTATTATCTGTTTGGTGACATAATAGCATACGCAGTAAAAAGCTACTCTCAACTACAGCGGCATGGGAGCCGGCCATGTATCACTTTTCTGTTGTCATTGTTGCCCGTATTACGGATGTTGTGGTGGCTAAGGTTGTGACTATGCCCCGCCGCGGTGGTCTAGTGGCTGAGGTACTCGGCTGCTGACCTGCAGGTCGCGGGATCGAATCCGGGCTGCTGCGGCTGAATTTTCGATGAAGGTGAAAATGCTGTAAGCCTGCGTGCTCAGATTTGAGTGCACGTCAAAGAACCCCATGTGGTCGAAATTTTCGAACCCCTCCACTACAGCGTCTCAGAATCATTTGGTGGTTTTGAGTCGTTATACCCCATATATCAATCAATCAAGGTAGTTACTAAATGAAATCGATGCTGCTGTCACATTTCTGCAGCCGGGAAGTCAGTAATGCGTCCCGCTTCAGTTCACTTTACAACTTTACTCATGCCCAGTCATATCGTTGGCCATGTTGGTTTTCTAGTGCGTCGTGCAGCTGGGAAAAGTTATGTAAAACGGCCGCATTTATATTCTAGGAGCACATTTTTACGCATAAACATTAATTTTCTAGATACACGCATGTTACATGCAAGCTTTAGTACCTTATTATTTTTCCGAAATTTTAGGCTCAGGAGGGCTAAAGGTCATGATCATTTCAAAATGACAATTGTTTTCGTCATGTGACAGCACACAGGTAAAAGCACTTAGGTCTGCTTGATGTCATTCCTAGTAAATGACATTAGATTTGTCATGTGACGAGGGAATAAAAAAAAAAACACTGAG
The DNA here is from genome assembly GCA_013436015.1 of Rhipicephalus annulatus. Taxonomy (NCBI): domain Eukaryota; kingdom Metazoa; phylum Arthropoda; class Arachnida; order Ixodida; family Ixodidae; genus Rhipicephalus; species Rhipicephalus annulatus. The sequence continues at coordinate 257,143 of WOVY01010532.1, forward strand.
GAAATTTTTAGGTGACTGCTGTCAGAGAAGCTTTCACTGTCATGTGGCAATGTTTAAAGGGAAATATCGCTGAAGCAATGAGCATCCCGTCTGTGCATTAACTGATTGGAAAACAGTGTTGATAGGTCGTCCATATCTTGTCACATTTGATTGAAGGTTAAATGAAGATTCTACCCTCACATCGATTTTTCCTTCTTAAATTTAAAAGCTTGTTATGCCAGCTTAAATTCAAGTGTAGTAAATTTTGAAATCTAACATATTTTACAAGTTATCGCATGCGTTCTATTAAAAGTCAAATCCTGCCACTGTTCAAAGTTGCTTCCAAAGTCCTTTGAACCAAACAGATTGACATGTACATGCTTTGTTTTAGTTGAAAAAATAAATAAAATATTGTGCAGGTTAATGGGGTTATGACAAATATGCTGTTTATTATTATTATTATTATTATCTGTGATGCATTCTATTCACTTCGAATTCATTTGAAACCTACAATTGACTATTCACATAAAATAAAGGTAATGTAAATGCCAATCTGTCGTCGCATCTGGAAAAGGTTCCACGGCCAACAGAGGTTGAGCTGTGGAACACCTGCAAAAATGGGTCGAGGTGTTGTTGTCAGTAAAGAACAGTGTTAACCTTTGAGGCTTGTGGTTAAAGACGCACCAAGTTTTCAGAGAGTTTGTGTGAAGCTCTCTGCCACAGCATTTTTTGTCAACTAGTGCACATTTTTTTTATGTGAAGTCTCCATGTACGAAATTTGTTCATTCGCAGTTGCAGGGAGGTTTCAGCAGAGTTGAGGATTTGCTGGCTGTGCCTGGAGTGGACGTGTCTTTGCTGCAGGAGCTACAACTCAGCCTAACATGCAGTCAGAGGGAGAATCTGCCCAAGGACACTCAGGGAACCAGGTTGGGTGGCAAGATTCTCTTGCGTGTTGTGACTCAGCGTTTTTGTGTGCTTGTGTTTAGAATGTCATGGTCACTTTGACTTTTGAAGCTGACATTGTTTCAATTAAAGAAAGGCAATCTTAACTGTAGGGTGCACTTACAGAGCCACTGAGTTGCGACTGTCGTCGCCTCGCGTGAGCTAGCGTGCTGCCGCTGCACACATGCTGCAAGGGCAGGGTACTGCTCTCAGAAACTTTACAACACTTCATTGCCTGCGGCAACACCATGCCTGCTCCCATAAGTCACGGGTAAAGCAAAGAGTCCAATCACACCACTAGTGGAAAGACACAATAAAGGGTGCGGCTAGCACATCCTTGCGTGCAGTCTCTCACGGCGACACGCTGCTAAGAGAAGAGGTCGCTTGCAACCATGCTGCGTACTTGTAACGAACAGCGACGACCACTGGGCCTGATTGTTCCAGGGAGGGCAACCTCCGTTTTTGTCGGCTTTCAATAAGTATGGCTTTGTGTAGTATGACAACGCTCATACACAACACTCTTGACCAAGATTTCGGAAGGAGAAGCGTGAGCTATACCTTGCTGCTGCCACGAGGCACCATAACTCTGTCCAAGCGAACCCCAAAACAAAGGAGACGACGGACGAGGAAAGGAATACTGCTTACCCAATGCTATCCGGAAAAAGCCTCTTCTCGCAGTGCATTAAGCCTCGTGAAATTCGTATGCAGCACCATTGTTGAAATCTGGCCTCGAGTGAGGGAACGTTGAGTCACTCCCGCTCTTCCAGCAACGTAGGACCGCATGGAGGGGAGAGTCATGATTGGACGTGTATGTGGATGGCAAAATGAAGCGACAACCCGTGCAATGGCGTCGGGCAAACCTCGGTCCCCACATAACATGCGGAAAAAAAAACAAACTTATCAACCCACAAATTTATACAGGAACCGCATGAACTTGGTAGTGATATAACTTTACTGATTGCGGTCTTTGGAAAAAAGAGCGACAAAACCTTAAGTCTCTGAACACACAGGCAACATGGGTTGACTGCTGGAAAGGCTAATAATTTGACATGTTCATGATTTCAGACAACAATCTAGCCGAATCCTCTTCGCTTTGTCATCTATGGTTGCATTAGTTTTTTTTCAATCTTCCAAGAATGTATCAGTCTTTAATGAGTGCTTGCGCTGTGCCCTGTCTTGTCTGTTTTCTTTTTAATTTTGTTTCCATAAGTGCGGCATGCGACTAAGCTTGACCTCATGTTCAGGTGGGGCAGTGGGAGCAGCAGCAGCTGCGGCAGCAGAGACGAGCTTGCCACTCCTTCGAAGATAGAGGCGACGTCACTGGCGACTTCGGTGAACAGACTGCTCCATTCGGAGGGGCTGCCCACGAGCGATGACGACGAAGGTAGCTGCTCCTCCATGGACGACATGGCCGAAGGCAATGATGAGCAGGCGGCACTTGCTACACCAGGCGTGAGCAGCATCTCTTTTTCTCACAAAACATGGTTTTGCTTCATGGTCGTGGGTACCAACAACTTCAGTATTACAGATTCTTGGGCTAGTTGGTTCTGCATTTTTGACAAAGCGAAATTAGCTCGATTGAAGAGGTACAGAAAGACGAGGCAGACAAAGGCAGGTGCAGTCCATGTGCGCCTATCGTCTATCTGTTCATCTTTATGTGTGTGAATTCTACTTTGTTAAAAAGATTGTGTACAAAATGAAGGCTCATTCACACCGAAGGCAGCCGACAAAACGTTCAAGCGGGCTATTTGAAGCGCCGAGTGCATGCCCCTGTCCAGACCGCACGTCGGCTTTTGTCTGGCTGCGTGGCAGAGGCAGGCATCTCGCGCTTTTGTGTACGTGTTGCCATCACGTGGCAATGCTTTTCCCAAAGGTATACCGGCGCCACCAACGTGCCTCCGCACATGGCGTTCTGATTATCTGCGACAAAATGAGGCTCGGCGGGTGGCAGGAAATTGCTCTGGGTGCGGTCGCACTTGGCGCCTCGTTTTCTGCCCGCTTTGGCCGCCTGGAGAGGAGGTTCTTCCCACTTTTCACTTCGCCACCTTGTCGCACTGGCTGGCCCGCCTTCGGTGTGTACGTGTTTTTAACGTTTGAAAACATCAGTGCCAACTGCATAACTCGTAGTGGCGCTCGCCAGAACTACTGCGAGTTGAAATGACGCAGGAAGGTTGCCGCCATAGATTGGATATATGTAACGTTAAATGTGATCGCGGCATAGCATCAAAATAGGGATTACTATTGGATTTATTTTTTTTCACTAGCATAATTTTTCGCTCAAAGCAACAGAGAATAAAGCTTTCCCACTTTCCAGCTTGAAAACTACAAAGCTGGTCAAAGAATGCGCCCAACGTCATGTGCTTGAGGAAATGTGCTGGCGACGCTCTGGGCGCTGTTATTTGAAGAAACTAGAAGGAAAAAAAAATGAAAGAGCATTGATATATATATATATACGTCATTGCAAAAAAAAACAGTAAAGCTACAAAACATTATAGAAGTGTTCGCAAGCTGACTCGTTTTGCACATGTCGTTCCCTCTTCAAGTACCACATTGTTTGTTACCATCGCAACGGCATCCTTCATACGCTGGACGTAACAGGCATTATGTCATGCGAGCTTCTTGTACGGTAGGGCTTTTAGTTCATTTCATTGGGCAGCCTTCCGACGTCAGAGGGCGAGGGAAACACTGTAAGGTGAGCACGCGAAAATCGAGTTAAGGGTATGCATCCACTTCCTTATATTTTTATATCCGTGCGCTGAATAACTTAGCACTGCGTGGCCCTATCACTGCCGTTTTTGCGGCACTTATCTCTTAACCATCAGTGTATGCAGCCGGCTAGAAAAACATGTAAAAACTACAAAGTCTTGAAAAGAGGGCCCCTTTAACTGACTCGTGGCAAGATAAATGGGGTTCATAATATCTGAGGATAGGGCTCAGTTGACCCTGCAGCAAGTTCATTGTTTCCTCTATACTGCTACTGGTTGGAATTGTAGAAAAAAGAAAAGCATGTTCATACACTGATGTGGGCACCAAAAAAAGATGCATCAAAAATCGTACCCCCCCTTTCCCTCTTTTTTTCTAAACATTAGACGTTCGATAGGCTATGAGCAGATTTACGTATTTTAGAAGGCTCAATTTTACTGGTTCACTTTATTCACTTCGAAATAGTTGTGGCTAAGATGACCTCTCCAACCGAATAATTTCACATGTTGCTTCGGACAGTAGTACACTAGTGATCTTTCCCTGCTGAGCAAGAAGCAGCTGTATATTATCTCTATTTATGGCACATCCGGTACCCGGCACACTGATAATAAAATTTCAAGAAAGGGGAAGTGAATACTTGAAGCAGCACCTTCTCAACTCTGGATTCACACTGACACTTCCATTTCTTTTCTTAGTCAGGGGTGCTGCGCTTCTTATAGGAATTGTTCGAAGCTGCATTTACCTGTCATTCTTGCCTTGCACGTCTTCAGAGAAATATGAATCCTTTCTTCCATAAAGATACAAAAGGAGATATATAAAACATTTCCTATGCTGAGGCATCCGGAAGTGTGTGAGTAGACTGATGTTGCCATCATAAGGTGCCTATTGTGTGCCAATTTTTTTTGCCTGTCTGCATTACAAAAAGCAAGGCCTAAGGTATGTGTTGAGGCAACGGTAGCCTGTCAATTATTTTTGTTTCAAGATGTCTTTTTTCATAATCTTTGGTGTAAATTGAAGGCAGTGTTGTGCTCTGCACGCAGTGTTGAAAGCAGTCCAAGGTGAAAGGTCGTAAAGTTGCATTTCCATTATGCCACAAACATATTGCAAATGTATCATGCAGAGTCAGCTGAAGCGCAAAAGGGAAGAACTTAAACGTCCGGGAAGCAAAAAGCCATGTGACTGGGAGGCAAGTTACACGGCTGTGAGCGAGGATCCTGCCACTGCTGCCGGAACTGCTGCTGGAACTGCTGCTGTCACACCTGCACAAAGTCGAGACGTTGCACCGCCTACCCCTACTCGGCGCACGCGGCACCCATCTACACTAGTTCAACCACCAAAGCTTGATGCTTGGCTCAGCACCTTCCAGGTGAGGAGTTTAATTTTGCTGAAAGCTTGTGGCAACTACACTCAAACCTCAATACAATCGAGCCGACATATAACGGCCCCACTTAAAACAACTTTCGTTTAAAACAAACAATATCCACGTGACCGTGAAAATATACATTGTTTCAATGACACAAAATCGCACTTACAATGAACGACTCCGAGCGCCGCCGATCGGTTACAGCGAACAGAGTTGGCGATCTGCCGACTTCATTGGAAACCACTTTTGACCAGGGATGAGGCATCGGCGAGGTGCCCATAGATTATTATTGTTGAACGCCGACCCTGCCTCCGCGCCCCTCTATTTGCCGCTCTCCCCGACAGCTTTTTGTTACGCATTCTTCCGTCCTTTGTCCCCTTGCTACTCTGAGCACCTTGCATCACCAGACGTGGCCTGTGTTTTCACACTGCCACTCATTTTTGAAGAACCGGTCGGCCACCTCCCCAGTTTTTGATCGCTGGTACTGTCGTGTACGTCGCCGGCCTGGACTGGAGTGACCAGACCATTGGCCAACGTCGTTTGTATTCGATAGTCTGCGTCTTGTGTTATCGTATCGTTCTAGTGCACGCGGGGCATACTCTACCCCACCCACTCTGATAATTCACAATTCTTTTTCTGTTTAGGACCTGTTCTCGCTCACTTCGCACTCGGCTCAGCGTGCCCTCCGCTCGCGTGCAGAAGCGTAAGAATGGCTGTTAATTTGCGCTGAACAAATCGCGAAATATCGAAGTCAGTGAGGCCACACAAACCCGCCAGCGCAACAAAACGATTCTTTGACCACGGCCGCCAATTCTTTGAACCCCGGCCCACGTGCCGGTCCAGGCGGCCGTGCTTAGACCTCTGTGCGCGCAGGCACTCTTTCAATTTTTTCTACGTGCGAGTTGCGCACTTCGCGGACCTTTCAAGCAAGCTGCCTGACCTGCCTCCTTCCCACGTGTTTTGGTTTTCAAGGTCGCCTTCCCGCCCTATTCTCCCCTCTCTTCACTCTATCGCAACTCCTTGCCCTTTTCTCGCAAATCGACTCCTCTCTTGACACAACTCCTTCGCCCGTCTCCACCGCTCCGTGATGCCAGCCACGCTGACTCAAATTCAGAACTTTTGTGGTTTTGTTTTCTGACTAGAAACGGGCCCAGAGCTGTACCACGCGTTCTGGCATGTGTGTTGCGTTTGCGCGTCTTGCTCGCTCTCGGTGTGCGAGTGTGGTCAGGATGGCGGACGGGAGGCCTTGCACGCTTTTTCCTGCCGATCAACGAAACGTCGAAACTGTGACCGCTTGGCTTAGGTGTCATCCGCGCATTGGGTGCCACGTTGTGGAGCGCTTGCTCATAGCTGTTGTTCACCTGGCAGCCAACTTGCCGCTTCGGGCGCTCGGTATTCAGCTGTGGAGATAGTGAATATTTCGTGGATGGCGGTGACGGCTACATGCGCGCAAAACTGATTTTGCGAGGCCGACGTCGTTGACGTCTGGCTTGATGCTGAGCCTGAAGCTTCCGAACAGGACCACTGCGGCGGCGATTTTTGGCAGCGTGTCGTCGACACCTGGGAGAGCGGGTGGGACATCTGTTGGGATGGTTTAATTACGGCCAATGACGATGCCAACACTGCAGAACCGTCTACAAATTAGGGCATTGTAAATTAGGTACGCGGCAAGAGCAATATGGAGGAATCGGATTGCAAGAACGGCGAAACTTTGGAGCCAGTGCCTCATGCAGCTTATGCCACAGGTCTCGGCGAAGAGCACGCTGCCGTTTGAACTCGAGACCGCCCTTATCGCTTCTGCTCTTTGAAGCACGTGCATCATGGACTTTTTTGTGCACGAAAAATTTGTGTTTTCACTCACAACTTTTTTAAAAGCTGTGTTTCATTTACTACTAACTTGGGGATACAGCGAACGGATGCTGCGTCAGGCTCAGGTTCGTTATAAGCGGGCTCAACTGTATAACAAACACTCTTATAACAAAATACAGTCGACTCCCAATAATTGAAAGTCGCTTAATTGGAATCATCGGTTTATTGAAAGCGGAGTGGGGGGTCCCGTCAGTTTTGCATGCAGTTGAACAGGAAGAAATTCTCGGTTATTGGAAGCTAGAGGTCTGAAATTTCGGTTAATTCAAATTTATTTTCAACCAAATTCCCGGAGGAAATCGTAATGTTTGTTAAATTTCCAATTTTCGAAGTGCTAAACAACAATGCGTGTGCCACCGGCACCCAAGGGCATCGCAGTTGCATGCAGCGCCCCAGATCACGAAGCGGCTGCTCCGGCGGTTCCAGTTCCGGGCCTCATTGTTGATCTCGATACGGTCGTGTGCGGACTCAGCGTTTCCACGTGCGACGAAGCTCCACGTGCATTTACTATGGCAACTTGCGGGCCTTATCAGACGCTTGACTTGGTGTCTTGTACAGTGGGGGAAGAAAGAAGACACAAGTGAGCTTGACGTTGATGGTCTCCTGCCAGCTCTCGGCGACGTCTCTTTCGAGGAGCACATTGCCACTGACAGTTCGGTAGAAACGTACAGTGCACTGTCGGACGCTGAGATCGTGGAGATGGTTCAGCCCAGCGAGCCTAGTCACGAAACTGAGTATGACGACGACGCCGCCGCAAGTGAGCCACTACCGCGAGCTGCTGATGTAGCCACAGGCCTTGCCCTCGCGCGGCGGTTTTTCACTGCTGAGAGCAATGCCGAAGAAGCACTCAGGCACATATACAGCCTGCAAGACATGCTTTCTGCTGCAAGATTCAGCAAACAGAAGCAAACGGCAATCACAGATTTTTTCTCATAAACTGCTTTGAAATGTGAAGAGGTTTATTAGCCGTAAAGGCAGCGACGAGACAGCGTGATGAACCGTCCAGCGATCGGCACAGCAACGAACCGAAGCACGAGCCGAGAGAGCCGGGCGTTGGCGATGCTGCTCGCTGCAGGCACATCTTCTTCTTCACAGAAATAAATGTTTTTTTCGTTCGTTGTGGTTAATTGGAATTCCGCTTAATTCGAAGTTTTTCGCGGTCCCCGTGAACTTCGTATTAACGAGAGTCGACTGTATTGGCTATAACAAAGTAAATGAAGCAGAGAAAAAAGTCTTGCAATAGATACGGGGTCAGGAATAACCTTTATAATGAATTTTTAAATATAACAAACTTACTTTCTTGTAAGATTGGCTTCTGCATTATTTTTGATGAGACAACTATAAAACACAACCCACCAGTGCTTTATCAACCTAGCGAAAAAAAAGCACTTTCATGCTGCTATCTATACCTGTCAAGTCTCCCGGAATGGCTGGGAGACTCCCGGATTTTGACCGTTCTTTCTGGTTGTACGGTTGTCATGAAAATCTCCCGGAAATCAATTTCTGTGCGTGATCTGGCTGCATTGACAAAAAACCAGCTCAATCCGCTCCAGGCTTTTCGAACCTATATACCCCATTTTAATATACATGAGTTTAAGAGGCATTCATGTAACCATACAGTATAATCAGTGGTGCGAAACCGTGGCCGATACGTATTCTTGAAATTCCTCAGCCAAATTTTACTATGTACATTAGGTCTCAATTCGAATGTTCCGAACCCATTTTCTAATTGTACATTAGGCCTCAATTCGAATGTTCCGAACACATTTCCTAATCGCGACGGGTGATATGAACTAGAGTACGGAAACTGTCGAACGAAGGCCGAGAGCAGCGTACTCGAAGCTTCAGAAGTACGCGTGCGACCGGCGGACGCACTGTTTTCCACAGTGCATGTGATTGTCGTTGCCACAACTGTTGTAGACGAAATCGCGGTTGCTCTTGACACGATAATGTATGGCGACAACGTAACTGATAGAACCCCGAAAGTGTGTGCTCAACCAGTCAAAGCAACGCTGCTTTCCGCAAACTCTGCGTACAAAACTGCAGCAGATGCTATCGTAGATGGCATAAAATGACTTAGTTTTGAAGATGCGTGTGCAGCCAAACGCATGGGGATTGTAAAATGAACGCAACCGCCGTGCACAAAACCGTGGTTGCGGCGACATGATAGTGATCTACGAGCCCCGAGGGCATGCAGCAGTAGGTTAAAGGCAGTAAATACATGAAAAAAAAAAAGTTACAGTTTCGCCGCAAGGGTGATGCAATAAACGCGACAGCAACAACTTGGAATGTAACGCTGAGAACAGCAAGCAGATCGAAACGTGCAGCGCGCTGCTCACACACAAATGACGCCCGAAAACGATACTCGCAGGACGAAAGCGAACTAACAGCGTTTACCGCTCGACACTTAATGCGCTATTTAAACCAAGACGATGCAAAGTGCCCCAGTTGCTATACATCGCTGTGTATGAAAAACACGCTGTTTTCGCAAAGGGACTTGTGCAGAGACCAAAGTGACCTTTGTGGGCGCGGCACTAACGCTTTCGTTTCAGTGAAAGCCGAAGGCACACGATTCTTCCGCCAGAGGATAAGCGCTCGCGCACAGGCATCTACCCCCCTTCATGGGGCAAAGTACACGTGAGAGATAAGCACGCATCGGCGCCGAGCGCGGGTGGCTTATTTTTCTTTGAGTGTTCATATATATAGATACGTATACATATACGGTGAAGGACGGGTGCGATGGGGATATTAAAAAAAAAAGACAGCCTGGACTGTTCATATAAAATAAAAAGGGGCCAGACGCGTTTTGGCATTCCTGTCAAAAGCGTCTAGTAGTGAGCAAAGCTTTGATACGCGCTTTTGCGGCAGCCAGCTGCACCATCCGGTCCGTTCACGCGTGTCCCAGGAAGACACACGCGAGTTGCTTTGACTGAAATAGATTTTGCTAGTTTGTGGATCTTTTGAGACTCTCACCTTAGGGAAAAACTTTACCCTCGTGTGTTCGGCCACTCCTAGCCACTATAAGACTGCAACGCTGATGCTGGCGCTTGAGATTGTGGTGACCCCGCTAATAACTGCAGCGGACGATCACCGCGGGTTCACGCTTAGCGAGCCACAGGGCCGCTACTCCGTTTACTCGCGTGTAGCGCACCGCCCTGCGCGCGCTCAACTAATAAGGCGTATAGCGCAGCGCGGCAAACAGACAGTGTTCTAATGCAAAAATACACAACACTTTATTGCCTCTGGTGGCACCCCGAACAAGAGCACAACGTCCGCTCCCGGAACGCGGGTAGCAAAGGCACCCGCACGCGGACGTTCACAATAAAGGGAAAACCGCGAGCACGTCGCAGCTGGCAATGGCGAGCTTTGGCACGCCGGTCTGGAAAAGGTCCCTCGCGGCTATGCTGCGCACTCTCACGATGACCACTGGGCCTGGTCGCGAGTGTTAGGGCAAACCTCATATGCGTAGGCCTACGGCAAGTACGGCTCGTCGTGGTACGACCACTTCAAGCACTAGGCACCGCTGTGTGCTTAGTGTACGCTACCGAAGCTAGCACTCAAGTAAACACGCCTGCCGAGGTGCCCAAGGCCACCCCAGGCAGGCTGCAGTCCGGCGGTTTCCAAAGGGGACGCGGACGAAGGAAAACACGTGCTTACCCGGCGCCGACCACGGAGGAGAGAGCTCGGCTCTCTCGGGGCGCACGTAACCTGTGCCGCCCGCACGTGGTGTCATCTATCGCCACGTGGTATTAGCAGAGCAGAAAAGCAAAAGGGTGTGGCCGTGTGGCGGAATGCCCACGAAATGGTCGCGGGCGCGCCTCAGATCCCCACAAGATTGCGACCTCCCTCCCACCCCTTTTTGTTTTTCGCCATGTCTGTTTGTCTTTGGTTTTTTTTTTTTGTGCCCCCCCCCCCCCCCCCCGTTCCTCGTTGCGGAAATCTCCCGGACTCAGAATCCTTGAAGTTGGCAGCTATGCGCTATGTAAAAAGAGTATGCCTAGAAATCTCCTTTTTTTTTTCTTTTTTGCAATTTTGCTTCGACGTATTGTGACAGTATCCGGTTCAATTCGCACTCAAAGTTTTACTATTCACACAGCTATACTTGTTTTTTCAGCTACTTCTGGCCACATAGTAGATATCCAGAGACGTTCATACTGGAACATGGCCTTTTTCTGTTTGCAGTCGTGGAGTCATTCGGAGCGACTTGTGGCACTCGACCAGCTGATCGAAGGCTGTGAACCAGGCCAGGTGCGTCACATGATGAATGTCATCGAGCCACAATTCCAAAGGGATTTCATCTCCCTTTTGCCCAAAGAGGTACGTAAAGCTTGTTTACATAAGCTCTGGATCCTCACAAACTATGTGGGAGCAAGGTGCACTCATATAAGATGGCCCTGCTAAATATCAATTCTGCATAACTCACATGGTCGTGAGTTACGCGGAACACTAACTCTTAATATTTGGCTAGTGTGAACCCGGTAAATGAAAAGTCGAGGTACAAGCGATTTATGCTGTACACTGATAGCAGCGACCATAGTCGCCCACCAGTAATCTTATAGGTGGAACGCATTGTCTTTTATATATTAAAAATAGAAAATATCATCTGATTGTAGAGTATCATCCCCAGTCTGTGATTCTTTTCATCAACATTCTAAGCATGTCAGTGGCCTAGTGCTCTGTGCAGAGTGTTTTCCTGTTTTCTGTAATGTGTACACTTCTATTATATGTATAATTGATTATGACTTCTTTGTTTTATACTTATTTGTATTTCTTTGTGGTTTTCATATGTACAGTACTCACGGATTGAAACGGGACACTCGGAGCGTGTGGCCGACGGTACATGGGCCGCCGCTCGTGAGTGCGTGTGGAACCAATGTGTTGCATTGTGGTATGGGAGCGAGGGAGAGAACATTTACGAAGCAGGATTACTCCTTCCATTCGCCAAATTGTCGGCCTGTAGTTCACTATGTACACTGTCAGCGTGGCGCTGCAAGACTGACGCGCATTTGCATGTCGACCGCACTAGGTCGCCGCTGCGCACCACTTTTATTGCCACGCCAGAAGACGACCCTCTCGTTCTGCATGCTTAGGCGAAGTAGTAGGCATGCTGTGCAAGTAAAACACAGAATTCAGTTAGAGGTTGCGCCTCGCATGCGTTCATTGACATGATGAACATCTGCACAAAATCACGGAAAGTTTACTTCTGGTTTCTGCCTCGACAAGAAAGAAAATGAGTGCCAGGCTTGCCTTCATGCAATGGAAATAATGTCATGTATTAGTGTTGTGATTGCAAACTGTAGCGTATTGTTGAATAAGTCATTGTTCTGATGCTGCACGGTAACAGGCCAGTCGCAGCTGCTTTTCTTTTTTTGTCGTGATCACAAGCTTGAAAAATTTTATATGCTTTTGTGCAGCCATTTATGCCTACGAGCGCATTTCAGACGCGACATCTTAGCGGTATCTAATTTCTTACTTGTGCAGCCTACATGCCCCATCGTCGAAGGGCGCCGATCGAGAGCGTCGTGCGCTTGCGCCACAATATGATTGGTTCGCACCGTCCACTGAGTTCAGTCTGCACGCATGCAAAAGCGCGCCAGCCTTGCAGCGCCACACTAGCAGTGTGCACATGGTGAACTACTGGCCGATTATTTAGCGACCGGATGGAGTAAGCCTGCTCCATAGCTGTTCTCGCCCTCACTCTACACCATAATGCAACACCTTGGTTCTGCGAGCACCCACGTGCGGCGGCACATGCACCAGCGGCCAACGCTACGAGTGTCCTGTTTCTATTCGTAAGTGCTGCACAATTGAATACAGCAAAAGCTCGTTAACTCGAACTTCAATAATTCGAATTTATGGATAATTTGAACTGTAAGTTATGGTACAGCCAAGCTCCATACAAGCCTATAAATAAAAAAGCCCGTTAATTCGAACGCGAGTAGGTTTCGCCGCGGATAGTTGGAACTATGCGCCACCGTGCCGGCGGCTTGGCTAGTCACTCGATAGTGCGGCTGCTGAGTTACGAGGCGGCGTTGACAGGAAGCGGAGAGAAAAACGGAGAAACTGGCACGGAGGCCAGAGTGCAGAAAGTAGCGCGACTTACTCTTCACCCCCTCCCCCAACAATCTCTCTCCTGGCGGCTGCCTGCTCTCCGTCCTACATAACCTCCAAGATTTTTTTTTTTTTTAAGCGTCAATGTCGGAGCTTTTGAAATTCCTGCATAGTTGTCTCTGTTAGACGCCAGATGGCATGACCAGCACACAGCAAATCGGGTGCGTCGTAGCTTCGCCCAGCTTTCTCTGCAGTCTCTGTCCCGGGCGTGCGTCGTACACCTCTGTTGTTGGTGCTGGGAGTAGCTTCCGATTGTCGAGATTCTTTGTGTTGGTGTTAGGCTTCGGCCAATGTTTGTTGCGGTAGCGCTGGTAGTAGCTTCCCGTCTGTCGCGACTCTGCTGCTCCGACTTGATGGCGTGTGCCCGCGGCAAATACCGTGCCAAAACACTTACAGGAGAAAGCTGATACCCTGTGGGTAGTGGACGCCGGACTCTTGCCTAAGCAAGATATCGAGAAAAAGCACGGGATACCGAAAACAACGCTATCTACTTATATAAAAAATAGGAGGACTATTAAAGACGCCTCAGAGGCAGAAGTTGCGAGCTAAAGGAGGAGGTTGCGGCCCGCAAAGTATCCTGACCTCGAGAAAGCGCTTCTCATTTGGATAAAGGAAATGCGTTCGCAGGACATGCCACTGAGTGGCCCAGTGATACTGGCAAAGGCAGCGGACTTCGCCCTGCAGCTAGACTACGACGACTATGCTGCTTCAGATGGGTGGTTGCACCGTTTTCGCGAGCGCTACGACCTCGTTTTCCGTGCTGTTTCGGGTGAAATGAACGTCGTCAACATGGAAACATGTGAAGGTTGGCGCTCCGAAGTGCTTCAAGGCTACATGGAGAAGTATTCTCCGCAGAACATATTTAATGCGGATGAAACTGCCTTATTTTTCAAATTGCTGCCCGCCAAGACTATCACGTATAAAGGCGACAAGTGCACGGGAGGGAAGAAAAGTACGGAACGGATAACTGTGATGGTTGCTGCAAACATGATCGGGACCGAGAGGTTGCCTCTGTTTGTGCTAGGTAAATTGAGAAGTCCTCGTTGCTTCAAGAATATCCGGTCCCTACCATCAGACTACACGGCCAACAAAAAGGCCTGGATGACGGGGGAATCGTTCGCGTAGTGGCTGGGGAAACTTGACAAGTTCGAACGCTGTGGCCGCAAAGTCCTGCTTCTTGTGGACAACTGTTCAGCTCATAAAGTCAACGTTGGGACGAAGGACATTGAGGTGGCCTTCCTTCCAGCAAACACGACAGCGGTACTGCAGCCCATGAACCAGGGTATAATTAGAAATTTAAAATCACTTTATCAGCGTCTTATCCTGGAACGAATTATTTTGTGCACTAACTACCAAGTGACGCTCCTAAGTGCACTACACATGCTTGTGCGTGCTTGAGAGCAAGTGACAGCGCTTACGATAGCAAATTGCTTTCGCCACTGTGGCTTCAGCACTGAAGCTCTGCAAGCTGACGAGCCACGAGTGCTAGAACACGGCTTCACCGCCCCCATGGAAGACGTCTGCTTTGCGGACTATGTCAATGTGGACTCAAGTGCAGTGGTATGTGGTGCATTCACTGATGACGACATAATATGTCAGGCGAGAAGTGCAGAACCTGTCGCTGCCAGTAACGATGATGAGGAAGAGGACGAAGCACCAGTGCAGCTCTCTGCTGCGGAAGTCATGGCCGGACTGAATGCTGCCCGTCTTTTCTTAAGTTTTGAAGAAGGCGGAGAAGAGGCCTTCCGCCAAATTCGCTCGTTAGAGCAAAAAGTGCTGGCTGTCGCCTTCAAGGAAAGAAGGCAGACCGCGATCACAGATTTTTTCTAAAAATAAATTGTTATGCCCTACTCGCAGTGTACTATTCTTGTTCTTCACTTTCCTTTGTTCGAACTTTCGTTAATTCAAACTGAGGCAGCTTCCCCTTGCGGTTCGAATTAACAAGCTTTTACTGTATTCCTCGACAGTTATTATTGACAACTTACATTGTATACCTTTGTCATCATAGCACTGCATTCCTGCCAGTTTTTTTGTATGTTTTTTTTACCTGCTTGTCCAATTCGTATGCCCACCTGCTATGATCTCGGAAAAAGGCTGGTAGTATTCTAAATGAATAAATAAGTATATCAGTGCTCAAGCCTTCCAGCAACAACTGGTGTTTGCGTAGGCTCTCAAATAAACTTGTCTATTGACATGTTGCGTATGATCTGAACATAGCAACCTCAAACGTTCGGGAACTTTCCTAAAATTACGGTACAATGGGCACCAACTGCTGTTACCAGTCGATTTGAGTGTGAGGCCCAGATACATCAAATTAAAGAAAGTGGCACACTTGGCAGTATTTCAGGGATGTGCCTGTGCACCTCGCACATTCAGTTTTCCTTTCTCTTGGTTTGCAGCTGGCACTGTATGTGCTGTCGTTCCTGGAGCCTCGAGATCTGCTGCGTGCGGCGCAGACATGCCACTATTGGCGCATCCTGGCAGAGGACAATCTCCTGTGGCGCGAGAAGTGCCGTGAGGCTGGCCTGGATGATGTGCAGGAGGTGCTAGGCCGACGGCTATCTTCCTGCTCCGCATCTCCCCCCTCTCCGAGCTCCGTAGGTCCTATACCCTGGAAGCTGGCATTCATGCGGCACCACTACGTTGAAATGAACTGGCGCTGCAAGCCGATACGGGAGCCCAAGGTAGGTCAGATACTCTGGAGCAAAGGTTGTTTTCAACAGGCTTGCTGTTTGCCTGAGCAGTTTTTTTTTTTTTTAAGAAAGGTTGTGGCTTTTGAATCGCAAAGAATAGCAAAAAAATTCATTTCCTGAAAATAAATACAGTAAAAGCTCGTTAATTCGGATTTCACGGGACCCGAAAAACTGTTCGAATTAACCGAATGCCGAACTAACGAATGAACAGGGAAAACATTTAAAATCAAGCTGCTGAAGCATACCTTTATTTGTTGAAGTATTTTGTAATTGTCGTCTGCGTTTTCGCGCAGATTCCGGCTGGCATCACAATTTTTCTTAACTGTTCCAAATGGCCAACAGCACGCAAGCTGTCGGGAGTGTTCAGGCAAGCGTCCTCTAATATTAACAGCGCCTCCGAGACTTCCCGTGAGGTGCGATGAGGTCGCGGCTGTATCTCCTCGCATGATTCTTCGTCGGAATCGTGGTCTTCATGGGCGCCCGTGACATCATTAATAATCTCTTGATCAGTCAGGAGACCACTCGTGGCGACACCATGATCAATCGCGATGTAGTCCTGAAAGGGAAGGACTGTGGGAAGGGAAGGACTGGGAAGGACAGAATTGAAAGTCGGGCAGTCATCGTCGGTGGACTCTGTCGGTGGACTCTGCCGCTTTTTCGGCGTTGCCATCACTGTAGTGCACGATGATGGTGGCCTGCAAATACGGTCACAATGGAAGAAAAAGAGAACTCCGCAAGAAGAGATCGCTCTGACACGACAACACAAGGGAAAATGGCGTCGGAGGCGCTGAGTGGAGAAGACGCCGACGTTAGGTGACGCTGCGGTCGCCCCCACTAGTTGATGATGATGGCGATGCCACTCAGGTTTCGGTTTCACTCCAGTGGTGCCAGCGCTGCTTTATCACACTTTTGTGTAGCAGCGGCCGTCACCATTTGTCTGAATTAAGCGGTGCGGAGCCGAATTCCGACGAAATAACGAAGGTTTGGTCCCATAGATTAACATACACTTTGGCCGGGACCAATAGAGCCGTCCGAATTATTCGAATTTCCTAATTAATGGGTGTCGAATTAATGAGCTTACTGTATTTAGTTTCTGGAACCATTTCTCTATTTGAATCCAAAACATCTACCGTAATTACTCGAATCTAATGCGTACCTTTTTTCCGGTTAAGCGAGTTCATAAATCGCATGCATGTTAGAATTGAGTACGAGAAAAAAAATGAATACGGTCATTCTATTGCCATCGGCATTTTCAAAATGGTCGCCCCCTACGCGCGTCAGTCATTTCTGCCTATGTGTTTCCCATGTGCGGCACTTCGTACGTGTGCTGAGTTCGTCATCTTGTAGTGCATTAGCATCGACGGCATGGAAGGGCCGACTCCAAAAACTCGAGTGCATCACGATGCCGCTTTTAAAAGAGAAGTCATCGCCTGTGCAGAAACGGACGGAAATCGGGCCACATCGTGGTCGTTCGGAGTTTTTGAAACGTGCGTGCGGGAGTGGCGGAAACAAAAGCAGAAGATTGTCGACAGCAAAGCTTCACGCAAAGGCTTCAGTGGACCACAGCAGGGTCGGTTTCCGCAAATTGAAGAGCTGCTCGGCGAGTATGTGCTTGAGCGGCACAGCGGCCCGTGACGACAGAACTGTTCCAAGTGCGGGCTATGCAGTTAGCCTTAGAAAAAGGTCTAATGCGGAGCCAGTTTAAAGTGAGCAGGTGCTGGCTAACTAACTTTATGAAGAGGAAAGGCTTTTCCCTCCGAAAGTGAACGGGCATATGCAAAAAGTTCTGCGTAGGAGTACAATGAAAAGCTTCACAGTTTTCACAGGTTCGTCCTAAACTTGCGGCACAACAACTGCTACCTGCTTGGGCAAATCGGGAATGCCGATCAGGCGCCTCTTTACTTCGATAAGCCTGGCACCGCAACCGTTGAGAAGAAGGGGGCGAAGAAAGTTCGCGTGCTGACGTCGGTCCACGGTAAAACTACAGTGACGCCAATGCTCTGTTATACGTGAGATGGGCACGAGCTTCCCCCGTATCTCATATTTAAACCGAAGACGCTCCCGAAAGGAGTCGTTTTTACGAGTGGTGTGAGCATGCGGGCCGGCGAGAAAAATGGGTGCGCGTTGCAATCGATGTCTTAATTTTTTTTTTTTCGTCGTGGAAATCGTGTGCGCGTTACTATTAAGGGCGCGGTAAAATCGAGTAAATACGGTACTCTTAGAATCGTGCACAAGTGCTTCGAAGAATTTTTTACGTGCTCCTAGATAGTGAAAATCATTGTGCAAGTGATTTAAAAAAATTATATATCCCTGTGATGGTGTGAAAAGAAGACAATTTGTTTTGCTCTTTGAAAACAGAATTTTTTCGTGTTCAAGTTCCCCACTTCTGCTGGCTCCTCCATTCAGAAAGAAGCACACAAAAAGCAAATGCTTGACGGTCATTTTGAGGCCTCTGCATGGCCACGCCCACCATGTTGCTCGAGCTCACCTCGCCATTGGTACAATGCTCGCTCGGGGTTCATCTGCTGCTTGCATGCTTCAAGGTTTAGGCTGTCCAAAATTCAGCTGCTTCGTGACGTGTTCACAGCACCACAATCCCTCATAATATAATTACACTTTAGTTTGGGGCTGTAAGTGGATACTCGATCAGATTGTGATGGTGCGCCGTGGTTGTAGACCACACATCTGATGCTTGGTTTTGTCACTAGGGCTAACTTCACTGACGACGAGATGAACCTTGAACTTTGCGAACAAAAACAACAGGATAGCGCACCCGGGATGTCTTTTTTCACAAGCAATGAAACACGTCGCTCGCAGTCTCCTCAGAATTACGAATGGCCATTTTACGCATTGCCAGCGGACCCTACAGTCAAGCTCATCGGACCTCACAGCCAGGGACTGCTCAGTGCAGCAGATAGCAAGTGGCCACGTCCTGCCACCCCACGAAAAATAACCCCACCTTTAGCTTACACACATCTTGGTTTATACCAGCCTGGACAATAAGTTTTTATAACTTTTGGGATGTTGCTCAATTTTGGCTATGTTACTTATGGTTTTGCAGGTGCTGCGGGGTCATGAGGACCACGTCATCACATGCCTGCAGTTCTCGGGCAACCGCATTGTGAGTGGCTCGGACGACAATACCCTCAAGGTGTGGTCGGCAACATCGGGGCGCTGCTTGCGCACTCTCATTGGTCACACGGGTGGTGTGTGGTCGTCCCAAATGGCTGGCTCCTTGGTAGTGAGCGGCTCCACTGACCGCACACTCCGCGTCTGGAATGCTGACTCGGGCATGTGCCTGCACACTCTGTACGGGCACACGTCAACCGTGCGGTGCATGCACCTGTACGGAAATAAGTGAGTGTCTTCCATCTCTCAATTGCTGCGACAGAGATAAAGCAGGTCAGGGAACTGATTTACGGCTTACTAGTATAGAGCTACGCAAATTGTTTTGCATTGTTTTGTCGCTGACAGGTACTGTCACTACACTCAAATCTTGATGTAACGAATCTGGATATAACGAAATATTGATCACAACGAAGTTAATTAAAAATAGTTTCGCAGCAGATTTAGTGTTAGAAATAAACCTTTATAACGAATTTTGGATATAACAAACTTATTATCGTGTGAGATGCAAGTTTGTTATAATGAGGTTCGAGTGTATTGTGGAAACCTTTACTTTCTCACACCGTAAACTTCTAAACATTGTTAATGAAGAAGGTGTTTTTGGGAAAAAATTCATTTAAAAGTATGCAGGCAGCTTTGATTCATGAAATGTGTCTGTGTGTGTGTGGAGAGGGGGAAGCCGGCACTGGGTGACCCTTTCATTAAGCATAATTTTTCAGTGAAGAACAAGAACAGTGTTCATCACTACGTTTGCAATTGGAGCTTGATGATGTTCCAGGTGAAAGAGACCTCAGTTACAGAAGCATTGGCCAGCCTTGATGTGTTGCTTGCATCAAGTGACCCTTCTGTAGGGGTTATGAATGCATCGTCGACTTTTGAAATCAAAGTTCAAAGCTACAAAGTCAGAAATCATCAGTTTATTTTAGTTGTTTGCTCATACTAATGTTGGCTGATCTACATCAGTGTTTTGCTCATTAGTAGCATCATTCAAGATTGCTTTCCTTTCATTCTTGCAGGGTGGTGAGCGGTTCTCGAGACGCAACGTTGAGAGTCTGGGACCTCGAAACCGGACAATGCTTGCACGTGCTCGTGGGCCATGTTGCAGCAGTGAGGTGTGTTCAGTACAATGGGCGCCTGGTGGTCAGTGGAGCGTACGACTACATGGTCAAAGTTTGGGACCCACGGAGAGAGGAATGCCTCCACACATTGCAGGTGGGCACACTTGCTTTCTGCATGTGCATCTTTTCATTTTCACAGCAACAGACTTCTCCTCTAGAGGCCAGCTGCAATGAATTTTTGCACCAAGTGCAATGAAGCCTAGCTTCACATTGTGCAAATATACGGTAGTTTCGCTGCAAGCTTTTGTGTTTAAAACGAGAGTGGATGAGTAACAAAAGTTGTTGATTGCTTATACAGGTACAGTTGACATCCGATTTCTCGGACGCCCGAAATTCCGGACATGCCTGATTTCCCGGACTCATCTGTGGCACCGTCAAGTTCCCCATAGAGTCATTGTATTAAAGAGTCTGAAATTCCGAACGCTTATAGCCTTCGGCATCTGATTTCCCGGACTTTTCACTGTTAACTGCCTACCCAAAGTCTCCACCGCCGCCGCCATTTTGGTTGTTTTCGATTTCTCGAACTCGTCATACTCACATCCCTGGTATGGCCAGCAGCACCGCCGCCAACCGCGCACAGCGCCGCGGCTGCAGTAACCTTGAAACCGCACGTGTCAATCCGTTGCCAGCCATAGCTTATCGGCTTAGTCAAGCCGAACCACAGTGTGTTCATTCACGTGTTGTTTTGTCAGCTCTGCAGTCGTGTCTGCGGTTGATCGTTTGCTGCTGCGCGTTATCTTCAGTGACCACGTTTTCCGACCTTCAGCATCCACCGAGTTCCTAGCTGCTTCGTGCTGCCCTTTTCATCGGAAAAATGCGGACTTGACTGATGACAATATCATTGGTCAGGTTACGGAGGATTCTGACGACTCCGAGAACGAAGAGCCATCTCCTACGCGGCCAAAGAGCTCAGAGTTGACGCGAGAACTGATGACACTGTCATCGGTTTACAACGGCAACATGACGTTGACTGAAATTGAGGCAGACATGATCGCGGGCAAGTGGAATGCCATGCGAAAGAAAATAGGCGACTTCTTTGTGCCCAAGTGCTGACCTATGTAGTAGCGCCGGCCAAGTCGTTTTTTTTTTTTTTTTTTTGTGAACTGCTCTTTTTAGACTTACCTAAACGATGCATTGGCTGAATTCCAATGGGAATCTGGTACTCCGGCCGTTGGCCTCTCTTTCAGCAAAAAATACCTACAAAAAAAAAAAGGCGCGTTTTCACATGCATTCGTTTTTCCGACTGCCTGATTTTCCGGACGTTTTCGGGGTTCCTTTAGGGTCTGGAAAATTGGAAGTCGACTGTAAACATGCTTATATAGCACCTCCATATAAAGAGTTTTTCAATATTACGAAATTTTTTATTCTCCACTGTTGCTCCATAGAAGTGCAGCTATTTGCGACCTCTATGTAACAAAGTAACGGAGGGGGACATCCTCGTCATAGCATATTTTTGCCGCGGACAATCTACATATCTCTATTCGAATTTTGTTACTTTGGCACTAGCCTGCATTTTACGCTGACAAAGCGTGAAGCGGTGGCACGCTCGTGCTCCGTGGCTACTCCCAGGCAAGAGCGAGCACTCATTATTGCGCGCGGGTGTGCGCAAGGTGGGCACACGGGCTTGCTCCACTCGAGCCGGCGTTGCCGCCGTTCTTGCCGTAACGAGCACATGTGCGGATGTACCCTCCCCTTCCCTCTAAACCAAAAACAAACAAACAAAAAAGTACTTTTGCATTGGCAGTACCACTCTTCGATTGCTTCGACCCTTCCTCTGCCCCAGTGAGATGAAAGTGGGGGTGCAGATTATATGCTGGGGCGGGTTATACGGTAAATGCAAGGTAGAAATTCGGAGCGCTAGTATGAGGAAAACAACCATGTATTATATGCAGGTTTTTACGGTAGTCCTGAGGGCTTCCCGTGGGTTGATAATATGGATGTGTGATGTATTGTTTTTTAGTGGTGCGTTATGCAGTGTTTTGAATTTTTTCCACAATTGCAGGGCCACACAAACCGGGTGTACTCACTGCAGTTTGACGGAGTACACGTGGTCAGTGGCTCCCTGGACACATCGATCCGAGTGTGGGATGTGGAAACAGGTGCCTGCCGGCACCAGCTCATGGGTCACCAGTCGCTTACATCTGGCATGGAGCTTCGAAACAACATTCTTGTCTCGGGAAATGCTGACTCAACGGTCAAAGTCTGGGACATCGTGACCGGCCAGTGCCTGCAAACTCTGGCTGGTGGGTAGACCGTCGTGGCACTTGAAAGCCTCTGGCGAA
This sequence comes from Rhipicephalus annulatus, assembly GCA_013436015.1. NCBI lineage: Eukaryota > Metazoa > Arthropoda > Arachnida > Ixodida > Ixodidae > Rhipicephalus > Rhipicephalus annulatus. The sequence goes on from WOVY01010532.1 coordinate 279,326, forward strand.
AATATTTTGCATGAACTTTAAAAAATAAAAATAAAGGGAGACCATCAGATGTTCATAATAATTCACAATTGTGTATGAAAACAAAAAATCAGTACTCTGGCTGTTTTATTGGCATTTGATGTTGAGCAAGCAAGGTGGATGTGGCTGCAAAACCCCAAAACCCCTTGACAACTTTGCAGCCGCATGTTTTAAGACCAAAATTGGGTCTTCAAAGATGTCTAAATATTTACATGCGGAAGACTCTCCTTAGACAGTTATTGTTTACCATCAGCGTGATAGTGGGGGTTATGTGAATAGCGTTACTGTGCAGCAAACATACGTTGGAAACAGCGTCATATAGTTTAAAGAGACAGCGTATGCGGGATTAACGTGCCGCAGCTGGGATGGTGGCGTCACCTATCGGAGGTTTAATAAGTTAAATAACATTGAAAAAGAAAATAAAAATGTTTGCCTGTGTCATCGTGTGAAGCAATGTTAGTAGTTTATTTTAGAAATAACAAAACTAAATACATATGAACCTTGCATAAAACGCGAGAACATTTATGTTGCTGATTTGTTTACATCGATCTCCTAGTTAAGGGGGCAGACTGGTCTTAGACATATTTTGTTTATTTCTTCAGTGATCTTGATAAAACTGCACAAGGTTATACAGTTTTTTCTGCTGATTTCAAATATGTAATTAGTTTTCCTGTAACTCACTTTGTTGCTGAGATAACTTAAGTTTGCCCCCTATTGTTTAAGGGCACCATAGAAAAAAAAGTGCTTAATTAAAAGTGATATTTAGGATATGCCAATATAGACTAATGACTATAGAGTGAAAGTATGGAAGAGGTTTTTTGTTTTTAGACCTTCATTGGTTCTTTTGCAGCAAAATGAACTATACATTTTCAAAAGCAGTTGGAATTGTGTTACTATTTTGATTAGTAATTAATTAAAAAGGCATGTGCTCTAAATTCTGCTCCCATACTTGCATTCCACACACATACAGGTTTCCACTGCAAATAGAATTATTGTTGTACCTGCCCTAGCTGCAGAGATATTGAGGCCTCAAAGTTGAATAGTCACAAATTTACTTTTTTGAGAAAAATGAAAAAAACTGAAAACACACAGTTTCTTCAAAAAGCAACAATCATGGTGTGCATGTTTGGCAATCCTCATGAAAGCGCTCATAAATTGGTAGTAGAGCTTTAGACAAAGGTGCTGGGAAGTTATAAAGAAGCCTCAAAGTCAGTTCCTTATTTTTTTGCAGGTTCTGCATGTTAACAGCACCAAGAATCTGGACAGTTAAAATGACATTACAAAAAAATTGCTACTTCCTGGTGCGTGAAAATTTGCAGAAAGATAGAAAAATACTTGCAGAAACCAAATATGTCAATTTAAAAAATGAATCTTTTTGTCACTTTTGGTCCAAAAAAGCAGTCTGCCCCCTTAAGCCTAGAGATGTTGGAAATGGGAAGCTATCTCAAAATTTACGCTAACCTATCTCTCATCGAAGCTAACTGAAGGCAAGCAAAGCTATTTTAAACAGTCGTTTGCTTTGAACGAAGTGAATCTTTCAACAACTATGCCAAAATCACTTCAGAGCGAGTGTCCGAAAACGCCGCTATGTTTACAGACACTACGTGCCCTGCGCTAACACGGTAACACTAAATTTGGAAAATGGCATGCGTACATACATTACTACGCATGCACACTTCGATCCTGCTATTCCCAGTTAACTATAACTGTCTATTAATTCAAATGCCTAGCATCCACATACATTTTAATGATCATCAATCGAACATTCGACAGTCTATACAATACTGACAATCTACATTCGACAATCTAAACAATCCTTCAAGAAGGTTATGTCCCGATTCGAAGTCCTGCAATTGTAGCCCAGAGATCCTGCTAACTGGGCGAGCTGAGCATTTTAACAGCATTACAGAGAGGGGCCTTCAAATGCTAAAGAAGAGCATTGATATAAATTTTATCTTGCTATAATTTTCGCACCACCTTAGTGCCATGAAACAGGTAAGCGTGGCATTTTACGACGAGTGTTCAAGGATACATAACCACATTTTTTCCAGCCAACAAAGATTGTAGGTGCACCATGTACCGCATTAAGGTGTATTGCAGAAAGCACACTTTCTGTACAGTAGATGAATATTCTTTTTGAGAGGCACACACCGGAGAGCAGTTTTTGTTTCTAAATGTGTATGAGGTGTATCTTATAATGAGCAAGTTGCCATTTTCTCATTTTCTGACAAACACTTTTTTAGTGCAGGCACGCTGTTGGCTCTTGTACCCAGTTGGTCTGTTACATCAGTCCCTCTCATAAACTGGTTCAACTCTAAATACCTTTGCATTGATATTGTTACAAGGTAGTGGTCATGACCCCGCTGTACAAAAAAAATTGACGCAAAAAAAGCGGACTCGCCGCGCGAGATGCTGACCGCCTTTGGGTGGCACATCTACTTCTAAATAATGTAAATACCGCAATCACTGGCGTAATGAACCCAATCGCATAATCAACCCAACCTCCGACCTTGGTTTTTGAAGAAAAGAAAAAAGAACTTTTTTATTGTATCTGTTCATTTTATTTCAGTATGGTAACCAGTGCTATGGCAATTGAAACAACATTAAGTTAAGCCATTATATAACAAAATAACAATGCAGGAAAAGTCAAAGCCTAGTTTCGCAACCATGGTAAACAGTTGCGAGCATTGCGAGCACGGGCATTGTCAATCAAAATTTGAAAGTCGTGCCTTTTGCGGCAAAGGGCTATCTGTCGAATGCAGGAGAAACCTCTTTGCTGACAGCGCCATGCAAGCACAGCGGCACAAAAACAAAGCAATAAAACAGCGCGTGACCTCCTAAATGGCAGGTGTGCGGTGTTGAAACGATGCCGCGCACCCGCCATCTAGTAGTTTATGCAAAGCGCAACCGCGCCCACTGCGCCGGCAGCGCGTCGTGCACCCGCAACGTTTGTGCGCCTCCATCCGACACTGCGTTTTTCTTGTCGGGTTTGATGTTGTGAACTTAGTTGGGACACTTGCTGCGCAGAGCACATTCGGCCGGTACGTTAGCTACACGGCTGGTTAGAAACAGCATGCGCAGGAGCATTGGAACCGAGCGGCTGGACGACACTTCGGCGTCGACCTGTGCGCTTTCGTTATAGGAGGAAACAAAAAGAGCTTCAGACTACAAAAAAAGAGTCGTCACGCATTTCACAGGCCAAAACAATCAAAGCCGTCACGCGAAATTTTCGCTGTTATAACTCCCGTGACGTTTTTCTCCCACGTAAGGAACTCTCCACCCAAATTGCGGTCAAATTTTTTGAAAAAAAAAAAAAATGTGGGTTCATTACGCGAGTAAACACGGTATACTTGCTTTTGTCTCCTGCGTATTCGTGATCCCCGTGACAATATTATGCACCATAGCTCGCATCTGAAAGGTTATGTATTAAGACAGTTTCAGCACACTTTTGCTGTTTTTAAAGCTGATAAATATGCACTTGGACAGGTGTCTTGCCCGTTCATCCTAGGCTCACTGACATTAGATGGCCTGCAAAGAGCGCACACTCGTCTTCCGCACAGACTGCCTTCCTTGTTCAGTAATACTGTGGCACTCTGCTGTTGTACTTCTTTGAGAACACAAAGGAATAACACATGACCTGTGAAAATGTAGCGCCAGACTGGCCAACGTTTGACTTTTATAACTTCCTTTTCAGGAGCCCACAAGCACCAAAGTGCGGTGACATGTCTTCAGTTCAACTCCAAGTTTGTGGTCACCTCATCGGATGATGGCACCGTGAAACTTTGGGACCTTCGCACTGGTGAATTCTTGCGCAACCTTGTGGCCCTGGAGTCCGGTGGATCGGGGGGCGTCGTGTGGCGCCTTCGTGCTTCCTCCACCAAGCTGGTGTGCGCAGTCGGCTCGCGAAATGGCACTGAAGAGACGAAGCTGCTCGTTCTGGACTTTGATGAGCCTAAGTGAAGGGCCGTTCAAAGCACCGTGTTACCTCCCAATGTTCCAGACAAGTGCCAAAGGAAATGGGTCGCATGTGCCGCTTTGCGTGTGCGCCATTTGAGGGCTCTCTGCCATAGGAGATTGCCAAGACCCTCTACCCCCATTGTCCCAGATTTTTTTTGTGCCTGGGAAGAATGCGTTGTGGCAGCAAGACATTTTATTGTGGTGACTCTGCCGTGATTCTCCTTGAACTCTCTTTTGTTTCTGCTTCCCTTTCTTTTTCCCCTGAGAAACAGTCTCCGGAAGAACTGTTGCAGTGACTTACAGAGCTGGTTGTGGTGCAGTGCTGCGACCGTGTGTCATGTGCCTGCCTATTGCGTTCTTGCCAGTACAGAACCCATTTCTCACTCGGTGACATTTTACAATTAATTCCTTTTTTCTCCTCCGTGTACAAGAAATCACGGACCCGAACAGTGTTCATGTCCAACAGGTCCCAGCTGGCAGCAAGTCTTTTGTGCCATTACTGCTCAAGCTTTGTGTCCAGGCAACTGCAATTAGTTGGTGGGAAGCGTCGTCGTATAGCCTGGTGATAGGGGAAGTGGCCTTGCCTTATGGAGTAAAGCACCACGCCCCAAATTCGCATTTTATTTTGTCCCCCCTCGGACACGGGGGAACACCTCCTATATTTATTTAATTTTGGCAAGGTGCTGTCCCTTTCGACAACTGTGGCGCAAGTGCCTCAGTGACTGAGAACAATTGGAGGGGCCTTTGGTAAATGTAATTTCCTTTTTGAGTGCTTAGAAATAATAAGTGTGAATGTTTTTTTTTCTATTTCTCTCAGCCCTCCCTCCAATTTTTTCCCCTTAAGTGCTCACGGAAAACTTGATTCTTGAAAGTTCATGCCTCTTGTTTACCTTTTTTTTGGCAAGTTGTGCGGTAGCCCCAGTGTGCCACTGTATTCTTAATACTGGTGTACGGACTTGTAGGAGAGGTCAGGTTTGTGGTGTTTTGCCCGTGGACTTAGTTTTAGGGGGTTTAGTTCGTCGTACCGGATGCACTAACTTACGCAAGAAGAACCGGCGCAGGGCGCCGTTACTTTTGACTGCCATGCTTCTTGCTGTACATTTTGTTTGTTCTCAAAACTAATTATTCTTTCTCTTTGCGTTGTACATTGCTGTATATTCTCTGCTTGTCTGCAGGTTTGTTTATAGTTGTTGACTGAAGGCAAAGTAAAACCAATTGTTTCACCTGTACTGCTTGTCTATGGATTCTCTATGGGCTTACTTGACTCAAAAGCATCGAAACACCGTCATGTTCCAAGTCCAGGTAAATTTATACCTTCATCATTTAGGCCGCATTTTAAGGTTACCTTTGGTTATTGGATCAAAAAAATTGAGCAGAGAATTCTGTCTGCCACAGAATTATCCAAAATAGTCACAGTTGGCCGATTTTCGAACCTCGTGTTACATTGTACGAGACCATTCAACCTAACTGCGTGTGACTGAAAACACCAGTAGTATCTCAAAAAGGCGCTCGGTCAGCCGTAGTGCTGGCTATCTTGAAATGTAGCAGCGAGAAAGGTATTTCCCGTTTTCGAGCGGTTACTTTCAGTTTTCCAGGTTGCCTTAAGCTGTGCTGCATCTTTCATGTAAGCTGTTGTCTGATAAGATCAAGAATGGCGTGATTTCGCTGTCTCGCCGGCACTGTGCAAGGCTACGGCGGCTTGAGAAGGGAGCGCCCGAAGGAAAACGTTATCGTTCAAGTGGTGAGGAGGTTCCGACGAGCAGACGCAGGCACTATCTGCGTAGCCGGCGGCGGTCAAATCAAGGCCGGGTGAAACCTTCCGTCTCGTCCAACGAAGAAGCTAAGCCAGTTGAGACGTGTCCTCCGACCTCCAAGCAGTACGGCCCGAAGGTAGGTGAGCGCACTTTTACGTAAGCAGCAACAGGTTGGCTAAACTGTCCCACTTGAACCACTGCAAGACCGCGTCAAGAAAGGTGAGCTCGTGATGAAACGCTCGGTTTATTTCTCTGTTTTGCGTTTCGTGAACGCACAGGCTAGGCGCACAAATTGAGATCTTGCAGCTGTCGCTTCAGGAGGTCCGAAATGCGATATCTTTATTTGCCGCTGTATCTTATCTGTCGCGTAATCAAATAGTTTCCGGCAGGAAAAAGAAGAAAAAAAATAGCGCCCGAAACAAGCGAAACATCGTTAGGCTACGCTAAGTTGGAGGTGCAGTGCGAACGAGCTACAGGGAAACAATTGAGCGCAATTTTTCATTCGCAGCGCCGTGAACCATAAATTAGCCCGCCTACATTTAATCATTTAATAGCGGAGTGGCAGCGACCCCATTGGGCGGCCATGGGTCGCGTCAGACACGTGACTGCATTCCTCCCGAGGATGGCAGAAGAGGGGCGGTTTGAGGGGTGTGTGTGATTGCTGGCGGCTTCATGCAGCGGTACTCCCGGAGTATGCTTTGCGGCGAGTCGTATTTCGGTGTCATCAAGTCTTGCTGAGCTGACGGGGGGGGCTCTTCGCGGGCAGCTGCGTCGTCGACGGTTTGTTCGGCATCGAGAAAGCCATCCGTAAGAAGTAACGATGCCGCCGGCCAAAGGGGACGGCATGCGTGGCCTGGCCGTGTTTATTTCCGACATCCGCAACTGCAAGAGCAAGGAGGCCGAAACTAAGCGAATCAACAAAGAACTGGCCAACATTCGGTCAAAGTTCAAGGGCGACAAGACGTTGGACGGCTACCAAAAGAAGAAGTATATCTGCAAATTGCTGTTCATCTTCCTTCTTGGGCACGACATAGATTTCGGTCACATGGAAGCGGTGAACCTACTCAGTTCGAACAAATACTCTGAAAAGCAGATCGGCTACCTCTTCATACTGGTGCTCATGAATGCCAAAGACGAACTCATGCGCCTCATCGTGCAGTCCATCAAGAACGATTTGGCGTCTCGCAACCCCGTTCATGCCAATCTCGCCCTACAGTGTGTCGCCAACATGGGCAACCTGGAGATGGCCGAAGCGTTCGGCCGCGACATCCCCAAACTCTTGGTCTCTCCCGACACCATGGACCAGGTGAAGCAGAGCGCCGCGCTATGCCTCCTACGCCTTCTCCGCACTCTGCCCGACGTCGTGCCGGGGGGCGAGTGGACTTCGCGAATCATCCACCTACTCAACGACCAACACCTGGGTGTCGTCACGGCCTCCGTTAGCCTTATCGACGCCCTGGTGAAGAAAAACCCGGAGGAGTACAAAGGATGCATACCGCTTGCGGTGTCGCGGTTAAGTCGCATCGTGAACGCCTCCTACACTGACCTGCAGGACTACACCTACTACTTCGTACCGGCGCCCTGGCTGTGTATGAAACTGCTGCGTCTCCTACAGAACTACCCACCTCCGGAGGAGCCCAGCGTACGCGGTAGGCTCAACGAGTGCCTCGAGTCCCTGCTCAACAAAGCCCAGGAACCGGCGAAGTCGAAGAAAGTGCAACACTCGAACGCTCGCCATGCTGTGCTGTTTGAAGCCATCTCGCTCATTCTGCACATGGACCGGCTTGGAGCGCTGCCCGAGCCACACCTCCTCATTCGCGCCTGCAGCCAGCTCGGCCATTTTCTGCAGCACCGAGAAACAAACTTACGTTACATGGCTCTGGAAGGGCTCTGTCTTCTGGCCACCTCAGATTCGTCGCACGAAGCCGTAAAGAAACACCAGGAGACCGTGGTGGCTGCTTTGAAGATGGAGCGTGACGTCAGTGTCCGGCAGAAGGCAGTGGATCTGCTTTACGCCATGTGCGATCGCACCAATGCTCAGCTCATTGTAGGCGAGATGTTAAACTACCTCGAGACTGCTGATTATGCCATTCGTGAGGAGATGGTGCTTAAGGTAGCTATCCTGGCTGAGAAGTATGCATCAGACTATACATGGTATGTTGATGTAGTGCTCAATCTCATCCGTGTCGCTGGTGATCACGTCAGTGAAGAAGTTTGGTATCGTGTCGTGCAGATTGTAGCCAATCGTGAAGATGTCCAAGGTTATGCAGCCAAAGTCTGCTTTCAAGCACTTCAGGCACCAGCCTGCCACGAAAATATGGTGAAGGTTGCCGGCTACGTGCTTGGAGAGTTTGGCAATCTTGTTGCTGGAGACCAGCGCTCTGCACCAGCAACTCAGTTCCGCCTCTTACATTCCAAGTACCACCTGTGTAGTGCTCCAACACGTGCCCTCTTATTGACCACTTACATCAAGTTTATCAACCTTTTCCCTGAAATAAAAGCTGAAATCCAAGAGGTGCTGCGGAGCGACAACAATCTTCGCTGTGCCGATGCTGAGCTACAACAGCGTTCGGTTGAGTACCTCGGTCTGAGTCGCATTGCATCACCTGACGTGCTGGCCACTGTGCTAGAAGAAATGCCGCCTTTTCCAGAGAGAGAGTCTTCCATACTTGCAATGCTGAAGCGTAGAAAGCCTGGTCTTAAAGAAGCTACAAGTGAAGCTGTGCCGCCGCCTACACCACCACGATCTGCAGAGAGCAGTACAAAGTTGCCGGTGACCAATGGAGGAGGTGTGGAGGCTGACCTTTTGGGACTTTCTTTGCAACCGTCTGAGGACGAAGCACTACCTCTTGCTGCACCTGTTAGTGCTGAGGATGGTCTTCGGAAAATGGTGTTACGCAACACGGGTGTGCTATTTGAAAATGACATCATTCAAGTCGGTGTGAGAGCGGAGTTCAAGCAGAACCTTGGTCGTCTGAGCCTCTTCTATGGCAACAAGAGCACCTTTCAGTTGCAGGGTGTCACAGCTACCGTGTCCTGCCGAGGTGACCAGGCGACGAAGCTTTTTGTGCAGGCCAAGCCAGTAGAAAAAGTGATTGATGCTGGCTCCCAAATTCAACAGATCGTCAGCGTAGAGTGTCTTCAAGAATTTCAAGAACCTCCAGAACTTTTGGTTCATTTTCTTTATGTTGGTAGTGCTCAGTCTGTGTCTATTAAGCTTCCCATCTTTCTGAACAAATTTTTCGAGCCAACGGTTATGAATGCCGAAAGCTTTTTTGCTCGCTGGAAAAACCTTACGGGGCCACAACAAGAGGAACAAAAAGTTTTTCGGGCACGGTTTCCCATGGAAGCTGCTGCCATCAGAACAAAGTTGGAAGGCTTTGGAATGCAGCTGCTTGAGGCAATCGACCCAAACCCCAACAACTACGTCTGTGCTGGTATTGTGTGCACACGTGGCCAACAGGTTGGGTGCCTCATGCGGCTGGAGCCTAATGTCGAAGCTCGCATGTTCCGTCTGACCATTCGTGCCAGCAAAAGCCATGTTGCTAAGATCATGGTTGACCTTCTGTATGAGCATTTGTAAATGGCACCACTCGTTGTGCTCACTGTTGGCTAAGATAAATACACATATTCTTTATAATATATGCTGCTGATCATTTTTCACTAAGATGCTCCAAGGTGCCTTGTTAGCAAATAAATCCCTTTTGTTACAACTTTTGCCTCTAATTGTGCATTCCTGCTGTTGGCAAAGCATGCTAAAGCATCAAGGCTTTGAAACAAACTTGCAACATGCTGTTTTGTCTGTTGCGTCAAGGCAAGTCCAGTTGTAATTGACATGCCTTGATGCTGCAACACAAGGGCAGTAGTTGGCAGCACAGCCAAGGTCAAGTTCAAGGTGACATTCTTCATGCACCAAGCTGAGACTTTATAAATACTTCTCATAACTTGAAATGTGGCTTTGTAGCTGTAGTCCATATTGTACCCTTGAATCGTCCTAAATTGCTGTGAATATATCCCATGGCTCTCCGTACGTCAAACGGCAGTAAAAATTTGACCCCGCCCACTGCACCAGTGGTGTAGCCAGGGGTTAGCATACAGAGCCCGTGCCCCCATCTCCCTCGATCTTTTTTTTTTCACTAGATATATATAGTCGGAAATGACAATTTCAAAAAAATTTTTGCCCCTCCTAAAAAAAAATTTTGACTACGGCCTTGCACTGCACCACTTCACTGCTCTCTCCTGAGGAACTGATTAGCAACTATGTGTGTGCGATTCCAATATATTATGCATTGTGTGAAGAGGTGTCTGAGCAGGTTTAAATGATCTGCAGCTTTGGTTAAAGTGCTGGAACATGAGTGTGCCTGCTTTCATTTGATATGCAAATGCACTACTAGACATGTCGATCATGTCAAAAAGGGAAAGTTTGAAAATCTGAAATGATTAAACTTGATATATAGCCTCAGTCCCTCACTCTCTAAATGTTTACCCCTGGAAGTTTCTGGAGAGGGCCCTAGCTCTTATTGCGCCATGCTGAATGGCAGTATATTGAGAAATGCGAGTTAGTTACGAACTAATGTGTACAATCTTTGTAATAGCTACAATTGTTTGAGTTTAATGAGGTGCTGTACTTGCATGAGACTGACCTATTTTGTAGTCTAAAGTTTTCTACTACTGGGAGTATATTATCTGCCATAATCCTCAATGCTTGCCCGTCATAACAATAGTTATGTTCAATGTTATCCTTTTTGTACTGGCTTTGTTTATTAATTTGTGTACAATGCACACTTGCCTATTCACCTTTGTTCTCGCTGCTTGCCCTTTGCTAGCACTTGTGGACCATGTCATCTGCAATGCCGTACAGGGTGTTGGGAATTCCCATTAATTTAAACGTAGAATGCACATGTGCACAGCACATTGAGATGCAGCACATTGAGATCTTCACATTGAGATGCAGCACATTGAGATGCAGCACTGGTGCACCAACTGCAATTGCTCTTCGAGTGGAAATTTTTTCACCAAATTTTCGAGCTGCCATTTTGGGGAGTGCAGCCTTTGTGTAAGTCTATTAGCGTTAGTGCTACACATGATTTGCTGAAAAGATTACGTCGAAATAAAACTTGATAAGTATAATTGTGAGGTTTAGCGAAGCCTGCTAGTGGTGTATTGTGTGCTGGCTTTATCATGGAAGCTGTAAACGGATGTTCACAGCATGCCTTTAAAATTCAACGTCTTAATATACAGGTTGCATTACAAAGACGCAAGCTGTGTAGACCGGATATTGTAAGGCAGTTTGTACATGGGTGTGCGGCAGCTTGGGCTAGTTGGCATGGCATGACGATAGTTATAGCGCGAGAACAAAACGACGACACAGAGACAAGAAGGACACGAAAGACACTTACATGTTCTTCTTGTCTCTGTGTCGTCGTTTTGTTCTCGCACTATAACTATCGTCTTGTACACGGGGTTGTGCACATTTGGAACTATCGGTTTTGCCAGAGCAATATCCTCACACTTTCTTGTCCAGTCATTTCTTCACATACTTTTAAGTATACTTCACAGTATGATTATTGGATTGAGGCAAATGAATTGGTGAGTAGGGTACAATGATCCCCATTTCCATTAGGATTCTCTATGCTGTTGTCACAGTCATGCACATGTGATAGGAAGTGAGGGGTTGCACATAGTAAAATGGTAATATCCCTTCCTTGTGTCGTTGCAGACTCATAGCTTTTAGCAGAATGCCACATGAGGCTGTACAAAAAAAAAGGGAGGGGTATTTTGCAAAAAGCACTTTGTGTTCTAAAAACTGCACTTGCCCCCACAGAAACGATGCCTATCCTTCGCTTCTACCAGTCGCCTGCCCTTTCAGACAGTGCTCTGAAGGGCAAGCTAGCTGCCATCAATGGAGCCCTTGGGCAAGATGCTGCCAAAGAACTGCTGACTGAATACTGCTACTACGTTCAACTGCAAGGACAGCAAGCACTTAATCAAGAGCAACTGAAGCACCTCACCTGGCTCCTAACACCTGGATTTAAGATTCACCTTGACCAGCAAACAACCCTGCAAGAAAACACACCAGCGAGCCTTCTTGTTGAAATTGGTCCAAGGTGAGATAAATTGGATGTAGCACCCTTGGGTTTTGCCGATATTGGATGGCTGCTATATATATATATATATATATATATATATATACATATATATATATATATATATATATATATGCCGCTGTGGTAGCTCAGTGGTGAGAGCATCGAACGCGTTATTCGAAAGTCGTAGGTTCGATTCCTGCCCACGGCTGGTTATTTTTTCATCCACTTTTCTTTCTTCTTATTTACATTCCATTGGTTTTAATAACTTCCCCTGTACATTCCTTGGCATTACTGTCTGTTAGATCTCATATATATATATATATATATATATATATATATATATATATATATATATATATATAAGGCTATGTAAAAAGTGGTGTGACATGTCTCTCAAAAGAAAAATTAATACTATGTAAAGAAAAACATTGATACGTTCCACGTCATCCTCGTTTTTCTTCAGCAGCAAACCTGACAATATGTTGACGGGAACTAAACAGCGTGAAAGATGGGGCTTATAGTGTAGATAACAGATGCAGCATCATTCAGTTTCTTTGAACATGTACCAACCAGCACAGTTTAATGTCATGCTGTTATAAATACAAAATTAGTACCAAAGTTCTTTTTTTTCTAAAAATGTCGTTAAGTACACACTTTGTTGTGTCATTCTTTCACTCTTTTCCTATTCCTGATACCTATTTAGTTTGAAGCTAATTGCACCATTAACACATTAAGTGGGGTAAGTGAGGTTTCGTGCAAATTCATGTCTTGAAGAAAATAAAACACAAAAAACGAGGACAAACTTGAACTGTGTGTATTCCCTATCCTTTGTACTAATTTTCTCTATATATTTTCTTCAACAAGTGAACTGCAATTACGTTACTCATGTTTCTCTACAAAGAACTGCACATTTACATAACTAAAATGTGTCGGGCAGCAAGCCATGTAGATAAAGGAAAGGTACTACAGCTGTTGCTTGTCTTTCTTCCAGGCTCAACTTCTCTACACCTTCATCAACACAGTCTGTAGCCATCTGCCAAACAATTGGGCTTGACTGCATCGACCGCATAGAGCGTTCCACACGTTATCTGATAAAGTTTAAAGATGGTTTTGCGTTTTCAAAAAAGAATGAGGACAAGGTATGTTTTAGGTGCCCATTAATAAAAAAATATTTCAGCCTGTAACGTAGTATGAAACTCTCTTTACAGAGGGACAAGAAGCACAGGTGGCTTAATTCACCTATTTTATTTGGCATCTTCTTATCTATAATAGCCCCCTATTTTCTTTATGTGCATTATCTATACTGTGCACCATAGATAACATGACAATTTATTAGATAGTGCACTCTTGAGTGCTGTATTTTGCTGTAAGTGAAGCCAGCTCCATTTTTATGATGCATATCAGGCAGTTCTAGAGTGCTTTATTGCTTTATCTAGTTTAAATAAAGTAAAATGTTTTTTAATCACAGGCGGAACTTGTGCTGCTTTGTGTCAACAATCGATTTTGTATGAGGCGCTATAATATAGGCAGTGAAAAGGGAAGGCAACGGGTCAATGCCTTCTGTTAATTTTGTTGTGCCCGATGTACAAAGACACAAATCAGTAAAAACTTGCACTAGATAATGCCAGTATCCTGATGGCCAAATAACTTGCAGTTTAAATGTAAGCAGATGATTCTTTTGTGACCAGGTAGTGGATGTGCTGCATGATCGCATGACAGAGACCCGCTACCTGACACCTGTGACAACGTTCGAGCTGCCCGCTAGCACTCACTCCTGGGAAGAGGTGGACATACTTCAGCATGGAAGGAAAGCCCTGGAACGAGTTAGCGCTGAACTAGGTGTAACGCACACTTTTTTTTAATACATTAAAGCCACGGTGATTAAAGCGCACACAAAAGGCTTGCCACGCTTTATGGTTGAATAACACTCTCATTGATGCAAATAGGCCCGTCTAATTGCCACGAGTTGAGATTCGGTAACACGTGACAAAGTACAAAGACAAAAATATCGGTTTGATTTTCTTGCTCCTTGCGAATTGTGGACATTGAAATATTGTCTCCTAAATGTAGTTCATTATTTATTAACAATGCAATGCCTAATTGCCTAGATGAAGCATTTAATAACAATTGTTTCATAGCTAAAACCATCAAGAGACAGCTTTCTCAGAAACCATATAGAAAAGCATAAAATGCAAAACTATTAATATCCTTAGAAAGCTCTGCAAAGTACTTTTATTTAACGATTTATTCAACAATATTAAAATACCTTGTCAATTCATGCTGACCTTCCTTCTTTTTGATGTTGGGAAAGCTTTCAGGAAGGTTAAAAAAAGTCAGTGCTAGTTTCCTCACTCAACTTAGCACTTGCTATGAAATTCGCAATCTTGTCCATTGCTGCGAGTATGGAGCTGTATTTAGGCTGGTACACCAGAACATAAAGCTATGAGTTTCAGAAATATTAGTGAAATCTCATTTCTGCTTTTACCTAATTTTGGCAAAAAAAGAATTCGCATTAATTGTATGTAGATTCGAAGATTCGTTGCTCCTGTGGGATGCTGGTTGAGAAAAGAAGGGAAAAAGCATGTTATCTCACAAAACTTATTTTGCAGAGTTATATCAATCAGGTTATTGAGCATAGCCAAGGAAGTGGGGTGCTCCCTCCCCCAAAATGTTTTTCAATTTTGCTTGGTTATACATATGTGCACACATACAAATGCATGCACAAACATAATATGATTGAACCTTCCCCCCTCTTCCCATTTTCCCGAAAAAATTTCTGGCTAGATACTGAGGAGGTTCGACTGTATTTCTTGCTTAACATGCGTGCAGCGTGGTTTTAAACTATGGGATGTCACTGTTCTCCAGTGAGGCTTGCTTCAAAATATGACAAAGCAGCGGTTCGAACAAGTCTGTTGTGCATTATGGGAAAGTGTGGCGTTAGGTAATGCAAACAAATATACGGCGAAAGACACGCGAAGTGCTAACGAAAATGTGATTGCTTTTTCAGGTTAGTTCTTGTGAGTGTAGTTGTACCGATCACTAAGGAAGTATGTAATGGTGACTAATGAATTTTAACTAATAAATAAATGAAAATAATTTTTTCATTGCCAGGCCTGTCATTTGATAACTGGGACTTGGATTTCTACACGGATTTGTTCAAGAACAAGCTCAGGAGGAATCCAACCACTGTTGAGTGCTTCGACTTGGCCCAGTCCAACAGGTATGACATTTATAATTTTGTTTACAATGTAATTTTATTTCATTATTTTTTTAGGAAAAGGAGTATAGAGAAGATATTACCTGCACCTATTTGCTGCATAGGATTACTTTATTGCAACCACTTTTTACGTCTGTCGTTACAACGGTGACAACGTTTATACATTTTGGCTACCTTGAGAGCGTAGGAAACTGTACTATAAAAACTTCCATTGGCAAAGCGATGGTGAAATAAATTACTGAAGCACGGACTACAAGTACCTCATGCTGTGTGAGTGCAGCGCTACCTTTTTGTTTCACAGAATGTGCATTGATATTTCGCGTGTGACACTGAGAGCTTTTAAGCACCGACATGTTTTAGTGAAAGTGCTTCTGTATTTGACACACGCAGCGAGCACAGCCGGCACTGGTTCTTCAAGGGCCGTCTGGTGGTAGATGGGAAAGAAGTGCCGCACTCGCTGTTCTCGCTCATTACGGCCACCCAGAACACCAGCAACGACAACAATGTCATCAAGTTCTCGGACAATAGCAGGTAACTTGTTGGCTGAGGTCTTCTCAAACACAGCATCATTGTCTCTTCGTAGCGCAGGTATTTCAGTTCTAAGCCGAAGCCGTCTGAAATGTTACCAAGTACTAACTGCCAGAAACATCTCGGTGGTTTTGTTCTCGCTATGTTCACAAGGTCAAGGGTTAAATTTTGAGCTGCAATGGCCAGACTTCAAAGAGAGAGAAATGCAAAAACACTCATACACTTAGAATTAAGTGCATGCTTTAAAGAACTTGCAGAAGTAAAATTAAACCTGAAAGCCCACATTTATGGAATATTGATGTATAAATCAACGTGCTATTCAAATTAGTACTTTAAACACTCTACTGAAGCACTGCACTTAAAAAGGCCCTGCAACACTTTTGCAGCGTGGTTAGCAAATGCTTGAAATCGGTAGTCAAGGCTCCTAAGAACACGTGAGCTAAATAATATGGCACAGCACACAGCCTCGAATTTACAATTAATTCTCATAGTCATCTCAAAATAATTCTCTTTTCTTAGAAAATGATGCCATAAACCCAAATAACCACTCTATGAATTCCAAGTCCAGGGCCATTGGCTGATTTGAGCACCCCAAGCAGCATAGTTACCGTGAACGCTATGGAATGCCGCCACGTGTCCTTGTGTGCACTCAGGATCACACACGATGTGAAAAAAAAAAAGGTGTGCTGAACGCCATGACACATGCTGATGAATGCATGCATCTTTTAGACCCATTGTTTCTCTTCTTCTGGGACAAAAAAAAAATCAAGGTTGTAGTTGAAATTGAAGTAGATTAAAATAGCTTTTAAAAAGCACAAGATGGCTATTAAAAACTAAAAAGAGCTCACTGTATGCATTCCCCAGGAAACTATCACCTGGCTGCTTGCCATTGCATTTCGCATGAGTAGCTTACCAAAGCCACATGCTCGATATTTTGAGTACAAAGCTTTGGTAAAAGCTTATCTATTCGGCTAAGATATACTTATTAAAATGATTTCTCCTATCACAAGAGCTTCAGAACCATTTTAAAAAGCATATCTTTGCCACATAGATGATCTTTTACACCTGTTTAATATGCATTTTTCTCGATATGCTATTATCGGCAACGTTTTGAGTTTAGACATCATGTTTTTGGCATTTTGGCACTTGTGATCGCGAGATTGGTATGATTAACATGTAAAGAGTGCAATTATCTTCTTTATAATCCGTTGTCACTCATATAATCATTATAAACTTAAAGTAAGCAACTCATATGAACTGAGCATTTTAAGACTTCTCATATAATATTTTTCTTGTTGATTAGAATTATCTTATAGATGGTTTCTTGTTAGTAATTTGCATTCTACAGTTAATGTGGAACAATATTAACTATTAATGGCTCATAACCAGAAAAGTCTTGTGGCAGGAAAAGTTTTTTTCAAGAAGAGCTATATTTTGCACATTGTCATGGCACAAAACAAAAACTATGCAACTTACTGTAAAACTTATTACATGATTGAAACCAGCGTAAAAACCTACGTAAACAGCAAAACTTTCATTACCCTAGGCTACAGATCACAGAAGCTTTTTTTCGAGTAGCACCATCCCTTTAAGCATATTACTGAAGCAATGTTGGAGGAATAATGCACGATTGTGTGCTTTGTGCAGTGCGATTCGTGGATATCAAGTCAGGGCACTGCAGCCTAAAGACACCACAACAGGCAGTGCATTCAAGGTTTTCAATGCACATCGTCACATCATATTCACTGCAGAAACACACAATTTTCCAACAGGTAAGTTCACTAATAGATTGTTGTTTTAAAGGTGTACTAACACAAAACTTTAGTTGTTTTTCTGTGATGAATGAACGGCCAAGCTGTCAAGAGCCTAAGAAATCCACTGATAGGCTTGAGTGCACCCTAAAAATGTAATTATAGTATCTTTTAAAAGCTAGTTTTCATTTTTACCGTACCCAAACGTTGCAACATGGTACGAGCTTCTTGTTGTGTGCCCGCGCAAAATATTGTGACATTTCCACGGCCACTCCGTACCGTGACTCTGTTGGCGACGCACAAGCTGCCATTTTGGAAGCTTTGGTAGTTGACGCCATCAAAAGTAAAGCTAGCCAGACTCATGGTCGTCGGCAGGATTTTCCCTTGGGAGGTGCAAACGAGTGTTTCATTGTGACCGGGGGAAGGGGGGAAAACTGGGTGAGGGCAAGTGCTGGTGGGGCTCGAGGAGGGCAAGTGCCCCTTTTGCATCCCACCTGCCAACTTGGACGGGCATACTGTCACATGAAATCATCAGGATTAGTACTGTGGCTTGTCGTCGAGCTAGTGTCGATGTCCGTAGGAGTGCCATGGAGACAATTAAATTTACAAAATTAAAATATTTCATCAGCCTTTGTTTAACTTCACACTTGGCTATGGAGCTGTTTCTGTATACATAAGGATATTATGGCAGAGTAAATTCATCTCGGAAAATATTTTCCATTCAATTATACTCACACCTCAATATAATAAATATGGATATAACAAAATATCGGTTATAACAAAGCAAATGAAAAGATAGTCTTGATATAGATACAGTGTTAGGAATAACTTTTATAACAAATTTTTGGATTTAACAAACTTATTTTCTTGTAAGAGGCAACTTTTTTTATAATGAGGTTAGAGTGTATTTATATTTTTATTAATATTAAACATGAACATGATAGTTCATTGAAGAGGAGACAGCTTGCTGATGGCAACCAGGCACATATCCAAGGTAATTTTTCTGTGCTAATTAAAGTGCGGGGGTAGAGGGGGCCATCATGTTAATTGTACTATTTCAGTTGTATTGCAGCAATTACAATATAAGTTTGAAGTAAGTAAAGTGGACGCAAAATGACAACTTACCTCCGACAGGGGCTGAACCTGCTACCTCGGATACCACACCCGGCATTAACCAACTGAGCTACAACGGAAGTGGTCGTCTCGTATGAACTACTGGAACCACCACCGTAGCTCATTTCAGCAAAAACGGCAAAACTGTGTCAAACGCATTATTTGAAGGCTGGGGGTTTCGTTAAGATGATTAACATATAAAGAGTGAATTACCTTCTTTAAAACCTCTTGTCACTCATATAATCGTTATGAACTTAAAGAAAGCTATTAGTATAGGCTGAGAATTTTAAGACTTCTCACACTATAATTTGTTATTTACGTTACTATTATTAATGTGCTACTAGATATGCACCTTTTTATAACATACTCTAATTACTCGGATGAAACGATTGCTAAAAATAAGCACCAAGAGAGTCGCACATACAGATATGCACTTGAACTGTTCAATAAAGTATGATGCATTGCACAGGCAGAATGCAAGCTCTGAATCGTATATTTTTAAAAGGGTATAACTTGGTTGTTTTTTACAGCAGTGCATCAAGATTTTGACAGAAATATTAGAATAGAGAGACAAAAATGTTCCAATTCTATTTTTATGTTGCGCTTTAGGAATGTGTATGAAGGGTGGCAGTGGCCGTGTGGGCTGGGGGTGTGCCACTTGAATTAAGGGGTAGGGGAGGGGGGGGGAGGTACACATCTTCACTCTGGTTACATGCTTGGTTGTAACAAAGATAGTAACTTAATTTTGAATGTACAAGTTTGTTTAGACTTAATTTTGAATGTACAAGTTTGTTTAGACATATCATACTGTCAACTTTTTTTGCTCATGTAATTCAAGTGCAGATAGAAGCCCTAAAGTCAGCTCAACCTTATATTAATGAAGTCGTTTATTTAATGAACCAGGGATGAAGCATAACGTATGTCACCATCTTTTGCTTTAATACCTGTAGCGCAAAATTGTCATATGTATGTTATCCTATAGAGCAAAATTTATTAGTTGCATGCTTATACACTGTGGAACAAAGCTTCACTTGTGGGTGTATTATAAAACCAATTGATAATTAATAATCACTACAGAAATGGAGATATTACTTTTGGTGTTTATTTTCGTGTTTTAATGCACATAAATGGCTCACATGATGACACCTATGTGCCAGTTATTGAGTGGCAATTGAAAATAACTACTGAAACCACTGAACAGTCACTTAAGGAAGAAATGCTGCTGCTTTAATTGATTTGTGAAAGTATTTTCTGCCAACCTTTTTTGTTAACTGCATGTGTATATAACTTATTGCTAGTCAGACATGCTGTAATCTTACAGTTTATTTACAGGAATAGGAGAGGCATCAGATGTGATCGTGAAAAAAAATGAAGAGCATAGCCATTCTCGAGATGTTTAGATCAAAGCTTGGACAAAAAACATCCAACTACACCAAAGTTTATTCACGCAGTGCTTTGCTTTATGTAGGTTTTAAACATGATTCGTCTTATGTGATGCAATTATACCTTCTTCCAGGGGTTGCGCCGTTCAGTGGAGCTACTACAGGAACTGGTGGACGGATTCGTGACGTTCACGCCGCTGGCCGTGGAGCACATGAGATTGCAGCCACAGCCGGATATTGCTTTGGCAATCTTCACATTCCTGGTCAGTGTATATCAATAGGATGTTTCAGCTGCTGACGAAAAGTAATACTTTCACCTTTTCTGTCGAATACTGGGCTGAGACTATCTGCAGAACAGCTTCCAGGAAACTGGCAATGATGTAGAGAAATATATATGTATATTTTGAACAATTTATTTTTGCTTGCAAAATGCCCATGCAAAATGGGTGGTATGTAACATAATGTTATGATTTCTTTGTAGATAAGACCACCATTTTGTTGAACATCTTCATGATATACTGTTACTTCTTTTATTCTTTCTTGCAAGCATGAAGGAAAGCGAAAATTCAAGAGATAACTTTTATATGTTATACACACAGTGTTAATATAACAAACAGGCAGTGGTGCCATGAAAGTATAGGGAATATTACTTAGTAGGTAATTGTAATATAAATGTGAAGAAAGAAAAGTGAACGACAAGGTAACTTGCGGCTGGCAGGGAGGAAACCTGCGACCTCCAAATTACGTGCCAATCAAGCTATAGCGGCGGCCATACCCTGTCCACTTTTTGGGGTATATATGTGCATTTTAAACCTGGAAATGTCAGTCAGCACCACTAGTAGTCATGACGGCGAGTGTGAAACACTGTTCGTCTGCTTGTTGGCATCACGCAGCATGCGATCTTATAACGTGCTTGCTGCTGACCAGTAATCCTTCGCATATTACCTGAACGCATCAAATGAGCACTGACACAAACATTTTGTGCCTTGCTTTTTCTCTTTTTTTTTTGCAATAGGTAGCTTACGACCCACTTCACAACAGAAAACATCATTTGTGTGAATGCACGATGGTTATTTATTTAGAGATGTTTCTGTAGCGCCCTGTTGCAGTTCTGGCTTCGAATAGCACAGAGCTAGGCGGGAACAGTTGTGGTGGCAAAGTAGACGCAGGTGGTCATGTGACCAGGCAAAACTATGATGCAAGTGGACATCGCACTGACAGCCAGTGCACTTCTGAGTACCGGTTTTCGGAAGTTAACAAACAACCGGGACTCGGGGACTCATGTACATTCTCGCCTCCCCACCACTTCCTTATTTTCTTTTTGTTCATAGAAAACCTGTTCCTTTTTCACTCATAGAATTCGTCACAGCACCCACACTCTCCGCTCTCTCACATCTGCATATCCAATGTTGCCCTCCACCTCCTTTGTTAGGATGAAGGAGAAGGCACAAAGGGTAGACACACTAGTGCTGAAGAAATAAGTTCCGTTTCAGCCTTGAAGAAGACAAGTCCGCTTGTCCAAACGCTGGCTTGACACAACACCTGTTTACGGATTTTTCATTGCAAGCTTCCATCTTCTTCTTCCGACCGTCATTTGAATATACTATGTCTATATCGCTCATTATCTCGCCTTTGAAATTTCGTGTCAGTGCTACTTCGAGTCTGCCATAACGAAACCCTTGCTATGAATGAAGGAAAGAAGTAGAAATTTAAGGACTCGTTTTTTTTTTATGTCAGTTTATGCAAGTTATCTTTTGGTCCACTTTTCTTACCTCACGTTTACATTAAAGTTACTACTAATGATGTCCCCTGTGCTTTCATTGGTATCATTGTGTGTGAGTTGATATTAGCATTTTGTGTAATGAAGAAAAACAAGACTTTAAATTTCCACTTTCCTTCATTCATAGTGAGTGTCTCATTCTGGCAGGCTTGATTCCTTCACGTGACATGCAAGGGGTTATTGGTCAGCTGCGAACTTGTTATAAGATCACATGCCACGTCATACCAACAAGAAGAAATACAGTGATCCACACTCACTGTCAAGGCTGCTAGTAGCACTGGCTAACACTTTTAGGTATAAAATGCATATTTATGTGCCATAAAGTGGACAGGGAATGACCGTGGATGTAGCTTAGTTGGTATAGCATTGAATTCGTTATGCAAATGTTGCAGGTTTAGTTTCTGGATGCAACAAGTTATCTTTTCGTCCACTTTGCTTTCTTTACATTTATATTAGAATTACTATAATAACATCCCCAATACTTTCATTGGCATCTTTGTCTGTTAGTTCATGTTATCATCCCATAAGCATGTATGGCAGTGTATCCACTTTAAGTTTGGCATCACTTAATCTTAACTGTCTTCTTGTTTGATAATATTTGAAGTGCCCATTCCTTTTAGACTCTAGTAATATTATTTATGTATGATCTAATAATTTAAAAATTATTTCTGCTTGTGTTGTTACAACTGAAATAATCGAAGTGGGCTTTACAATTTGAAAGGATATTTGCTGTTCTTTTTCTCAATGTACTTAACTTCTATAATGCATAGTAGTTAAAATAAGTCAACTGTGGTGAGTTTAGATTAAAATCTAATTAAATTTTATCATAATAAATTGAAAGTAAAAGGACTGAAAAATATTTTTTGGGATTTCACTTAGAAAAGTCAGGTGCCTGTTTTGTCTACACTTTTGGAAAAATGAGGAGCAAACAGTATTTTGACTACTTTATTTTAATATTGAATTAGGGGCATGCTGCAATTTTTTTTGTTCATTACAGCTGTTGATTTTCACTAATATTTTTGTAATATATAGAATGTTTTTACAACTTCTGTCCATCCAGGATACGATCTACCCTGGGAAGAACCCCAGCAGTACCCCAACAACTTTGCCCCACCCTTGGAAGTCGCCGTGGAGGCCAGTAACGGAGCATCCGACTATGGCAACAAGTTTGGCGAGCCTGTGCTCTCTGGTTTCTCTCGTTCCTTCGGAATGGTGCTACCTGGTGGGGAACGGCGGGAATGGATCAAGCCCATCATGTTCTCCGGTGGGATCGGCAGCATTGACAGTGATCAGATCACCAAAGACAAGCCTGAAAAGGGCAAGTTCACAAATATAGACTAACTTTGCAATGTTACAAATTAATGATGTCTACTGTACTTCCTGCCTATTGAATTGAGCAGCTGCATCAAAATTTTGAGTCAAGTAAACCATATTCCTGCTGGTAATAATGTTGGACACTCCTTTCTCTGGGACACTAAAGTGAAACATTGTATCAGCTGAGGTTGATAAATTGTACAATAAGGACATTAACATAGTGGATATCACCAAAAGAGGAGAAAACTATGGTCAATGTTTCATTTTGAAATTCCACGCTGCAATTGCCAAATGGGACATCATGGATTTCGAAGGGAATTTTTTGTATTTTGACCATATCGGCTCAATGATTATTATGGAAACATGGTATGTTAAGTCTATGGCCCCCTGAGAGGACAATGCACTTACAGTTTTACTGAGCAGAAACTGTTTAGTACTTAGCAGATGCAGTCAGAATCTATGACGTCACAGCATTTTGTGGGAATCTCAAGGTAGTGTTGCCACCCAAATTTTTTGTTTGAGTGCTTTCTCTCTTACCAAGCATCTTCCGGCAAGCATGGTGATTTGAAACTGTAAAAGAGTTATTTACCAATATGAGAAAACTCTTTTCCGTTTAGTGTCCCTTTAATTGCTTGAAATTGTAATTTATAATTGTAGAATTACCAAGTTCTTTATGCTCTACAGCCCCAAAAGTAAACTTGTTATAACGAAACTCACCAGTGTCGCGTGCACTGGCAGATCTGATACCTTTGTAGTTTTCCATGCACTCGCACTTCTTTGAGAAGTAATAATCATGAATTGCATAACAGCCTTGCGAATTTCTACTTCAGTGTCCATCGACTTTGCGTAACAATCATCATGCAGTATTTCACGAGTCGAGCCAATATGCTCTGTCCTTGCAGGCATGCTCGTGGTCAAGATCGGTGGTCCTGTGTACCGAATCGGTGTTGGTGGTGGTGCTGCTTCCTCTGTGACTGTTCAGGGAGACCAAGAGGCAGAACTAGACTTCGGCGCTGTGCAGCGTGGAGATGCTGAGATGGAACAGAAGTTGCACCGCCTGGTGCGAGCTTGTGTGGAGCGTGGGGCAGCCAAGAACCCTATAAGGAGCATTCACGACCAGGGTGCAGGAGGAAATGGTTGGTCTGAGCTTTTAGATGCGAGGCAGCTCTTTGACTAGCTTGTGTAACTCTGTCTCTTTGAACGAACGCACCGCAGGTGTTGGCGCAGTGCCAAGTAGGTCACGCCGCTGCAGCACGTTGACGTCGCACTCCCCTCGCAGTGCGCTCTGACGTCACTCTCTCCCTTGCCTGCTGCACGTTCGCCGCGGCACCCGCAACGCACAATAAACCTGACGCGTGCCTAACGTACACGTTGAAACATGTCTTTACGCATCACCTACTAGACCTATGCCAGCCATCGCTTCAAACGAATCTTCCAGTGCTCACTGCAGCATCTGTGTTAGCGCCGTTCAACCAGAGACTCCACCCATGCGAAACGCTGCTGCTTCGCATCCCAAGGGTTCCCTTCGGGGAGATGGTCCAAGTTTTTTGTTTGTTTATTTATTTCTCATTCATTTGGCAAGGATATATTTTAGCGGCTGGTTGGTAGCAATAGCAGGATAACAGAAGTGATCAGGTTAGAATGAAATGTAAAAAAAAAAAATGTGCATTTAGGTATGGGTACACATTAGAGAACTCCAGGTGGTTAGAATTAGGAGCTCCTCACTACCGTGCCTTTTATAATACACTTTCAATATGTTAAACCTCATAACTTCCACTTGAATGTTTGCTGCATGATGTGCAGAGATACATATGTCATCTGCAGATCTTACTTGTTCCTCAGGAAGAGGTGCCAACTTTTTCCTGCTCTGCTCACAAAATGCCTCTTGTTTGACAACTGTGATAATGAAGCTTGAGAGCTGTGGCAACGAACATGGAAAAAAGCTAAGCACATGTTTTTGTACATGACAGGCAATGTGCTGAAAGAGATAGTAGAGCCTGCTGGAGCTGTCATCTGGACCAAGAACTTTCAGCTTGGTGACCCTACCATCACCACTATGGAGCTGTGGGGTGCAGAGTACCAGGAGAGCGATGCCATTTTGGTTCGGCCAGAGGACAAGGACGTACTGCTGCGCATCGCAGCGCGAGAGCGTTGCCCCGTTTGCATCGTTGGAGAAGTGACGGGAGATGGTCGCGTCGTCCTCAAGGAAGACAAGACCCCTGGTAAAAGAGACCCTGTTGACCTCGACTTGGAGTCTGTACTTGGAGACATGCCACGCAAGGTGTGCAGCATCATATTGAATAACAGTATTAGGTTAACTGTTCATAATGCATTCATTGCAATTGCATTGCCTGTTAATTATTAACTATTAGTGACATTCTGAGTGCTATGGGACTCTCATTTAGAAGAATCTTTTCTTGGATGGCTTTGGAAAGTCTGCTGCAGCCTTTCTAATCAGGGAAACCTAGACTGAGTTGAATATGACCTCCAGCTACAAAAAATCTCTAAAAATATGGTAGCTCTTTCCTTATTGAGAAAATAGGGACAAGCCAAGCTTGGCATGTGTGCACCTGGCTTGCTATTTCGCTTTCTTTACTTCTTTTTTTTCTTTTTTTTTCCATAATGCTATGCTCCATCCTAACATCTCCTTTCCTTCATTCCGGCCATGGGAGCTTGGCCCACATGACTAGCGATGCAACACTTCTGTTGGTACAGCCTGTGATAACGGTCTTGGTTGAAACGATGAAATGCAACCGAAAATGTGTCAACACAAAATTACAAGTGACCGCAATAATAGATCAGATTAACGTATAAGAAACGTCTGACTGCGGACAAGCCGACGATCACAGAGCAACGCTATTTCAAATGTAGTAGACTCGCGTTAAACAGAACCTGACGGGACCAAAAAAATATGATCCGTTTCACAGAAGTTCTATTTACAAAGAGACAAATAGTGCCACACAGTTCAGGTACAAAACGAAAATGTCAAAGGCAACAGTTTCATTCAGGCGGCAGTTTCGTTCAACAGATTTCTGTTTATTCAGAGTCTACTATAGCCATGTGACTACCACATCTTCAAAGCCTCATTTTTGTGCACCTGAATTTCCGTACACTCACAGGTGTCAGGCTTTTGGCTAATTATGCCACACCCGCCACCACCGATATGTGTAACTCGTGGAAGCTTCGCTTAAAACACAGTGTATATATTTGCAACGATCAAACCATTAGAAAGACTTTGTGCTTGCACCCAAGACTACCAGCCTGTACATGTATTTGCATGAATATTTAATTGCTCTCAATGCTGTTCTAGAAAGAAAGAGTGGAGTTGAGGGCAGAAGCTGAAGGGTGCATTGAAAGAAGCACTCAAAATAAGTCCACCATTGTAATGATCACAGTTGGCCTTGGCCTAAGCCTTCGCTGATTAGCAATGAAGCTCTCTATTTGATAAGGTTTATTCCAGCAGTACACTACATGTACATAAAAAAATGCGGCTGGTAACTGAAACCACTAATGTGAGGGAGAGAAAAAGGGCGAGGGAAGGGTAAGGAAAGTGCACGCTTTCCACCTGTGTAGACAGACAAAGGCTGTCTAGCGTCAGGGTTATGTGAGCCATGTTGCAAGGTCCAACTTGGCCAACACAAGGGATTTATAAAATTTGTGTTAATTTGCTCATACTTCCACCTTACCATTTGTTTTTCTATTACAGGTGTTCAAGTTGAACACGGAAACGCCAATTCTGAAGCCTCTGAATTTGCCGGCTAGCCTTCAGGTCACGGAAGCACTTCAGCGAGTACTCCGTCTGCCATCTGTGGCCAGCAAGCGTTTTCTCACAAACAAGGCAAGTCGGCTGTTGGGTTTTTTGCCATTTTATCTATAGATTTGTGAATGTATGTTGACAAGCGTCGACATTAAATAATGTTTGTTGCCTTAAACGTGCATTCACTGCCTGATGCGGCACTTGTCTCTGTGACCTTCTCAGGTTGATCGTTGCGTGACGGGACTTGTAGCTCAGCAACAGTGTGTTGGACCGCTGCATACACCACTTGCCGATGTAGCTGTGGTGTCTCTCTCGTACTTTGACAAGGTGAACACTTATTTCTGCTTCTTTCAATTGCAGATGATGTGTTAAGCACATTGTCTGCCCATGCCTATATGCCATTCAGCTTTTGTGGAAGTACTTGGCCAGCATTTGGATCTCGATTTCTCGCTGCTAGTGTAGCCAATCAAACCGTTAATCTAAGCTGGTATCCTGGTTTACTCCCTGCCTTCGTCGTTTTTCTTTTATTTCTCTTTCTTTCTTTCCCTAGCTCTGTTAAATCAGCCATGCAGCTTAAAGGGGCCCACAAACACTTTTCAAACAAATGGCTTCAATTATGCAGTTCATTGCTTTACAAGTTGACCGCTGCAAGAATTTTTAGAATGCATCAACTACAAGAAGAGTGACGGAGGTTTGTTGCATGCTTCAACTGCTTTCTCTCATCTCTCATCCCAATGAGCGTGCTGAAGATGAGCAGGGAGGGATTGCATGGGGAAAGAAGTTACTTCACATGCACATCATGACCTTGAGCACTTCTTTTTTTCTTTGAATGCGCTGCTTACCTTCAGTGTGATCACGAGCATGTGGGGGCACATGGCGGCCATTGTAACTACGCAGCCTATGATTCTCAAATCGGCCAGTAGCCATGAATTTGGGTATGCGGCATGGTCATTCAGGTACATGGAGTCATTTGTAGAGAGACGAGGTAGCGATTTTTCTCGATGATTTTGAGAATCGATTGTAAATTTCGGGTCGCTTGCTTCTCTGTAATGTTTGGCTTACGTGTTCTCCGGAGCCTAGACTACTTATTGGCAGTGTCTTCTGACCATGCTGATAAAGTGCTGCAGGGCCCCTTTAATGGAAAACACTTGCTTTCTGTTAGACGAGTCACACTGCATTTGCAATTGCGCTGTGCCACAGGTTGGATCCGCAACTGCCATTGGAGAGCAGCCAATAAAGGGCCTTCTGAGTGCTGCTGCAGGAGCCAGGATGTCCGTTGCCGAGTCTGTGACGAACCTCATGTTTGCTCAAGTGACATCACTTCAGGTAAAGCATTCAGGTTCACATACTGCTCCAGAACTGCTCACGATAAACGCCAGCAAGAAAGTGACATTTTGTTTTCTTTTGTGCATGTGTGGTTTGTAATATACATGCTGCTTACAGTGAGTGTGTACACTATACGGGGCACGTGTGCCATGTCAGATTGCTGTCACAGATGAGAAAAGCGATCTTAACCTGGCTTTTATCTTATTTTTAAAAATTTGAAGAAAGCCACGGAGAATATTAACTTTTGTTTGTAGAACTATGTATAATTATCTAAACATATGCTTTTTCTGAGTGACATTATTAGAAAAAAAAGTGAGAAAAGTTAAAACTGAGCAATCTTAACTATGTTGTGAGAGTGGCACTCTCCACACAACACTTATCTGTTGCTCTCACGACTGACATGTGAGAGCGGCTGTCCCTCCGTACACCTTAGTGAGTGTTCATGTAAAGCATTTATAAAATTATGACCCAGTTCCAAGAACATGTCAACTGGCACTATGAGTGTCCAATGTGGCAGAAAGCAAAAGCAATTGAAGTGCTGATAAATTTCTTCAACTTGAAGACAGAATTCAAATGTTATTTTATGCAGCCTATGTGATAAAAATGGGTGAAATGGGTAAAAAGATTACATTGATATTTTATGCAGAAAAACTGCTTGATAGCTTACTGTATGAATCTGTTCTTTACAATTTGTATTCTAATCCACTTCATCTACTTTGCATACTTTCTTGCAGCAAAATATTGAAGTTGTACATAAGTAATAAATTGAAAAACCACTGCGTGTGTGTCAAGTGGTGGGAATGAACTGTGAGCAAGTAGTGTCAACTAAAAGCCAACTGTGCACATTAGAAACTGGTCAGCTGGCCATCAAAGGCATGCCAGTTTAAAACTTGTTGTGTGCAGAGCTACCAAACTGGCATCTTTGTGCACGTGCTGTATTACAACACCGCCCAATGCATTTTGCAGGATGTGAAGTGCAGCGGCAACTGGATGTGGGCCGCTAAGCTCCCTGGAGAAGGTGCTGCCCTGCACGAAGCATGTCAGGCTATGTGCAGTTCCATGGCTGCCTTGGGCATTGCTGTAGACGGTGGCAAAGACTCGCTCAGCATGGCTGCACGTGTGGGCAAGGACACTGTCAAGGCACCTGGTAGGCTACATTTAGTGGATTGGGACATTTGGTCTCGCACCTTTCACAAGAGCAGCTTTGAAATAGTCTGTAGATAGATTGAAACAGTGTGTAGAAGCTTTGCCTTTAAGAGCTGTACGTGATAGTGACGTTTTGTTCCTAGTGCATACTTGAACCACATGGTGCATACTTATTATTGTATGATGCTACTCGAGAAGTTTCAATAGTGAATTACTCTAATGTAATCGAAAGAGTGGAAAGTGACTTCTGTCAGTGAAGCTTTGTATGGCTGCATTCTGTGTAATGTGTAGCATGCTTTAAACCATGAGCAATTATGCACGTGAGATGTTGTTGAACTTGCTATGCACCTACTACGTGGTTTTTAAAAGAATACACACAGTAACGTGTGTGCCTTTTGTATAATATAGCCGGCTTTGAACCACAAAGTCGTTATGATACTAATCACATGTTCTGATACCTGTTGGCAATGTACGCTTGTTATTACTGTGATATTACATGTCGTATTGTGAAGCCTGTATACAGCTTGCCACACAAACGACTTAGGTTCGACCCTCACTTGGAACTGGAAATGTTTTATTTATTTATTTTATTTGCACCTCTCTTTATCTTATTTTTTTTTCATGGACAAAATGATAAATTCTTGCTCTCAACCAACAATGCCAATGCTGAAATTTCTGCAAAACGAGCTCTTCAACGCTATCACATTAAAATTACGGTGCTTGGCACAGACGGTTCATTGTCTTGCGAAATAAGAACCTTTATGTGTTGTATCTAGAGCAGTGCCAATAGCATGACATTTTGTGTGAAGTGAACTTGAATATTAAAGTTGGAGTACAAATTGAATAGAATATTTATCCAATATTTTATAGCACTGTCAAGCTAATTTACGAAATACATGTTCTGTGAAACACGAAGAGAGAAAATTATTGTGCAACTGGTATTGTACTAGCACATTTTCAGATAGGGCAGGGGGGGGGGGGGGGTAGTAAAAGAACAGTCCAATTTAGCTGTTCAGTTGAGTGTTTTCATGGCTACAAGCTGCATCACCAAACACTTGCATGGAGCATACGGACAGGCATGTTTTTCTCTTTCTTAACAACTGCATCAGATACTGAGAAAAGGCAAGTAATTTGGAAGGGCTACGTTTCACTCGATATGAAACCATTATTTTTATTTTGTGGGGCCCTGAAACCTTCAGTAATAAATATTTATTGTGAATACAACCAAACCCCTTCAAAGAGACAC
Source organism: Rhipicephalus annulatus (assembly GCA_013436015.1). Taxonomy (NCBI): domain Eukaryota; kingdom Metazoa; phylum Arthropoda; class Arachnida; order Ixodida; family Ixodidae; genus Rhipicephalus; species Rhipicephalus annulatus. The sequence continues at coordinate 309,704 of WOVY01010532.1, forward strand.
TGATGTAACAGACAAATGGGCGTAAGAGGTATTAGTGTGCCTGCACTAAAATAGGGGTTGATAAGAAAACGTATACATGGTACACTGTTTATGAGAAACACCTCATGCAAAGGGCGAGAATCGCTGCCCAGTGCATGTCAAAAGCTGTCTGCCACACACGTTGTGTTCAGAGAAAAAGGAGGAATTATTGTGCAATAGATGCATGATGTAAATTTCTTTCCATAGCATACTTACATATGCTGTGTATGCCTAGAGAAAAATTATATGCCGACTTCTATTTCTTTTCCTGGTACATATTTTGTCCAGCTACGTATGATTAGATTCATGTGTACATGTGGTTACCAGCAGGAGTGCCACTTAAAAATTTTTCTTCTGTGCAACCATGACGCGTCTTTCTTACAGGAGCCATCGTCGTGTCCACCTATGCACCGTGCCCCGATATCACAACTACAGTGACCCCTGACCTGAAGCTTCCATCAGTAAGAAAAGAAGGTAACTGCGATCATGAACTAACTTAAGATATATCTTCTGTGGATCAGTTATTGTTTATATGATTGTGTATTATAAATTTGGGTTCACTCAATTAAGTAAACGTAAATTATCACCAATCTACAATTTTTTTTCGCAATGTAATGGGCTTTAAAAATTTGTTTTCTCACTTTAGGACTGCTGCTTTATGTCAGCCTGAGTGCCGGAAAGAAGCGCTTGGGAGGCACAGCTTTAGCTCAGTGCTTCAAGCAGCTCGGAGATGATGTGCCCGACTTGGACGAGCCTGTCAAGCTTCGCAAGGCCTTCGCTGCCACACAAGAACTGCTGAAGGGTATGTTGTCTAGCCTCATCAAAAGGGTTGGATAGATTACAGATCAAACATTAGAATACGATATTCTGGTTGTGATGAGAAGAAAGAAGTCTAGTTAGCCAAGCTTTGTAAAGCGTGGAGCAGATAATCATTGGTTTGGCAAAGTAACAAAATGGGTGTTGAAAGATCTACTTGAACATTAAAGGAATGAAAATGGAGCGATAGGATTAAGATAGTTGTAGGCATGAGTTTTTTTTGCCCGGTGATGAGCAGCACGAATGAGATACGTGGGTCATGCATTCGTGCTATTCTGACCAATCCATAGAGCAAGCCATCCTGCAAATATTGTAGCATCACTCGTGCAATTCATCACATTACTTGATGACTAGCCGTATTTAGTGCACTGCAGTTGACTTCTATGATGAGGTTATAATGTTGACCAGTCACAGCATCGTAACTTGTCTCAGCACACCCCCAATAGTACATTGAGAATGTGCAATAGTAGCCCAGACACAGAAATGTACTGTTATGACAATAATGTTTCCAGACTTTCCACCATATCGCATATTAGCCGTTTTCATATTCTCTGTTTAAGCAATAGAAGGAACACATATGTAAACAGGAGAGTGCCGAGCTTTATTTATTTCATGGGGTACTAGCGTTGCCTTTCAAAAGTAAAAGGTAATAGCTGGAACGATGCATCAGGTTCACTGGTAACGAGTATTTCTAGCCAAAGTGTGGCAAAAAAGGTGTAATCTGATTTGAGTAGTACAAACAAAGAAAGATGGTAATTATGTAAAGCATTGTTTTTTAAAAGTATTTAACAAACCAGTCTTGCTGGTAAGTTTTTATCCTATGAAAGCTTTTCAGGCTTGACACTTCTTTCAGTATTTGCAGTGGTATGAGTGCTATTGAATTTTGCAGGTGGCTTGTTGAAGGCCGGGCACGATATCAGTGATGGTGGCCTCATAACTTGCCTCCTGGAAATGGCATTTGCGGGTAACTGTGGCTTGGAAGTGAATGTGCCCACAGGAGGTGCTGGTAACGTCCTCGAAGCTCTCTTTCATGAGGAGGTTGGCTGGCTGCTTGAGACTGATCCAGTGAATGAAAAACGCATCGTTGAAGCTTACCAGAAGGTTGGGGTGTACTGTGTTCCCATTGGCCATAGTAAAGTCTTCGGTCCTCAAGCCAAGGTAACAAAAGCATGAGCATTTTTTTTTTCATTTGAACTAGTCAAGACATGAAAGTGTCCATAAATATTGTGTCCAAATGTTTGTCAATCGAAATCCAAGAATTGTGTTTTTTATTGGAAAAAAAAATAGTTATATGAATGCACTTGTTACTAAGAAATGTAGCTGTATTATACCAGCTCAAGTAATAACTACACACTACACAGAAGTGATCATTAGGCAATGCAGACATTTGTGATGTGGGTCTGGCATGCCTCACACAACTTTGTGACAACTGTTATATTTGTAACCTAAATAACTGGCTTATCATTCATGGTATCTTTTTACTACTTTACATGTGACTACTGCTATAGCCTAAAGCTTTCCTTCAGTGCAACTACATGAGACGATAGCCAATACTGTTACTCTCTTATATATGACTGCCACAACTGACATTGCAAAATACATGTGTTTTTACAACTATAGAAGCATCTCATTGTGGGATGCAGTGTTTGAATTATTTGAACGTGCTCATTATGAAGATTTGAAGCAGTGAAACTTGTTTCTACACTATAAATAAAAGTATACTTAGTAACGCAGAGTGTGGAATACTGGTGTAACTTAGGTGGAAATGTTTGCCAGGCTCGATAGGAAAAGCGAGTTTTGAGGCAAAGTGACAGGACTTGAAAAAGTGTCAGCTCCGTTGCAGGTCTCTGTGAAGGTTGATGGCACAGAGGTGATCAATGGAAAGGTGTGTGAGCTGCGTGACATCTGGGAGGAGACCAGCTACAAGTTGGAGCTTCACCAGTGTGACCCTAAGTGTGCCACCCAAGAAAGACAGGGTCTTCTGAAACGCACAGCGCCTCCTTACAAGCTGACTTTCAGCCTGGACATCCCACGACGCAACCCTGGCAAGTGTAGAAATTTCTAAAGTTGCTCTTTTCTGCTGTAGTGTGTAATTATTAACAATGCCTCAGAGTGTACTCTGAAAATAGGTTTCCTAAGCACATTTTATTGAGTGAAACTTGATTGCAATGACATATTACTCTATTTTTTGTTGAGAAATGCTTGACAATCAAAAGCCATCATGTGGCTGGCAAGTGTTTTTCTTGTGGACTTTATGTTAGCATTTAAACAGTCTCACTTGTCATTGTTATCGAAATGTCATTTTTCACAGCTGAGATGCCAACAGAATTGCCGCTAAGCTAGTTTATTTATGCTGCACAGCTATGGCCATATGACTCACACACAAACGTACACGATGCATGCTGTCAAAACGTTACATTTGTTTGAAACAGATATCAAGTCTTTTATGTCATAGACAACTTTTGACACGTAGCAGAACTACATCAAATTGCAACTAGCAAAGTTATTGGGAAGGCCCAAAGAAGAGTATAAGGTGCATCTATTGATGTACCAATTTTCTTCTTTTGTGCACTTCAATTTAGTGAAAAACATCTTCATTTTTGACATTTTTTCTATTGTAATTACTAAAGTGGAACAGCATTGTGATTTGAATTAAACGTGTGCACCCCACAGCAAAAGTTTATGGGACGTTGGGTCCACACCAAATGGTTATTTCTCCTCTATTAGCGTGGGGTGTTTCTAATCTAGCTGGTGACACTATAGTTTGCGATGCTAACTACCATCTGGAACATTCATTTGGAGGTTATGTGTCCTGAGAAAGCAAGAATATAGCTTTCTTGAACATTTACCATCACGCAAGCCGTTACTGCCAGGTGTACAGCAGCATGTTCACATTATCTAGTAATAATGAACGAGTTCATCTTGGCTTTCAGATCCAATGATGAGGGTCGCAGTGCTTAGAGAGGAAGGTGTGAACAGTGACAGGGAAATGGCAGCGTCATTTTACATGGCTGGCTTTGAAGCGTGGGACATCACCATGACTGACCTTTTGGAGGGAACCGTTACGCTGGATGGCTTCCGTGGCCTGGTCTTCCCTGGTGGATTTAGTTACGCCGATGTGCTTGGCTCTGCCAGAGGTTAGACTGTTTTTCTTTTCTTATCTCCTTGTGTGTCTCCGTTAAAGTTTCCTATATGAGAAGAAGTGAGAGAACAAACAAGAATGATAGGGCAACCTTGTCATTCTTGATTCTAGTCATTTTAGAATATTCTTTGTTACCAGCTGGGCACAGTACTAGTGCTCTGTACTAGACGGCTTTGTGCGTAAATACTGCCATAAAGTGTAGGACTTCAGATTGATTTTACCTAAATTTAATGTCATGGACATTTCTTAGATTTCAACCTCATCAAAATGTTGCTTCTATGGCCAGGAAGTGAACCAATCTGGTCGGTGATCAAAAGTGCTGCTTCATAGGCTTTCATTAACTCTTAGTGTACTAGACTATGTTATGGTATAAAACAGGCAGGGGTTGCCACAGGGTGTGAAAAATGGCAATCTGAGCACCCTTTTAAGAACGATGAACATTCATGTTATTCGGCCTGTCAAAAGCTTTCACTTCCCATATATTTTATACTGCAGTGGACTCCCACCACCAAGCTAAGCTTGAAAGCTTCTTCTGGGAAAGGCAGACACAAAGATATCTTCAAACAGTATTTCAATAGGATAGATAGATAGGTGAATTAGTTGGTACTACATTAAGGTATTGCAAAACTAAAGGGTGCTAGGAATGCTCAAGATGAAAGAAAAGTGCAAATGGTGTGCATTCCTTTTTCCATTTTCATGTGTTCTTCTTGTACTCTTAAGTTTTGTTATAATATTATTTGAGTGTCAGAATATACTAAGACTTCTTCTTATACTGTTTGTATTGGGCAACGCAGCATCACATTGTAATTCTTGCGTATGAGGGCCTGACATGAATTATCTTCTCCACCACCCTAGAGTCAAGCATGTGCTGGTGTGCCAGTGCATTTCAATGGAGCTTTACTTTGACTGTCTGATAACCTACTGAAAACCTACAAAGGTGAATGACTATTGTTCAGTTCAGCTGAGAAAAGATCAGTGTGCAGTTGGGTAGGTGCTAAAGTTGTATCAATGAACTTGAATGTTATGCCCCGGTTCCAGTCATGAAAGGAATGGACGTGCAAACACAAACACGGGAGGAGAGAATAAGACAACACAAACACAGGCTATTGGTGAGACAATGCTAGCACCAACTATTAATGAGTTGATAGTTGGCATTTGTGTTCATGTTCTCTTCTTTTGTATTCATGTCTTCACACCTGCCTTTTTTTTTACGATGGATACTTGCCAACAACATCAACAGTTTCTGCGCATTTATACGACAAATTTCTTGTGGTCTCGTGGAATACATTGAAGTCACTTGTGAGGAATTTCAATGCATTTTACTTGGATGGAATTCACAATTTTCAATTATCGGTATCATACCCTAATCTCTTCGTACTTCAGCATTTCATCAAAATCGTAAACTGGATGACTTGGTGAGCGCATCTCAATTTGCAAAGCTAGAATTGGCAAAGGCAGCAGATAAAGACGGGACATGCACTCATCCTGTCTTCATTTTTCGTCCTTTTTGTTTGTGCTTTTCATATTGATGAAATACAAACTCAAGAAGACGCATACTAGATAGCAACGTTTGTCTATGCTCGTGCTTGTGATCTGCTTCATCATTCAGCATGCTTATTCAAATGCATATTACTATGCTAATATTTGTACAAAAAAATATATATGTAGCACACTAAGTAGTATTGGTAATTGTTACTGAGAGGTGATATAAACACCTTTATATCTCGTGTTTGCTAGCTATAGAAGGAGACAGAGGGATCTTGCAGTGGGCAAAGCGCACTCTATGCTTTGCTTTATTCATTGGTTTTAGTCATTAAATCATAATGTGAAGCTCCACACAGCTGCTGTTTAAATAAACTTGTGACTGTTTGTATACTGAGACATTTAAGAATATATAAATAAGTTTGCATAAAATTAAGTTACGAGTGTTTTTTTTCTTATCACTTCTGTTTATGCTTGTTTCCTACTGTTAATAACTACATCTAAAAGATGAACAGCTGTTTTACAGGTAACATAACCTCCGTGTGTTCAAGTGTTTTGTCCTGTATTCTGCACTGCACAATTCTGTACGTTATGAACATAACCATAACTCCCTGCCTGTATCTCATTTTAATCTCTCTCTCTCCTCAGAATATGTAGTCCCAATAAACCAAATACTAACCTAAACAGAGGTTTATGATACATTAAAATCATCATAAGGGTTATTTAGGTAATTAAGTCTAAAATTGTTCAGTTTTCTGACTTGAAAGTCCTCAAAACTGTTTTAAACTAAACGAGTTGTTTCGCGGTTAATTTTTGTTCGAGCTGCGTAACTGAAAAATATAGAAACAAACGAAGAATAGATGAGGACATCGCTGTCGAAGAGAGGAAAGGCGATGTCCTTGCTGTCCTTCCTGCGTCCCTCGTTTTTCTAGCTCCGCCGCCCGAACCAGTAAATATCCTCCCTTGAATAATTATGTGGGAGACTTGACATCTTGCAATAGTACTGCACCTAGGAAACATTCAGCTGTTGAAAAAGTTAAGTGTTATAAAATTGTAGAAGTGTATGTTTCCTGCACTGACGTTTACTTTTCCAATATAGGTTGGGCTGCAAGTCTCATGTTCCACCAAAAGCTGGCTGCACAGTTGGCTGCTTTCAAGAGCAACCCTCTCACATTCAGTTTGGGAATCTGCAACGGTTGTCAACTCATGGCTTTGTTGGGCTGGGTGGCCCCATACATCTCTTGTAAGACCTTGAGCATTTTGCAGATTTTTATTCATTTTCTAATCTTTTATTACAATACAGCCACTGACCACAAAATAAAAAAAAATGATGCACCATCATTCATGAATATTTTGTACAATAGCATGATTTACTTGTAAATTAGACAAATGATTAGTTTTATTCAATGAGTTTTACAGTACTTAACTGAATGAGTGTGCTTAACTCGCTCATCTTTCTTTTTTCTCTTCTAGCAGGCACTATGTGCTCCTGTTGTTTTATTTGAGAAAATAGTTTTTCTGGCAGTTACCTAAGAACAGCGCAACAGGAAGATCCATTCGATTTTCCAGCACAGCTCTGAATGGGTTCTAATGATGCTGGCAAATCAAATGGACTTAGGCTATAATGATGTATTGCCATCTGCACCTGTGTGTATGTGTCAGTTCTCAGTGCTTCATCATTGTTCTTGTTCTGAGCATAGTTTTAAAATCATTTGTAAGTGTGCTAGCCTGAACAAGGATTATTGAGTTGGTGACAGAGGCTATCCTTAATTGACCATACTAGTATATTATCCAGCATCACTGCTTCCTTACAATAAAGTTGCTAAATCTCATATCGACACTTTTCTTGCTTTATTATCTGTTCCTTTATGCCAGCATCTGGATCAGTTGAACCTGGAACCCAGCTTCTACACAACAAGTCTGGACGTTTCGAGTGCCGTTTCAGCACAGTGAAGATTGAGTCATCTCCAGCTGTCATGCTCAAGGGAATGGAAGGCTCCATACTGGGAGTCTGGGTTGCGCATGGAGAAGGTAAATATTTCAGTTTGAGCTGTAACGGAGCTAAAGTTCGCAAATTAGCAATGCAGACGCCTGAGAAATAGAGGAAGTGTCATGAAAGCGAAAAGTTGGCATCCGCCAGTTTGTAGCATGAAGCAGCTAAAAAAAAAATAATCTGAGTAGATTGATCAGAAAGAAAGCTTCTTGGTTGGCAGGAAATTCGTCCTGACCTGCGATTGAAACCTAGAGCCCATGCCTTTATGTGGTGGTTGGTACGTCATTAGAGCTTGCCTTGGAAGCTATCTGAACTCGATACGAATGTGAATCGATCAACTACTCAATACGGCAACTCGATTCCATGTAAGCCTGCTAGATTCAGCAAACCATCGCTGCAATAGTTTCGAACTCTTTTGTATAAGTGGTCCTTGTAACCACAGCTGATATTCAGCATGAGGTCACAGGTTCACTTTTTAACTAGAGCAGTTGCCTTGTACTCTAATATGGTTTAAAACTTCAAAAATACCCCATACTTAGATTCAGGTGCATGTTGAAGTGCCCCATGTATTCAAGATTAACCTCGATATCTTCATAGTTACATTTATTGTACTTCATTTCATACATCAGCTACAACACTGTGGAAGCTATACAAGGACTTTGGTCAGCAAAATGTATAAGTTCGCATGGGTTTGGTTGTTGTATATGTGGCCTCCATGATGGGCTCCAGCTACGTGCTGCCGGAGTTGATCGTGGAGGACAAAATATGAAAAAAATACAGACGCTCAGAGATACTGAAAAACCTATTACAACCACATAAATAATGGGATTTGTTTCACAGATACAAAAGATCTACACTGATTACTGAGTCTAAAAAAGAAAGAAAAACACATTATGGGTAGTAAAATCGTATGGGTAGTAAATCGGGTAGTAAAACTATTTCTTGCTGCAGCAAGTCTCTCTAGCTTCCGTAGCGTTCCACTTCATATATGAAGTGGAGTATAGTCTTGTGTGTCTTTGAGGCATCAATACCATAGATTAATATCCTTTAGGTAGTCTTTGTTATGCACCATGCATGAGAAGCATTTCTTTGTGCATGCATTTTTAAATTTTGAGAAAAAAATGCCTACTTGTTTTTGCAACAAAAATTAATATTTATCATGAGAAGTTACTGTTAACATTTAAAAGGTTTTCTAAAAATTGCTGCTTGGTACACTTTCTGACAACTTGATGAAAACACCATCTGTTTCACTGACACAGCTGCCAAGGGGACACTAATGCAGAAAATGGAATATGCTCAGTCATCAACAGTCAGTAATATGCCTTGAGAGTCAAGTTGAATAGCTATGCAAAAAAGTAAACCCATAACGGAAATACAATTAAAGGGGCCTTGAAACACCTTTTCAAGTAACCTCGAAATGAATTCACTGGAAAAGCTTATTGCCTCATGAATTCAACGCCGCAAAAATTTTAAGAATCCGTCCAGTGCGAGTGGAGTTAAAAGGTTCGTCGCATGCTGCAATTGCATTTTCTCTTCTCTCGTTGTGACAAGCGCTGGAAGGTAGGCAGGGAGGGATGGTAGGGCCACAGAAAAACGTCACACGTGCCTCGTGGCCTTGAGTGCTTTTTTTTTTTTTTCTTCGAATGCGCCACTTTTTCGGTGTGATCGCGCGTGCGGCGGGTGGATAAGTCGCGGCCTCCCGCGACGATCTCTGTAACAAGCGAGCGTGCCATGTTCAAATCAGCCAATGGCTGATAGATGGATAATTCCCGTGTGATTTTTGTGCATATTCCACCATTTGTCAAGAAAAGAGAAAGCAATTTTTAGCTGAATTCGATAATTTATTGTGAATTGCAGGCCGCATGCTGTGCTATAATATTTGGCTTGCGTGTTGTCGGGAGCCTCTACTACCGATCGGCAGCGTTTTCTGACCTTGCTCAAAAAGTGTTGCAGGGCCCCTTTAAGAGGGCTGATAAGGACTGTACACATTTTATGTGACTTGGCATGCATAAAAAAATTATCTACTCTGCAAGTATGGCTAATGCACAGATGGGTTGTGCACTTTTGCGAGTTTGCAGCCTGATGGCCCCGCCGCGGTGGTCTAGTGGCTAAGGTACTCGGCTGCTGACCCGCAGGGCGCGGGTTCGAATCCCGGCTGCGGCGGCTGCATTTCCGATGGAGGCGGAAATGTTGTAGGCTCGTGTGCTCAGATTTGGGTGCACGTTAAAGAACCCCAGGTGGTCTAATTTTCCGGAGCCCTCCACTACGGCGTCTCTCATAATCATATAGTGGTTTTGGGACGTTAAACCCCCACATATCAATCGAGTTTGCAGCCTAATGTGCCCTTGTTTTCATTAAGCATTTGCTGTTTCCTTTTCCATCAACTAAAACATGTTTCTTGACGTACTTGCAAACTGGTCTATTAAAGTTAATTAGAATTATAACAATAGTGACTATCTTGCAATTTGTGGGTGAATCTCGACTAAAACAATCACTGTCACACAAGGTGTGTGTGTACTAATCACGCAGCCAGCTGAACAGCTAATAGCACATCTGCCTCCGCAACCTGTCATTCAGAGATTCTGCGTGGCAGCTTTCAGATTATCTGCTGACATGAAGGTGCCTGTACAATCTAAACACATAATCCATTTTCTGCATCATAATTCTCTGTATAATAAAGCACCTGTTGTAAAATGGCTTCTTACGCTATTATATCGAGCCTCTTATTCTTTTCATTCGTTATCCCGTTTCTCTTAGGATGTTCTCACTCCCGTTGCTTGCTTTTCGTTGCAAAGGAGCACAGGTTACGTTGCTGCTTGAACAGATTGTGGTCCAGCTGTCTCCATAAGTGTGTGACAGTTGACGTGCAAGCAGCTTTTTTCTTGCCGGCAGCTGCTGCATAGCACAATGCATTGACATAAATGTACCTCTACATGACACCAATACGAGATGGCATACAGTTGCACGCTTCACGTTCCCAACTGAGGGGCTAAAGTAGAACTGTATTTCCCGTTGTCTTTTTCTTGCTTGAAAGCAGCTATATGGTAGTTCGCACCAAGATTAAAGTGCCTGCACATAACACACATAGCTCCATAACTCTGTCACTTTGGTTCCTTGCTTTCAAACCTAAAAATTATAAATATAGAGGCTTCTGTCAACATAGGCTTTATCATTTATTCATTTTTTAGAATTCTGTATAACATCTTCAGCCATCTGGCTCTTATAGCATCATTGTATAGCATCAACCAGAACACTAGACCATTTGCCCTAGTAGAACTACCTACAGTGACCAAATGTTTGTTTTCTTTTCTGAGATTGTTAAATAGATACAAAATCTGTCCAGCTTTTAAAAAATTTTCATATATTTGTATCACTGTAAGAGGCTAATGTTCGTTTCACAAACCTGCTATGTCACGCTTGTACAGAACGCTTGTCTTTGTAATATTGCTTGTCATTTGAATCATGACTGCTGGTGTGTATTATACTATTCAAATGCACAAGTCTATTTTATATGCCCGCTATGAAGCTGCCCCATGTGCGAGGTTCACATCAAGCTGGTGATTTCAGCTTTTGTTATTTGGCCATCCTCGCAACCCAGTTACAAAAGAACTCAACTCGATGTATTTCGCAGGTCGATTTGAGTTCCGGCAGGATGCCTTACTAGAGCAACTGGAGGCACAGCAGTTGGTGGGCATGCGCTACGTGGATGACGAAGGCCATGCGACTGAGGAGTACCCACTGAACCCGAATGGAAGCCCCCGAGGCATCGCTGCTCTCTGCTCAGACGATGGCCGACACCTAGCCGTCATGCCCCATCCCGAGCGCTGCTCCCTTCCGTGGCAATGGGCCTACGTGCCACAGGAATGGCAGAAAGGCCAAGGATTCCGCACCTCGCCATGGGCCAAGCTCTTTGCGAATGCTCACGACTGGTGCACCAAGACCAAGGCTCACTAGTGTGTAGCATGTGCAGACGCGGCAGTTCCGTCACTCGCAGAGACATGCAATTCTCAGGGCAGCTTAAACACAAGAAGTGCCAAACCATTATGAAAACAACACCTTACAATTCCACCACAATTTTCTTGTCTTTTTCGAGACTTCTGGCTCGCATGCTGTTCCCCGCACTTTTTTTGTTCAATACTTTCAAGAGCATTTATCAACTTTCTGGCATTTATCTGTGGCGCTTTTTCTCCACTGTTAGTAGCAAAACTTCCGTAAGAAACTGTGAAGGGCACGTTATGCTCATTATAGCTTTGTTGCCCACTTACAAAGAGATCTCGATCTTTAATTTTTTTTTTTTGTTGAAGTCACGTAACACAACACTCATTTCAGCCCTGTAGGACATTTTTGTGCCATTCATCTTGGTATTCAATATTACCTTGTCCACAAGCCTAAAAAAATGATGCAGGCATTTACTGAGTTGAACAAAGGATGACAAAATGCTGCATTTGACTTACTAGAACATGTGGTATATATTTCAAGTGGGCATTATTTGCTTGCAACATAAACAGCTACAGGCACTAAATTTATGAATTGGCATACCACAGCTGCTCACAATCCATAGAACTAGTTCTTTTATACAATAAACAGCACAATTGATTAATCTCTCACAGCATATGCTAAAAATAAGTTGTGTTCAGTGCTGTCTGAAAGAGAACATGTAAGATCAAACTGGTCTTTCACAATGCTTGCTGATGCCATGGGTAGCTTGAATGTTCAAGATGCAGTGTTCAATGTACAAATGAATTGCTGGTGTGGAAAATATAGTGGATGTCTGGATGCAGGAAATTGTGCTTATAGGTTTGCTATGTTAACAGTTTGTGCCATGGTCAGCTGATGCAATATTGGGCCACAGAGCACTCTCAACATGTAAATCTGGTATAACTGTCAGGTCAAGCACACGAATAAACAGAAAGGAACAGAAACAGAAAGGACAGTTATACCATGCATATCCAACTAGCCCGAATTTCAATTCTGTAACATGTAACTCGCAGGTGCCTTTGAAAATTGGTACCTTTGAATGCTGAAATCGGTGGTTACCCATAATTTGCGAGTGAAAATAAAGTTGTTTGTGAAAGAGTGCCTTGCATTTTTAATCCAGTAGCCCAACCTCTTGAGAGCAAATGCAGCCGATGTATTATGGCTACCATGCAACTCTAAAGAAAAGATAAAATGTTTTTTTTTCTATAGAAACAAGTGACTTGAAAACAATGATAACACACTGCTGTATTACAGCAAATTTGCGCCCAATGAATCTTTTAACCTACGTGTGCAGGGTCACCAACAGTTAGCAATTCAGCATTGAAGCCCCCAGCACTCTTTATTTGTTTCAGCTGGAAAGGTATCTAATACGCCTAGTTCTTGGTGGTCACTCATGAAAATTTATATATCATTCATCGGCTGCCCAAGCAATTTATTCTGTCAGTGGCTAGCCTGAAGCCACGACTTTCGCATAGTATTGTCAACTACTGCTCAAAAACTTTAGGGTGCTTTAGCTTCACCTTCAAGAGCAGAACGCAATATCATAATTGGTGCACATAGCATTGGCTGTTTTAAAATATCCTATAATGGCTAACGCAAAGTTCAAATTGTTCTTTATGCCATAATTCATCACTCTGCAAATTAACAATGAACCCACTTAACGTCCGCAAGAAATACGCACACCAGCACAATTTTTCAATGTTGCTGCTGATGATAATTATTATGCCTGAGCACTTTGTAATGTTTGGGTCTTAAAACCAACCACTCAATGCATAATCTGTACAGTGTGATGCCTGGTGCAATTCTGCACTTCTGCTGCACAACATTACATGTGTTAATGTTACTTCTCTCACTATGTAACACATGCACAGCACTTTTTGTTTTCTAAGGGACTTAAAAGCACTGGCACAGTTCGGTGGTAAAATGCTTGCCATGTAGAATGCATGGGTTCGATTCTAGCATGAACCCACGATTTTTATTATTTGCATGCATCCTGATTTTATTATGGCTAGTGATGTGCCAAAGTTGAAAACCATCGCGACTTTTTTGCCTACAATTAATAACGCTGATACAGACACTGGAATGCTGGCACAGACAAAAAAGAACCTCTTTGGTGCTATCACATAAAAATTACGGCTTCTCTTAGTAGCTACAGTATTCCTCATTTAGAGAGAAAGTGACCATGTGTATGTGCCAAAAAGGCAAGGCAAACACACACAGTTTCATATACATACAGACGATTCGTGCTTCACTATATCTACTGCAAAAACTTCGCTTTTATTTCTGAATAATCTCTGTATTGTTCATATAGCACCGAGCCTTGAATATGACATGTGTAAAATAAATACTGATTCAGCCTAATTAGTAAATAGCAAGTATTTTTAACCCGGAGCAAAAAAACAAAAAAAGTGAACAATACTTTGTAAACTTTAAAGCATGTTCTGTAAAAGCCTGTGCCCATTGAGACTGCGTCGGTCAGAATGGAACACGATGCGCGTGCCTCCCTCTTCGCATGAGTGGGCGGGTTGAGGTCGGCTACAGGAGAGACACATGCACATGGGAGTCATCAGACTAACTTTACTGTTGCAACGAAATGTCTGACAAAGGTGTGTTGCGACGCACACCGCTGTGCCATCACTTGATTGCCGAGAGAGTGCAAGGGGAGGCGAGAGCCTTAATACTCTCACCACTCAAGCATATCGTACAGACGATTAACCAGCAAAGCTGCAAGATGTGGGAACATGTGCCATGTATGCCAGCATCCATTGCATCGACGGATGCAGCCGGTCATCGCGAGTATGATGCACTAAAGACTTTCACCTCAAAATGCACACCCAGCACCCACGCCCATAGCTCGAAAAGTTTGTCAGGCTGTGTCCACGAGATTCCAGCATTAGCCTCATGCGAGGTTTCTCTGCACTGAGAAGGGACACTATAGCTTTGCAAAACACATAGCTCTTCCTTCCATGCAGATTTTTGAGGGACCCTTTATACACGTCTCGCAACTCACTTTCTTGAAACAGCACTTGGGCATTCCCTCATCTTCGTTATCAACTTCTGCTCCAGTGTCTCTAAACAAATAAACTCGTATGGTATCATATCCACTGTGGTGTATTGTTTTCAAGAAAACGCATCGCTAGACCCCTTTAATTAAGAGGACACTAAAGAGCCAAATGATTTTTCACGTATTAATTAAGTACAATTTCACAATCCCGAAAACTTTACCATTACCACGAAATAACCCTTGGTAAGTGAGAAAATGCGGGAAAAGAAGGCGCAGGGGGAGACGCCGTCGTCAGATTCTCGCACCAAACACTACGACGTAGTAAATTTTGAAAGCATCTACTGGGCCCCGCATAGTTTCTCCTCAATAAAAATGCAGTAAATCGTCATCTGTGGGTGCCATAGAATATAGCACACAAAGTTTAAGAAAATATTATTGAGCCAATGTCGGGAGAATGCGAAATATACATTTTGCAATTTGTTACGTCACGCATGAAGATCTCGGCGCAAAATGTAAAAATGAAACTTGAACCACGATTTTCTCTGCTAATAATGAACTTATGACAGTGAAACTTATGGCGTTAGATTTCCAAAAGAGTAGTTCATCAATCTGAACCAAGTAATTGTTTCTCTTTGCTGTCCCTTCATTGCAAACCTTCTTTTAACCAATGAATAGCAATTCTGAATGGCAGCATGTAACAGCAGCAAAATTGTGCCCAGAATACCAGTGTTCTCTGTCACTGTTTCACAGCTTACGACTAGCCGAACATTAGGTTTTGATCACATTGTATAAATCGCTACCGCAGACTCTGTGCGAAGGATAGGCAGACTATTGCTGAATAATTGCAGAAATAAGAATGAATAAAATAACGGCAGAAAGGGAAAATGTGCTCCATCCTGCCTTACAGCTCCATCCAGTCTTTTGAATATGTATCCTTCGTATTCTGTGCCTCGAAATCTGCTTATGTATACAGAATGAAACACTTTATTCATCGCTCCTTGCTTTCTTCTATGTGCATGGCAAGAAAGAAAAAAAGCAATGAAGGCAATCATAGTGTGTGCAACCAGTGTTTAAAGAAAGGCTGCAACAATACGCTCCAGGCATTTATTTGCAAAACTTCAGTGAAGTTTTGATATACATACAACACCCAGTCATCTAATTTAGCAACCAGGCTAGCAGCCACACAATGACTATAGAAAACAAAACTCTGCTCAGTAGTGCATCTTGAGTACTTGAGCAAAAAAATAAAAAAAAATCTCTCAGCTTGCACGCAAACGGGCCGGCCAGCTGTGCGATGCATTCAGACTATAGTGCAACTACCGTGAACTTGAATGCCCAGAAATTGGCCACAGGTAAAAATCCCTACACAAGTCTTGGTGCACACTACTCTTCTCTCTATAAAACCTCCCTGCATCAAGGTGTGCTCAGGTCAGTTCATCCTAAACTGCTAAATATTTTTGTGCCATTCCTGGAGTGCAAGATCTCGGGCATGCAATGAGTTGGATGCTTGTGCTTTGTTCTATCATGCATGCTTCTTTGGACAGGACACAGTCCTTTTTTTTTTGTTCTTGCTTAAACTCAAGCCGTGCATAGGCTGGCCAGCCAGCCCAGCATCTTTGGCGCCTGCTTATAGTGCTGTGAATGCCAATGTAGCATGGCTTGTTGCACTTACTTGCAATCCTAGTAGAGACGACACTAAAAGCGGCATATAACAAATAACTTAGTGCACAAAAACAATCATTCTTAGATTAGTAAAAAAAAAAGCAACAAGGAGGCTCACAACACGTGAACAAGCACGATAGACCAGGGCATCTGGAAAGCTCATACATTGATGGGGCGTTCGAGCTGTTTTGAAACTACATAAAAGCGATGCTTCTTGCCGAAGCATCCCCAGAGGACAGCCACATTTTCGATGGCCACATTGAAAGGTATGGTGGACAGAGCTCCCAGCAAACAGAGAAAGAAGCGCACAGGTCCCATGCGGTATAAGCTGAAGGACTTGATGACACCAAATATGTACATGTACAAATTCATCGCCCCGACGAAGGCACACAGGAAGTTGAGCACCACGGGGCATGGGATGGGCCAAAAGGCTGCAAGGACAAGGTTGGACGTGCTTAGTGGAATCGTTGCCCATGAATAGAGAGCAAGGGCCAGGAACAACTTGTGGCGCAAGGGAATGGCGCTGCTGTGAACCACGAGGAAGATGCCTTGCAGCCAGCGCTTGCGCTGCTGCAGGAAATCCCAGAAGGAAAAGGGGCTTTTCTCCCACATTTCGCCAGGGATGAAGTCAAAGGTGTAGCCCTCACGGTATGCCACCATGCTGAAGAAGCAGTCCTCAGCAATGGAGCCATCTGGGCCGTGGTCAAAGGACACCTTGCGCTCGGCACCAGCCCGGGTCACAACGTACGAGCCTTTCCAGCTAAACAGAGGCCTGTGGAAGGCCCAAAACTGGAAACGCAGCTTACCCATGTCATCAGCCACACGGAAGCTGTCCGCAAGGGTAGTAACCCAGTTGACCACACGCTCATTGGCATACGTGATGAGGCCTTGGCCAAAGGCATGCTTGCCATCCAGGGCAAAGTTGAGGATACCTCGTACAGAGTCCTCTGTCATTAGGGTCTCCTCGTCTAAGTGCACAATCCAGTCGTCGTCACCCAGGATGCTTACGTCGTCTTCGAGGCAGTACTGCAGGGCCCGCGCCTTGAACAGGGCACCACTTTTGGGCCGGTAGGAGGACGGCACCACCACTTCACGAATGCGGGGGTGCTTGGCCAGTCCGAGGGGCTTGTCGGTGACGATTTCCACGATGAAGTTCTCCAAACCAACTTCAGCACAGGTTTCAATGTTCCGCGCGACATTGGTCCTCACGAGGTCGGGGTAGTCGCCACGCGTAACCACGCGTATGCAAATGAAAGGTGCCAGCAGAGGCGAGCCTTTGAGGCGCACTTTCTCTGGAAAAGCGTTGTACAGCAGCAGGCCTAAACAGTTGCATATGCACTGGGGCAGCGCTAACACCGTCAGTAACCGCATCAGGTACAGTACGATTGTCAGGGGCCAGCCATACTGCTCCACGGGATCCAGATCGTCGTAGCTGAATTTCCAGAGGTGGATGCCTCCCGTGAACACCTCGAAGACCAGTATCAGACCCACGCAGAGACAACAGTGCAGCAAATGCTTGGCACGACTGCTCAGCTGCATCTTGGCCTGTCGGGTTGCCGCCAGTCGGCTGCGATCTGCAACATGTGCCACTTTAATAACAGGCACCAACCAGAACAACAAGACAGTGTTTCGATAGGCGCGCTTCCAATGCAGAAACCTTGATTTCGACATTATCCACTGGAAGCTTGTATACGTGCACACAAAGGCAAGTGCTCAAGTACCCCCAAAGCTGCCTTTCGAAGCATTTTTGCTTCACGCAGAAGGTTCCTAGAAAGCAGCTGAATTTGCAAGCCTCACGCCGTAATCTTCTAGGGGAAGGACACACACTATCCTGCAGCGCAAACAAAAGTCGGGCATCGGAGTTTCCTCTTACGTGAGCAAAGCCAAGGTCTCCTGTGGGGGTCAGTTTACGCGAAAACGCAACGGAGTGAGACAAACTACTTATCTTACCAAATCCGTCATTTATGAAACAAACTTGAAGGAAAACGACTCGATGATTGCATGAAAACGCGGCAAAGGCGTGTTGGATGGGCGTTACCCACCAGCGATAGCGAAGTTCGCAATAACTAAAGCTCAAAAAATTTTCAAGAACATAACGTCGTACATTACATGTTCACGCGAATGTGTACTTACAAAAGACGACTGCGGCGACTAGACGCTGAGGCCAGCCCTCGAGATTTGGTCAAGTTGACGAGCGATGAGCAGCCATGGCTGGCCGGCCCGCAAGGCTTCACGGGCCATGGGAGAGGAGAAAAGGGGAAGAGCGGGGAACAGAAAAACTTGATGTAAAACTTGATACCCAGTGATGATGCTGATAATAATAATGAAATAGGAATACGTATAACGCGTAAATTAAGGCGTGAATGTTCGTTACTGTTGTCCCATAACGTTCTATGCGATTTCGACGCACAAATTCAACGTTGCGAGCTGTAGGATTACGAGTGCATTTTTCTTGTGAAAAAGGAAGTGAAACTGGTGCAACGGGAAAGCGGCGGCAATCCCTGTATGTGATGAATGGTGTGATTCATCGCGCTGCTCAGTCGACTGCTTGACCCTCGCCGGCGTGCATGTAAGATTGTATCGCACACTATTGCGATGGTGAATTTTCTCGCTGCTTGGCCCGAACGTTTGCAGCCTGCGCTGTACCTGCGCACGCTGTCCGATGCATGCCATCCACCCAGTGACGAATATATCTTTGCTTTTTTTCTGCTGCCAGGATGTTGCTGATGCATTAACACCAGTTGCCTTCCATATCACGAGCTTAGGTTGTTTTCTGTATGTGTATTGTATGTATTACATGCATGTCCATTACCTTAAATTGTTCACGTTTACTTATGAAGCAGCGCACGCGGAGACAAGCACAAAAGGAACGAAAGGGACACCGCTACCGACAGGGACACGTTACTGAACTTCATTTCCCCTAAAATGTGTCCTGTTTAAACGTTTGATTAAAACAAGCAGCTGGGCAAGTTAGACGATAGTATCCTATTTGCTACCTTACGCTGGTGTGGAATAGGTGGGGTTTAAAATATGGCAGAGACACGCATAAAAAAAAGTAAGAGTTCTGTTCAAAAGGTGATGCAGCATGAGCATGCCGTCGGTGAAGTTCTATAAGAATCGGCCAAGACTCGTATAGGTCAATCACCAGTTAGGAGTGGACTAATGCACGGTAGTGTAAAGTATTGGTCAGTGTTAGTGCATGTCAAGCACTGAAGTGGCAGCATATGGTCAAGCACAGATGAGCAATCTTAGTGGTCAGTAGTGGTCGGGGTCAAGCACTGCCCAGTGGTAGCGTGGTCATGCACCGGTCAGTGGTGGTATAGTGGGCAAGCACTGGTCAGTTGTGATAGTAAAGCATTGGTTAGTAGTGGTAGTAGTCAAGCACTGGTCAGTGGTGAGATGGTCATGTGATGGTCACTAAAGGTCATGCAAGCACTTGTCAGTTGCATTTCGTTGATTGATTGATTGATATGTGGGGTTTAACGTCCCAAAACCACCATATGATTATGAGAGACGCCGTAGTGGAGGGCTCCGGAAATTTCGACCACCTGGGGTTCTTTAACGTGCACCCAAATCTGAGCACACGGGCCTACAACATTTCCGCCTCCATCGGAAATGCAGCTGCCGCAGCCGGGATACGAACCAGTTGCATTTCGTAGTGGTCAATGATTGGTCAGTTATGGTAGTGGTCAAGCACTGGCCAGTAGTGAGATGGTCAAGCATTGGGGGTCACTCAGTGTCATGCAAGCATTTGTCAGTTACGTTTCGTAGTGGTCAGTGATTGGTCAGTTATGGTAGTGGTCAAGCACTAGCTGGCCAGTAAATGTCTTAAAAGTATTGGTCAGTGGTAGTAGTGGTCAAGCACAAAGCAGCCTCCAGCCATTTACAGACACAAACTCTCTATGCCAGACACATACGTCATTCATGGCTTACGCCTACAATGACAGACTCCAAGCAGGGATTTTGAAGTGCATGATACAACGATGGCAATGAACAAAAGGAGTTACACACGCACACAGGTGTGCCGTCTGTATGTGACTCTCCCTTTGCCTACTCTGGTCGTGCTGAACCAACACCCCTCGTAAGCCATTCGTACGCAATGCGTGGAATTCTTGGAATTTTTTTCTTATTATTAAATATCAGCAACAGAGACCTTGTTTGATGGATTCGAGTAAGCAACAACTGTTACTTATTGTGCACCATTTAGAGGATGAAGACTGAACCACATGAACACAAGTGCAAACTTTCCGCTGAATTTACTGGACGGATGTGTGATGCTTTTATACAAATGCATTTCATAGTTACATACAAACCTAGAGCATTAAAAAAATGATTTATAAGCAAAGATAAACAGTAAAGTATTGATAACTACTCATGCCAAGTAAACACGAACCTATCGTATATCCGTGCATAGTGAATTCAGATATATTATTACCATCTTTCACTGTCACTTTTATTCTTTAAAGACCACACTAGGGGGTATTACATAAGGGGTGGGTTACAATATATACAATACGTTATAACAACTTTATTATATGATATATTAGGATGTGATCGCTTCAATGAAAAGAGGAGGGCTTCTGCATCTGCATTAGTCTTTCGTCTTAAAGATGCCATACTGACGAAGTCATCCCCAAGGCAAATAATCTTAGATGCCTCAATGATTTTGCACATCATCTGATAATTGTGTTTAGCGGCTACCTTGGTTTCATGGAACTTTGGCTGGCATCCGCAACCTCAACAACGCAAGCTTAGGTGCCCTTGCACCGATTTATCCATATTGTGGTTATGCTCCCTCAAACCTTTAATCAGGGCAATTTACTGTCTGGCCTACGAATTTCTTTGCACATGTTAGCAAAATCTCTTACACCACTTCTACAACACAATTCACGAACTTGTTTCTGTGGTTACTTGTGCAAGGACTTGGTCCCGTCACTTTTTTTTCTTACCTTACAAAGTGACATTTATGGGGTGCTGTAAAAACCACTCGCAATCCAATAGGGCCAATCTGTTTCAGGTGATCGGAGATGTCACAAAAGTACAAAATCGCAGCGCTCCTTACAAAAATTCCCATTCTCGCTCTGGGAATTTTAGTGCACTCACTGCTTCTAAGACTTCTTGACTGCCTGCAATAGGGACTTATCACTAGCGAGCCATGTGCCAGTAAGCCCTTGCTCCCCTTCTCTTCCAATTACTCAAAACTTGTGAGAAGTCCAGTCCTTAAAAAGTGTTGCAAGCTCATGCCTAAAGAACACTTTGCAGAAGCCTTGCAATCAGTTGAGTTGAATAAACTTTATTTGCTCAACGGTTGTTGCTGTGCTCGGGGCTAGGCTGCCAGAGACACATCGTTCGAGGAACATCTTTTGAGGTCCTCGGCGACGACCCTGACCCGCTGGACGGCCCACACCTGGTCTTCGAGGGCCTCGCTGAGAAGGGCGGCTTGCCATTGCTCAGCAAGGCGCCCCATTTCGGTGGGTCCCTCAGTTGATGTCATCCTTTCTCGTGGCCTATCTTCATCTCTTTCGCATTGCCAAAGTATATTTGCTGTATCGGCCCGTTCATGCGCGCACCACGGGCAGCCAGGCGACGGGTGCAGCGTGGGCCATAAACGGTGCAGATGGTAGGGGTTGGTGAACGTGCCCGTCTGCAGCCTTCTCAGGTCCACCACCTGCGAACTGTCCAGGCGCACGTGGGGTTGCGGAAATTTCTTCCTGTCTTTCGTATAGTGCGCAAGCACGTCGTGGTACGTGGCAGGAAATTCTTCTCCATAGCAGTCGGCGCACCTCTTTTGTTGCCTCGCCTCTTCTGCACCAACTTCAGTTGCCGCAGCAACGGACGTGGTGGGGGTGGTAATTTCGGCATTGCCAGTGCCTGTAGCCACCACCGTGCCTCGGCTGGTGCCACCACTTACCTCAGCGGCGGGTAAGTTGCCTCGCGACGAGGTGGGCGCGCTCGTTATGGTTGGGCTGGATGCCGGTTACTCTTTGGCTGTTGGCGTCGTTGCTGCTAGTTTTACGGCTGTTGTTGTTGATAGTTCCACTGTCCCCCATGTGAGCGGGAAACTACTTGAGGGCCTTGTCAGTAATCTTGCCTGACGCGAAGTCCCCAGCTCTGGCGTTAAGCATGCGTGCCACCTCCTCAGACACCCGGCCTTTAATATAGCTCCGAATTGCTGATTTAGAATCGCTAATAATCAGGCTGTCGTCTGCACCACTGTGCAGTACCGCTAAAGCTATGGCCATTTCTTCTGCAGCTTTGGATGATGGCAGCCGTGCTGATGCCGTGACCCAAACCTTTCCTGTTGTATCCAGGACCGCTATAGAGAAAGCAGGTGCCGCCGCCGCTGGCCGCACTTGCTGTTGATGTTGCCGCGGTTGCTGCAGTTGTTTTTGTCATAGCAGTAGCCGTGGTGGTAGTGATAGCGCCTTGACTTCGCCTCGCTCGTTCATGGGTAGCGGCGGGGGTTCCGGGCGTCCCCCATCGCCGCCGCCGGCTGGCATTAGATACCTGGCCGCATCGACGAAGAGGACACCCTCTTGGTTTCCATGCGCATTCAGGATAGCTGCTGCTCTGCATTTGCGTCATTGCTAGTTGTGAACGTGGTGCATGTTCCTGGGGATGTTTTCTGTCAGTATGGCGTCCCTGACTTTTGGTAGCAATGCTTCCTTCAGTCCACGCGCCTCATGATATCGAATCCCGGGCAGCTCGAGAATGCGTCTTCCCGTTCTTGTGCCAGACAACCTCTCGAGCTGCGCGATCGTCTGTGCTTCTGCTATCTCGTCGAGGGTGTTGTGCACAACCAGCTTCAGAAGCCTACGTGTTTCCATGTACTGGGGCACACACAGGACTACCTTGAACGCTCGACGAATCGCCGCGTTCAGCTTCTCGGTTTCGCTTCTGTTCCAGTGGGCATACGTGGCGACATACGCTCTGTGGCTCAGCGCGTACGCATGTATTAACTTTGTCACGTTGCATTCCTTTAGCCCTTTTCTTTTTTTCGCTACCCGACGCACAAGGTGCGTTGCGGCGGCCACTTTCTTTTGCAGTCGCGCTACCAGCTCGTGGTTCGCACCGTTCTCTTCCAGCCACAGGTAGAGCACTCGTATTTTGGACACCGTTGGTGTTTGGGTACCCTCCTTCGTCATGACGCGGACGCCCAAGCGACGGTTGTCCAGTACAGCCTGCAGGTGAGGTCCTTTCTTGCGTGGTCTATGCAGAAGTATTTCCGATTTATCGGGAGAGCAGACGAGTCCCGTGCCTTCGAGGTGCTGCTCCACGGCCCGGACGGCCTGCTGCATTCTCTCTTGCATTTCACCAACGCTCGTATTCGCTGTGGTCCACACAGTCACATCGTCTGCTTAGATCGTGTGATTGATGCCCTCTATTGCGTCGAGACGCTCCGGTAGTCCGATCATAATGAGGTTGAAAAGCTTGGGAGAGAACACCGAGCCCTGTGGCATACCCGCACCCCCTATGTCAACTGTTCGTGGTGGGGCACCATCTACCTTCACTGTCGCCTTGCATCCGGTCAGGAAGCTGCTGACGTACCGGTGGAACCTTGAACCAAGACCTAGTTGGCTGATCTTGTCCAAAATGGCAGCATGTTTTACTGTATCGAAGGCGCTCTTGAGGTCTAACCTGAGCAGGGTGCGCGCGTGCGTGCTTGGTGCGTTAATGACTTGTTCCTTAATTTGCAGCATAACATCCTGCGTCAAAAGTCCTCTGCGGAAACCGATGCTGTGAGTGCCGAAGGCATTCCGCTTCTCGAGAATCGTCATCACCCTGTTGAGGCAGGCGTGCTCCATGACTTTCCCGACGCAGGACGTCAGAGATATCGGCCTCATATTTCGAACCTCAAGCGGTTTACTTGGCTTGGGTATTAGCATGACATCCACTGTCTTCCAATCTTGTGGAATACGGCCTTCCTTCGAGCATGCGCTGATATACTGACGTAGCTTCTCGATGGCGTCATCTTTCAGGTTCCTCAGAATTCGGTTGGTGATCTTGTCAGGACTGGGCGCCGATTTAGTCTTCAGTAGCTGGAGAACAGCTCTAATTTCCTGCATGGAAAATTCCGCGTCTAGTTCCTCGTTGGGAGCCCCACAGTATTCCATGTGACTCTCGCCTGCCGGGCGAGTGAGGTGCGTCTGGATGATCTCCTCCACGAAGGCCTGCGGGTCGTCTTTTTACTTTTGTCGCAGCTTGGCCATCTGGACAAGAGTCGCCATTCTCGTACCGGTTGGATCTAGCAGGTGCCTGAGAATCTTCCATGTGCGCCATGCGCTCATGTTTCCGTCCATCGTATCGCACAGCTCCTGCCATTCCTGTTCGCACAGTCGAACGCAGTGGGCCGCAATCTCTCGGTTGATCTCAGTAATCTTCTTGCGTATCTTCCTGTTCAGTTTCTGCTGACTCGCTCTTTGCTGCATAGATTTCTTGGCCTCTACAAGATGCGCAAGCCGGCTGTCCACCCTGGACGGCTCGGGAACGCTGTCGTCGGCGCTTCCGCAGGGCCTGTCGCCACCTTCAGGTTCTTTTCGCCTGTTTAGCTATTCTATTTCTTTTGTAGGTTTTTCTACGTCTGCGAGTAGTTCCCTGCACCATTTCCCGATATCCTCGATCAGCCCTTCCTGCTTCTCTCGTTTTCTTTGCTCTCGAAACTTGTCCCAGTCCATGACTCTAGCTTTTTGGCAGCCGTCCATTTTGTTTCTATTCTTTCCCATTGTCATGCACAGGACTCTGTGATCGCTCCCCAGATCCTCGAAGGTGTTCGACCAGGTGATCGCGCCCGCATCTGGCCAAATGGAGAGATCAGGGGACGTGTCGCGGCATGCGCCCTGTCTGATCCGGGTGTGCGACGCCGGTTCATTGAGTAGAAGCAAGCCAAGCTTGTCCATCAGTTCGGCTAGCCTCTTCCCTTTGGGCGAGTCGGCTCCATATCCTCATTGCATGTGCGGTGCATTGAAGTCTCCGCAGATTAAGAGGGGACTGGAGGCGGCCTTCGCCATCGCTTCGCGAAAAAGGGCGCCAAAGTTGTCCGTGAGGCCGCTTTTTGAAGGGGGGCTGTACACGTTAAGCACGGATAGGCCGGTCTTCCGGTTTCCAATGCACGGCACGACCTCAATCATGTTGTGGTCTATGTCAGACTCGTCGCTGATATCAAGTGAATGGTCGATAAAGGCCATCCCTCTCTTAACGAGGGTACACACCTTTATGTTCTTCCGCGTGCATTCGCACGGAGAGCCACATGCCACATAGCCTGGTAGCTGAGCCCGGTCGAAAGGTTCTTGCAAAGCAATCACGTCGGGAAGTTTGCTTTTCGAAAAAGTTTTCATATATTGCATCATTGTTGCTTTTTTGTTTTTGAAGCTTCTACAGTTCCATTGCCAGATGGTGCGTCTGCCGACAAACTTGCGGGACGCAGCCATGGTTGCTATTCAAAGGCGTTGGGGGAACGTGACTGTCTGTGCGTCCCTCCTTTTTCAGTGTGGGTGGTGTTGACATTGCTGCTTCTGTTGAGAATAGTCAATGCGTCCCTTCCCAATTCGTCGTGGCCTTGTCCCTGTTGATGCAACTGCGCCGCTCCGCGTTCCAGATATTCGATGCGCTTATTCACGGCTGCAAGTTGGTTATTGACCGCGGCATACTGTGCGTTCCTTTCAACGTCAGACTCGTTCAGTCGAACGAGGAGCATCTCAAACAGTCGCTGTGTCTGGTTGGTCAGTTTGTATGCCATTTCTGCGATCACGTCTATCTTTCGGCCTGCCGGTCATGCCCACTTCGGTTCTTGCGTGTGATTTTCAGCGCCTTCAAAATGTTGAGAATCGCTTGGGCTCTTGCGCTTAAGGCCCACCACCACCGGCGCTTCATATTCACCTCCACAGCCCATGTCCGTGTCCCCGTCTCCTACTGCCGAAGTTGTGTCGGGTTCATCGGCAGCTCCATGGGACGAGGCGGCACCAGAGGATGGGGTCTCTGTGGGGTGTCCTCCCATTCACTTGAGGATTTCTTTCAGTGTCTGTTGTAGCGCCTCAATTTTCCGCGTTGATTTTTCATTCTGCTTTCTGGCCTTGGCTGACTCTTGTCTAAGCTCCCTATTCTCTCCCTCTATGTTCTCCATTCTCGCCGCCAGGCCGGGGTCGGCGACTGCCAACAGGCGGTTGGAGAGATGGTGTCCCTGTACGGAGTCCACCTTTGTTCCCGTGACTATGTCGCGCCAGGTGATTTTGCGCGGCCCTTTCTGTTTCCCGCCAGGTGTGGCCCCTCCTATGTATTGTTGGGGGCGGTGTCGGTTCTCGCTGCGGCTTCTGCCCCGACTCCGACTTCTGCTCGTACTACGACTTTTGCTCCGTCTTTTTACCGGCGAGGGGGATCCGGATCTGGTTGGACGACCCATGACCTGTTGGGAGTGGGTTCTGGATCTCGAGCGACTAGGGCGGCCTCCTTCCATCGCATCAGCATTGCTATCCGATGGTGACGGGGTTCGCTCTTGAAAGTCTCTGAACCTGGCCTTCCACCTTCTCTGCTTCACTATGTGCTGCACCTTGTATTTGGCCTTGCACATCCGGTCGGCCGTGGGGTGCGCCTCACCACATATTCGGCACTGGGGCGTACACTCGTGTCCATTGATGGGGTTCTTTAATCCACAAATTGGGCACAGTTTGATATCTGGCCTTGGGCACACGTCAGGTCTGTGGCCGAGCCTGCCACATTCCTTGCAGAAGTCTATCTGTTTCCGGTACAGAGATACTCTTGTCATAACGCTGTTGAAGTAAACCCACGTAGGAACTCGGTTTCCTTCATAGAGCAGTGTCGCGTTGGTTGTACTACCGAGCCTCTTCGCATACGTTAGAGAGGGGTTTCTTGTGTTCACCAGTGGTTCCACGAGCTGATCTTGATTATATTTAAGAGGTACATTGCGTATAATTCCTTTTGTCATGTTCTCAGGCACCGAAACATATGCGTTCGTTTCGTACTTCTTTCCGTTGATAGTCAAAACCTTCCTCTTGGCGATTTTCGTCGCTGTGCTTTCCTCCGGTGTGCTTATCACCAAAATATTTTGTGTAGGGTTGAGGCAGATTGTGATCATCTCGTCGTCGCCCCCTCCTGCTCCGTTGCGCATCGCCTCATCAAGACTCGCACCGCACGTGCTTCTTTATTCAGCCCGTCCCTCGGTCGAACAATTACCTTGATATCGTCCCTGTGCAGTCTGGGCATCTTGCTTGCTCGTAGAACCTTGCTGACAATGCTTCGGCAGCCTTGGCGCATCAGGCTTGGTGAACGGGCATCTTCTTGTCTCACCACCTTGTTTTGGCTCGCGCGTCCTCTTTTTTTTTCGTGTAACTTCAATCCAGCCATCTGCAACGCTGTCAGCATCTTCGTATTCACTCGTGGAAATGCTTCTTGTTTGTTCAGTTCTGTGGTCCGTGGCTTCCCCTGTCCCTGCCTCGTCTACATCCATCTTGGCTGTTCTTTCAGTCTTCAAGTTCGAGGCGATATGCGCCAGGCCCAACCACCGTTAGGCCTAGACGCTCACTCGTATAGTTCATGCAGTTTACGAGCCTTAAAGCTCAGAAAGCTCACACTCACCCAAAAAGCTGGTATCCGTGGGTTCGTGATGACTTGATCTGTCCGATGATGGGCCACTTTCAAGGGTAGAGTTCGAAAACCTCTGGAAACATTCACAAATCGACGGAGCCGATGTGACATGCGTCCCTTGCCATCATTTAGTACAAGAAAGCTTTCAAGCCAAACTTGGTCGACTTAAACAGGCAGGGCACCTTGGCTATGTCACTATGTCAGTGGCTAACTCTCTATTGCAGGCAGTGAAGAATTCCAAGAAAGAGTTGAGTGCAGAAAAAAATCCCAGAGCGAGAATGGCAATTTTCTTGACTCCGCTGCAATACAGTTTAACCCCTTTATAAGAGACACTGACATATAAGACCAATGGACATAAAAGATGCCGGTGTGCCTGCAGTAAAATACAGGTTGATAAGAAATTGTATAGGTACGAGGTGCCCTGCTTATAAGAGACATCTCATATAAAAGGCAAGAATTGCTGCCTGGAGCATGCCTCTTATAAAGGGGTCCAACTGTACCATACTTTCAGGACGTCTCCCACTGTCTGATAAAAATTGCATCTGTATCGTAGTACAAGTGGTTTTTACCACACCGTGCATGTTGCAGTCAGTTGCAACGTAGGAAAAATAAAAGGGTGACGGGAACAAGCGGTTGCACAACTAAGCATCGAGACAAGCTTGTGGATTGTGTTGAAAAAGGGACGTATGAGATTACGCTCACATGTGGAAAGGAATACTTAGGCCAGACGAGAAGGTGTCTTAATTGAAGACTCCAGGAGCACAACAACAACAACAATGTAACGTGGGACGTTAAACCCCACATATCAATCAACAACAATGTAACAATGTGCGTAAATCAGTTCAGGGACACCTTGGCTTGCATTGTTGAGATTGCGGATGCGAGCCGAAGTTCAATAAAACCAAGGTGGTCGCTAAGCACAATAATCGGATGACGCCTGAAATCATTGAGGTATCAGAGATTACACGCCCTGGGGTGACTGCATCGGTATGGCATCTCTAGGACCAAGACAGAAAAAATTAATGTGTCTAAATTCATATTTCGTAATGCAGGATTTTTAGGTAGATGCCTGTTTCCTTGGCATGAGCAGTTATCAGTCTTGCACGTTTATATATTTTTTGTGAATCATTATTCTGTAAACGTTTTAGCTTTGTTTGTATGTAACTATGAAGTGTGACTGTATGGAAGCATCCTGTGCCCGTCCAATAAGTTCAGTTGAAGGTTCGCGCTTGTTTGTGTGGTTTAATCTTCATCTTCTAAGCAAAGTGCAATAACCAGCGCCTCCTATAATTTTTTGTGCCTGCCGCATGAGTGCCGCTTGGTGGCTCTGCGCTATTACCCTCTAGCAGACGGCGCACGCCGCTCGTGTTTTGGTTTTTTGTGCCTTTTTTGTCGTCTGCTTAGAGTAATCGTGAACTTTGCTCGGAGTTGTTGCCATCACATTAAAAGAAGTAGTATTCACTCGTAATAAATAATAAAAATGAAATAAACTGTCAATATGCCTCTTACAGGAGTGATAATTTGCGTCCCCAGTTAATTTGCAGACGACAAGTTGAACCGGTCGTCTGGTTGCAGTGGCAGTTGTAGGTTCATCTGTTTGCTTTAGTGGTGATGTCATCCTGCTTTTTCATCGGTCACCATGCGCTGCTGTTGCGTTCCCTTCTGCACTTCTAGCCAGCGAAAGAAAGAAGCAGGTGTGTCCTTTCACGAAATTCCAGCGAACACTGAGCTACATGAACGATGGCTACTAGTTATCGCGTGGAAGAACTGGGTGCCGAATTCCACTTCATATTATTCGGCCCTGTGGAGCCTACATTTTGTGGAAACTGACTTTAGGGAAGACACCAAAATACGCATGCTAAAGCCCGATGCGGTGCCAAGTGTCTTTTCACATTACCCATCCTACATGAGGAAGAAGCCACCAAAGGTGAGAAGCTGCAGCAGCACTTGGAAAAGAAAGCGCGATTCCGCAACGGACACGTTGGCAAGTCCGCCAAGTCTGGAAATCGATTTGCGCCCTGCACCGGTGCCAGAAGTTCGCGCAAACACGCTTGATGAAACCACTGAGCCCAGTAGCCAGCAACAACCAGAAAGTTGTTACTCCAAGCGACATCCAAGACTTGCCTTTTGTAGCAGCAGCTAGTCACTACTGTCATTCCGCAAACTTTCTTGAGCCAATTGATGCGAAGCCAGCAGAAGAGGGTGCAGGTGGGCGTGCCTTGAGGACCTTTGGTGTTCAAGCCGACAGCAGAATCTCCGTAACAGCCTTCTCGGAGCGGAAAAAATGGTGCAACAAAGAAAGGGCGTGGAAGTGACGAAATGAAAGGCTGCAGGCAACAGTAGATGCCTACAAGAAAGAGCTGCATAGATTAAAGGAAGAGTGCAACGTAAGCGAATTTCTTCAAGTAGCCAGAGACTGCGATCAGGGCTGCACTAAAGCCAGAGTGATAATGGACCAAGTCCTAAACTATAAGGGGAAAAAACCAAAGTGGTGTGAAACCACTATACGACAGTGCGTGATTCTGAGAAGCCTCTCAACAAAGCCATACGGGGATATCAGGACCGAGCTCCTCGCACTCCCGTGCAGAACTACGCTACAAAGATACATGGGAACAACTGCCGGAGAAGTAGGCTCAGTGAGCTAGTGCAGCAGAGGCTCAATACTAAAATCAAGTGCCTCGGGAGGGAGCAAGCCGAAATTTGCAGCCTCATCATAGACGAAATGAGAATAAAGCAAAGGCTTGGATACCACAAACAACGAGACGCTTTCTTGGGAGACATAGACATCGGCACTCTCAACCAAGTATTGTCAGACTCGGAAAGAAGCGAACTTGCGAACTCGCTTTTGTGCTTTTTGATCTATGGCCTTCACGCTAGGTTTCGAATCCCAGTGGGATACTTCTTTACCAGATCATGCACTGGCGAACTACTCGCGGAAACGACCAAGCACGTCATCAAGAAAACTGAAGAAATAAGATTCGAGATAGTTCGAGTTGTGACGGACAACCACAAAATAAACGTCACAGCAATGGAAATATTATCAGGTGGGCAACCGAAAACCCGAGTGCGCCTCATCCCGCCAACCCAAGCCGCAGTTTGTTTCTGGTGTTCCATCAGAGTCACATCCTCAAAAACATCGGATCGCAATTTCTGGCACGAGAATCAGGAAGAAATGACGAAATTTCTTCAACCTACATAAAAGACCTCTACAAGATGCAGCAGGGCTCGATTATCAAGCCGGTCCGTTTTCTCACGAGGAAACACGTCTATCTGTCTAATATAGAAAAAATGGGAGTCAAGCCTGCCGTCCAGTTGTTTTCACCAGCGTGACCAAGGCTTTGTCCTTCATGAAAGATCATGCCGGGCACACGTGCGACTTAAAGTTCGCCAGCGTCAGTCCAACTGTTGAGTTCATGAATAATGTCAGCAGATGGTTTGCTCTCATGGACGTCAGCAACTGCCAGCAGCATGTTCACCAGAACCATCCGGACACGAGGCAGTTTCATGACCCTGGAGACTCCAGACTTGATTGGCTGGAACTTTTTCTTTAGAATACATTGAAGAGCTCAAGATGGCAAGCGCACCAATGAACTTTCTAATGAAAGAAACTCGCGATGCACTGGTATTCACCTCAGTCGCCAACGTCCAGTGTATCAGATTTTTGTTAGATAGAGAGTTCAAATTTGTGTTGACTAGAAAGTTTTCAAGCGACCCTATGGAATCCCTGTTTGGGACGCTTCGATGCAGCGCTGGCTGCAATGATATGCTTGATGTCAGAAGAACTCTTTCAGGCCTTGAGAATATGCTGAAGACAGGCATCGTTGCGGCTTCCCACAGAAGCAATCTGCAGAGCTCAGCTTTGTTTGCTTCCTCTGGGGAGCATTATTAGGAGTGGCGAGTCAAGAGCACATCAACAACAAGCGCGGTCGCAGCAGTGAACTTGGCGCAGCACCTACTGCAGGAACTCTGCACTTCGACGAAGCCATTTATGCCCATGCCAGATATAGCAGCAGTTTCTCTCATCGCACGATACATATCTCGCGTCGTGAGTGAAAAGACTGACTGCGAGCGCTGCGTGTTGTTAGTCTTGAAGGCAAAAGGGAGCAGCACCAGTGCTACAGATGGCTTGATTTCCCACCAGGACAAAGGTGGCTTGTGCTACCCCACTGCGGAGTTCGTGCATGTGCTGCATGCCCTGAAAATATTTGTGGACGTGATGCTTCTGCACCGCGCAGCTCCCCTTAAGCCTCTACAGACGTGTGTCGTGAAGAGTGCGGATGTAACTGTTGGCCTGCCAGTACTGCAGTTTGACCATTGTGACCAAATCCAAAGGCACAAATCAATAGAACGTGTGTGCAGAAAGTTCATGAAGCCGCTGTTCACAAACTTTGCTGTCAACTTCAACGATGAAAATTCTGTGGCCAGGCTTTATCAAAAGAAGCCATTGTCACAGAAGTTTTTGAAGCTTTAAAACGCTTGCACGACACGTGTGCATCTTCAACGTTGGACTGACAAGTGGTTTCAGTTCAACCGATTGTTTCTTAACTTGTACTGACTCATTTATTTTTATTTTTGTCTTTTGTGCATATAAAATTGCTATGTCTTGTTTCATTACTTCAACCTGTAAATTCCGCTTATATTTCGATTTGGATTGGTATTCAGCAGAACACTCCTTCGAGTGCTTGCAAACAAAAAATAAGACACCTTACGGTGCACTTTTTCGTAATACGTTACGAAAAGAGACGCACGAATGTGAAATTACTAAATACGAAGGAAAGTAATCGTATAAAAATGGAAAAAGCCAGTGGCTGCGCCGCATCCACCTGTAGCAGTCAAGCAAAGAGGGACCACGCGAGAGGGTAATAACCTGATGCCACCTCACGGTCACTCAGAGAAATAGAGCGCCAATCGTAGAGCAATCGGAACGGGCGCGACGCAACAAGCACAGAAAAAAATAGAGGAGGTGCTGGTAATAACGTACAATAATGTAACCACAAATAGATACCATCTGGGCCAACCAAGTACCCTTATAAGTAAGCAACAACTTGCAGAGAACATTATTAAAGGTGTCACATTGTCAGAAAAGAAGCAGTTCTATTCGCAGCTTGACAGCGCACTACAGAGGTAGAATGTTCTGTTCAAATAAAATCGGCACTGAACACTTAATACAGTCCGTACCTACAGGTGTTTCATTGTCCTAGTGCGAAAGCTGCTATTAGACACTGTGAAGACAACATGAAATAAGTGTAAGAACACAAGCAGTTCAAACAAGTAACGCTGTAAGCGTTAAGACTACTCCCAATATTTTTTTGTGTGCATGTGCATCAGTACCGCACTTCTGCCTATGTGCTTATTTTAAAAAGAACAGTGACATCAATTTCATGCATGTTGGGTTTTTTTCGTCAACGCATAGTTATCGATCCCCTAGTAACGATTTGGTAATAATAATGCAACAGAGTGACGAATAATATATGTGACATCAATTAGTATGACCAGTATTGAACCAGTTCAAAACGGGTGCAAAGTCCACAAATTTTGAGCACTGCCAAGTGCTCAAGATAGGGCGGTACCACCTCTCGTGGTACCATTCTATCTGATGATGTGGCCACACAAAATGGTGATGTGATCTTCAGTTGACATTTGGTCTGCTTGGCGTGCACGTCTTCACCACCCCGACTGTCGTTGCTGCCGTCATGAGGGTCCTCAAGCGAAGATGAAAACAACGAGCAATATAGAATCGCGGCAATTCGCGGCGTGGCGAGTCATTTTCGGTTTGATCCTTGCAGTGATTCTGAAATCAACGCCGGACTGAGCAGCAACGACGCAGCTGGAGATGCACGCTGGCTGGAAAGACATATGAACTCTGCGTGTGTGTTACATGTTCGCAATAACCGTAGCTTCAAACAATCACATTCGCGCTCCTGACTCCACGACAAATCACCTACAGCGGCACAGCGAATATGCAGAATTCACATAAATGCACTGCACGAAGCAAGTGAAACAAAGCAAATGAAGCCAATGCTAGGCAGCCAAGCACCGCGGCCAGAAGGTACCATATGTAGGTGCCGCGATGACACTAGAATTATCGACATCATCACTGCTTGCTCATCGTCACACGGCACCTGAGGCATAACCAAGAAGCTTACTGAACACGTCAAACTACTGTCGATGCTTATAAACAGGAACGCGCCGATGAGCCTTGGACGGTCTTTGTGCTCAAAATAGAATAACTTCTACGTAATGAACACGATTCATACTGTGCTAAAAACATTCGCCAAGCATGGTAGATGAAGAAAGTGCTTAACAGCGCAATTGACAGAAGGGAATAGAAGAGACGAGAACAGAGCGCTGAACTAGCACCCAAAGTTTATTGCAATCCAACTGCAATATATATACCTTCTACTTCTTCAAGTACAACTGCAATATATACTTTCTTGGTCTACCATGGAGCACCAACCAGCCAAATCAAGCACCTTGTTAAAATTCGCCAAGCAATCGAATAAACACCAAATCTCGAGTTTAAAATTTGGTATCACTGCTCCTCTAATTTTAACTTCGACTGAGGAAAACTAATGGTAAGAATGCACTTGATTTAAAAACACTGAAATAATAAAACTCTTCAAGCTTTTCTCATGATGTCTTCAGTTCCAGCCACACAAAAAACGTGCCCAATTTCATAACCATGGCATTAAAAAGAGGCAGCTGTGAAAGCTATACTCCATACTCTTACCCACTAGTAGTACTATATTGTCCTGTTGAACTACAGTACCTGCAATGTATATGTGTCCACAAACTGTTGAAGTATTGTAGTGAGCAGAAATATGCATAATTTCCCTCCATGTCATTTGCCATGTTGATTGATGTAAAATACTAGAATAAAAGTTTTATAGACATATAACAGAGGAACCTTTCAAAGGAAGGATGAATATTTCTTAGCATTCTGTAACACATATATACCTTTTAAAGACAATTGTCTTTTTTGGGGTAATTTCATGCAAAAATTTTGGTCTGTCTGTCTTTCTGTCTGTAGATTTGTCTGTGTGTCCTCCGTAGCGATACACAGACAATACCCCAAACAGCGATACCCCAAACGGCCAACCCCATCCGCAGTGCCCACCAATAGTGCTCCAGTTTCAGCATTCATACTTGTGCGATTGTCAATTAAAAAGCAATTGTGCGTATGTGAGGCACCATAACAAGTCAATATTTTGTATGTGTGTCGTTATATACTAGAGAAGGCATACATAAGTAATTCTAAGGGCCGTATCGTTTATCACGCTGCACTGACAATGCAACGAGATGCTCAAAAAGGCAAGTGTTTCCAATGCTTTGCTAAGACGACACGGTGGTGGCACCTGCCCGTCGCTTTGCGTTCTACACCTTATTGCCTCCAAGATGGGCTCGCACACCTTCCTTCGTTTTCGAAGATAACAGCCAGATAGCACTCGTGTCTAACGTGCCTCAATGCGCTCGTTCGCCTTCGCTGCATGGATTGAGACTGTCTAACGCAGCGCCTTCAGAATACAATTCACCGAATTTCTCGCGCAGAACATCAAATAAATGTTTTGTTCACTCTTTACAGACGGAAGACTATAGTCTTTCGACGACATTTGCAGTGAAACATGCAGATACGGGGCTAATTTTTTTGTTCACAAATTTCACCTAAAAGTTTATGCTTGTTTGTTTGGTTTTGACCATGTACAAGAGGTCTTTCTGTTGTGCTTTTAATTATGCAGGACAAACTAGCCAAACCTTTGACATTACTTTAGACACTTTGACATCAGTACTTTATTCAGAAAAAGCACATGCACTCTGAATTGCTGGGTTCCATTTTAGCTTAGCAATACCCAAAGTGCCATCCTCCAATATTTAGATGTGAAGCAGCTCTTTGACTAACTTGTGCAATGTTCTTCCTCCGTACAACGTGTCGCGCACCACAGGTGTTGGCGCGGCACCAGCGAGGTCACACCGCTGCAGCGCGTTGATTTCACGCTCCCCTCGCAGTGCGTGCTCACGCCACGCTCTCCCTCACCTGTCACGCGCTAACCGCGGCGCGCCTTGTCCATTCGCCCTTAACATCTGCAGAGACCGCTGCTCGCCATATTGCCGACTCGTCGGTTCAAGTACAATAAACCTGAGGCGTGCCTAACATATGCGTTAAAACACGTCTGTATGCGTCACCTAGAAGACCTGGAAGATTAGTTTCAAACTAATCTTCCAGGGCTCGCCGCCGCACCCGCGTTAGTGCCGTTCAACCCATAACGCCACCTGTGCGTAACGCTGCTACTTCACAACCCACCAGGGTTCCCTTTAGGGAGATGGACCAAGCTTTTTCTTTTTCACATATTTCCATTTCTAACTTACCACAACCTAGAAAGCTGTGTTATGTATACAGTTCAAAATCACATGATGCTAAACAGAAAAAAAAAAGATTCACGTTTTTGTCTTCATAAATGCTGGAAAAAGAGGCAAGTTCAATAGAAAAGACAGACATCATGCAGGTTTTGTAGAGAATGCTTTCTTAGGCAGCACCTCACAAAATGAATTGTACTTACCTTGCTGTAATAAGGCATTGACAAGCAGACATTGCTTTGTACATGGCAACAATTTTATTTTAACATTGTGAATGTAAAACATACCAACAGCTAGCTGTCCAGTGAACACCTGCCAAGATGGGTGCACGACATGGCGTCGCCAGTGCGATCACAACCGTACCTGTGACTCGTGAAACGGCACACACTCTAGACTTCTTTCGAGGAGTTGGTGTGCGTGAGTGCAAGAATGGGATTCGCAACTAACAGTGTTCAACACCATGGAGGGGTAAAAAAAAAAGTAGGAAGTTTTGAGCCCTCGTAGCCACAAGGTAAAGAATAGGTGGCAATTATGGAATGCAAAACTGTGACATGAAATGTGCTGACGCAATGTTTCGTTTGGCACCTTCGTGCTTCAGCGGCTCCTTGCACTGTGTGTGTGTATGTATGCCTATCATTTGTCATCAACTTCGGCACCAGGCAATTTATACATTACTAGCTCGCCAAAGTATGGATGCCAACAGGACAAAATGAGAATATTATATTATTCTTTCCTTGCAAACAGCATTGAATATATTACAACTAGATCTCGCTCACATGGCTTAGCAGCGTAAAGGCAGGAGTACATGGATACGCTTGAGGGAACATATGTACATGGTTATTAGTAGCCAACGAAGCATTAGAAGGGGGATAAAAAACAGAGAAAAAATAAATTATTTGCCATGCAATAAAATAGGGGCAAGAAACAACTAACGAAGCAAACAGAATGACTCGTGGAAACCTGTTCACTGCAATATGCAACATAAGCATTGCACTTGGTTAGGGCTATGTACACATGCAAAATCTTGTCACCAATAAGTGCACTGCCTTCTACAAGCAACAAACATTAGAGAGAGAATTTGATCTCTTCATCAAATATAAATAAGAAGTGTGTCACTAACCTTGGTTAAAAAATGAAGGGTTTCTTTCAACTGCACAGTATCGGCTACAAATCTCCTATGAACACAAACTAATTCTATTAATGTTACATCTACAAATCACTCATTTGGACAGTGACGGACTTTTGTACTCTAATGCTGTTGTCACACCCAATCTGTTCGAATATACCAGTGAACTTTTGAAATGAATGAAGAGACAAAATCCACATTCAATGAATTTCCTCAACAGATATGCACTATCAAAAGCAGTCAAAGATAATGCAAGTACCTTGTGTCCCAAGCACCGCTATTCACGTGATTACGGTGTCATTACAAGCTCATATTCTACCAGTTCTAATTCAAACTCCTAACACCTCAAAGCTGGCTTTTGATACTTTTTGACACTACCAAGCCCATTTCTAAAAAGGAAAAAGGAGAAACAAAAGTAGAAATTTTGTAACAGAAGTGATACCTTATGTCAGCTTCATCTAGAAATTTTACATATTACAGAATAAGTGCCATAGCTTTGCAAAAAACACGCACATGACCCAGCATCTAACTCATAATCCGACAGTATGTAGGAGGTTGAAATCGCACCTTTTATCTTTTGCGCTCAAACAAAATCTCTCCTGTGCAGTGAATATTTTAAAATAAAATGAGGCAGCGTAAATGTGGTTATGAAATTTCATAGTGTAAATGTGATTATGAAATTTCATAGAAAAAAAAATGATAAGCTTAGCTGCAGCACTCTTGCATTATACATGCCTTCACAAGCACAGATACGAATGCCAGAAATTAGAGAAAATTTCAGAACACTATGTAGTGAGAAATGTGGTGCTATTATCTACATATATGAGGAACGGGAATGGCAAGATATACTGGCACAATGTTCAACTTGTTTTAAAGACAAAGCTTTAGCTTTTTGTAAATACGATACTAACTTAGCATTGGCGTGGTAGAAAATGGATGCCCAAGATGGACACTGATACACACTTGATACGAATATCTCATCTTTCTTCAATTTGCAAAACCGTTCAGCATTTCGCATCACTCTTGTTGAAGCAGTTCGCTTATCTCTATTCCCCCACATGACAGTAGCAGTTCCTTATGTTTTGTTCATACAAACAACACGCAAAATAACAGATGTCATTGCATTTGAATGATAATTTGTTTACAGTCATGAAACAGAACTAGCGTCTAACACACTGTTTCAGTAGAGAAGTGAACTTATCATGGCAGATGCAATATTAGC
This sequence comes from Rhipicephalus annulatus, assembly GCA_013436015.1. Taxonomy (NCBI): domain Eukaryota; kingdom Metazoa; phylum Arthropoda; class Arachnida; order Ixodida; family Ixodidae; genus Rhipicephalus; species Rhipicephalus annulatus. The sequence continues at coordinate 348,097 of WOVY01010532.1, forward strand.
CACCACACTCGCCTACATTTTGAGAATGGCGACAGTCTGACGTTCCCGAATTCCTGCCACACATGAGATTACAGCACCACTTTTCCCCCGAGATAATTTTAAAACAGTCTTTACAGAAAATGAACTAAGTCACTATACTATGCACTTTATAGCCGACATTGTACAAACACAAGGTATTTTGATTAAACGTTCATACCACAGTGATCAAATAGCAATAAAACAGAACAAGGCACTGAACATTAGTGACAACTCAACAGGCACCTTAAAATGAGTACGAAGCATCTCGAGATTCAATACTCCATTGTAAACATCACTCGAAACAAACGTAAACAATCATGACCGCGCGGCAATGAGCAGACTGAAAACAAGATTGGCAGTAAATGTTTGCACGCAAAAAGAAAAACAATAGATACAGCAAGTAAAATCAAGGTGAAGAAACTATCAGTTCACTTGTTCTCTACTGGGTCATTCAAACACCGATTCATGAACATTTATTTATACAGTATGCGTTTAGAAGCACCGGCATTTGGCCTCTGTGTGTGTGTGTGTGTGTGTGGGCCGAGAAAAAGGGCAACGTTAGGTGCATCTTCGAAGGAGACAGACTTAAAGCGCCTCGAGATTCATCGACAGTGTGGCTGCTATGTACAAGGAGGGCTCTATGTTACAGAAACTTTTTTTTTCTTTTCAGCGTAACCCTGAAGTCCTCCTACAATAAAAACAAAAAGTAAAAGACTTGCGCTCTGCTTTTCAAGCTCCTTATTGCTCTCATCTTCACATTCCACGTGGAAGAAGATAACAGAGAGCGCAAACTGTGCTTAGATTCTGCATTAAATGCAATATGGCATCACACATTGAGCGCTGAGATGATCCTTAAGGGGAAACACTACATTCACTTCGTAGCAGCTCGCACTGCGCCAATTTGGGTCATACATGTCACAGAAATTAATTTGACCGATTAAGCAGTCGGTGTGCAAGCTCTCAAAAGGTCGCTCACGTAGACAACCTGAAAATTTCTGGAAATCAGCTGCCCATGGAACTTAGCTGCGACAAACTCACTTTCGTGCTGCTCTAAAAAGTCGGCGATGGCCTTCCCATTATGAGGAGTGCAGATGTGGATCCTGTTTTAGGTTGGAGAGTGGCTAAGTGCAGCCAACTTTCAAATTTTTGGAAATCTGTAATCGTGAAATGTGGCTACTCTGCTGTACCCTTTGAAAGCTTGAACTGCACAATGCACGTTTTTAAATAGACAGATACACAAAGAAGCCATTTTGTGCAAGTTGCACGAGGCAGCTTAAAATGTGACCGTTCAGTACTGACGTGCGTGGTTTGCATTTTGTCATTATTTCAATGAGCGTCTTCGTTGCTCAGAGATGTTTTATATTTGAGACAATCCCTTAATTTTGCCAGAAATGGGAGGGGAAAGGGGAAGAAAAAAAGAAGTGTCATAGTCAACAGTGACAAAAGTTTCGCTATCTAGTAATACAAGTGGTACTATTCACTTGAGCAAAGCACCACCATACAATACAGGCAGCTGGGCTCAGTAACGCTGACACTTGGGTGAATTGTGTTTACAACAGAACACTCCCATCTTAAACGCATTAAAAGACACCTGACGACAAAACTGAAAAGTACTGGTACAGGCACGTTCCTTATGGTTTTTGCAACCGAACAACTGGTATGAAAGCTGCAATGATCGAGTTGCCGCAAGGCTTCTCTTGCACAGTTTCGGGATATGAGCTTGCCATTCAAATAAGAGTAGAGCTTTTCATCACCAAGCGGAAAATGCCAGCTGTTAGCGTTCGAAGCATGTGCAATGACGAGCAATGTGTAAAATAAAGCTTGAAGTGTGCCAGATATGCAGCCTAATTTCAGAATTTGTGAATGAATAGCCTTCAACACCTCGAATTATTTTAAGTACTGCTTTCTCTATATGCTCTTATAACAGCTATACCTACTATGCTCTAAGGTGTGGTATTCTGCTAATAATCTCCTTCTTATTGACAATAATTCTTGTGTTTTGCCAAGGGTTTATCGCAATGTAAAACCGTGTTTCTTCCTTTGAGCATAATTACCAGGTGTAGACAAAACAGTCAAATGAGTCTTGTTTTTGTTCAGCACCATAGCACAACCAATCGTGATAAAGCTCAGGGAAGCCACATCAAAACGACTCCGAAAAAAAAAATATCGATCTCTCCTCACAGCATTGTTAATGCAGAACACAAAGTGCTTATGCACAGCTCTGGCACAGAGAAACACAATGTAATATATGGGCATGTAACATAGCCGATTTGGTATTACAAGCAGCGCGAGTGACCAAGCAATGTGAGAGCTTTAAAGACGTGACTGCACGAAACATTTTAGGAGAGAACAGAAAACCATAGAATAGATGCTTGTGCGTGAAAAGAAGTGGACAGGATGAGGGCTGCACCACTATTTTTCACTCGCTTCTCTCTTTATGCAAGGTCAGATGCACACAATGGTTATTTGCCCCATTCAATAAACTATCACAGCACTGGCTGTCAGAGCAAGGTGTTCCTTCAATAAGCTCCTTCCTCAAAAAAAAAAAAAGACACCAGTGACGGACTGTACACCGGTCAACACCGCGAGTCGTTACTGAAGGAAAAAGACTATACAGTCAGATGCACACAAGCCTGTACCTATGGGCACACACTCCAGATCGACGTCATGAGATGAGCCAAAAGGTCAGTGACACTGCCTCCGGAGAACATTACCAAGCGCATGAGAGGGACTAATTCTTTAGTGGCGAAAGCGATTGGCAGCTGTGCTGCGGTTATCTGGGCAGGGCCTCTCCAGACTTACTAAGTTGTATCTAATAAGATTAACGAATATTCGAAATTTCGAATAATTTTCTAATATTGTTTACTATTCTATTTGATTTGCAATGGAATTTTCATATTCGAACTTCCAAAAGACAAATACAGTCAACATCTAATTGGCAGTAGCACCTTCAGATTTTCAATATGCTTCACCCAATCACACTCTCGTATGGCGGCAAAGCCGCCTTTCAGGCTCCGCTGTGGTCTCAAATGTATTGACTCGAGAAAACACTGGTTCCAACACGGAGACGACAGATGTGACAGAGGCGAGCGCTCAATTAATGTAGTTTTGAGACTGAAATTCGGGCAGAATGTCAGAATATCAGATGCTGAAGATTTTTAGCTGAACTCGAAGAGCACACTCTTGTCTACAACATTAGTTGGGCTTCCACAAAAGTTGAAAGAGGAAAAGAGGCTGAGGAAATAGCATCCTTGCCTTTCACATGCAAAGTGTGATCGACAACACTTTGGTTGCACCTAATAATGTAAATACCATTCGGCCTCTGCATTGCCTAATTCTTGATAAGACAACTATGAAACACCACCCCACCAGCGCTTAATCAACATAGTCAAAAGAAACACTTTCATGTTGCTATCCCGTAAGACTAAGCTTACAAATCCCCTGCAACATTTTCAGGAGCGAAGCTTTATAGGGTCGGGCCTTGTCCCTTCATCGGCGTGGCATAGTACTTAGAGCGCCTACTAGGAGCTTTGTGGAGCGTGCTCGTTCCCTGTGCGCTATCTCTCTCTCATCGACAGCGAAGACAAAGAAGACAGGGCGGAAAAACTGCATGCGTAGCTGCGAGCTCACAGTGTGGCTGCAGCACAGCAACGCAGACAAGCGGATCCAGAGTTACGGGCTCGCGAAGCTGCTGTGAAACGGCAGCACCGGCAAGCTGACCCGGAGTTGAGGGCTCGAGAAGCTGCGACGACACGCCAATGCCGGCAAGCAGACCCGGAGGCGGCGTGAGCGCGGGAAGGGACTGCAAAACACCGAAACAGTCGCTACCTCAGGTTGGTGGCGCTGATGCAGTTTAAGCGCGATTCTCTCGACCGAAGTTTTGGGCACAGCTGTGAAATTTGCAACCGCTTGTGGTTCGACAACAACCTGACGAAGACTGCTAACATCCAGAACCAACAGTCCAATGCCGTTGCTAAGCTGGAGTGAGAGTTTGTCGCCGATGATGAAGCCCACAGTGAGTAGTACATGGTTTGCTTTACTTGTAAAGATTCCTTGGTGGCAGGCAAAGTCCCGGCATTGAGTGTTACGTATGGCTACTGCTACTCACCCAAACCTGATCACTCACCCGCTTTGAACCACGTAAAGTAAACGTACAGAAGCATTTGAAACGTTTTTTCTATGTGGTTCAAAGCAGGTAATTGATCTCTGCTTTTCGCCCACTCACCATCAATCACTTCGTGGATATGCGTTGCTTTTTCAGCCATATTGCTTTGAATTCATCGAAAAGTATTCGATTTGATTCGCACTCACACTTTGATATTTCGAACTCCCTTTGCATGCAGAATTTTGCTATTCACACAGCTCTGGCATTCGACCGTAGTTGGTGACAAGCTTAGCAAAAATGTAAGCTCCAGCCACAAACTACAATGCCCCTTCCCTTCACCTATGAAAGATAGTAGGTTTCCGCTTGAACTGTAAGTACTATGAGGAAGAGCTTTTTCTCAGGTAATGTAAACACGTTCATTAGCACTGGCAGTTGGGAGAGTTAGTGTTGGTTCATAATTATGAACGGTGCACAATAACACACGAGACACAAATAAGGAAAACCACACAGACACGGTCGCTCGTGTCTGTGTGGTATTTTTCATCTGTGTCCCGTGTGTTTTTTTGCGCCATTCATAACCATGAATGGAAACACATCCCTGCATCATATTAGCCCTTTCAGTCACGACGTGTACAAATGGAGACGCCAACTTCAATGGCACGTCATGCACCGCGTATTTCATAAAATGGCATGAAACTTGGTGTGCACATTCGTGCAGGCCTCCTGAGTGGACAACTGCCTATTATTTAACTTCATTATGCTGCGCACTGCTGCAGAGAATCACTTCAATGGATGTACTACCATGTTCAACGATCGTTCGACGTGACCCATTCCAAGACCAACTTGAGTATTTTTTTTGTTCGCTCGAAATAAATGCAACCAAAAAACAAACTATGCATCTATTTCGGGCCTAATAGCGGATTCTTTTTATGAAAGTACTGCAGCTGACTGATGGCAGAATAATTCAATAATTGGTTGCACACTCATTAACTTTAAATACCAGAACTCGCACGGAACAACGCTTTCCTTCATTTTCTTACTTGGAATGTAATATTGAACACCTAAAATTATGCCAGGTGAATTTGACGCACTTCTGACAGCGCATCATAATTCGTGACTGAAGAGGCTATCCCTTTCAGTCACTCGCCATCACTACGTAAACGATTAGGCTTGGCCCTGTAGCAATGTCATAATTCCTGACACAATTTACTGGGATGTTCCAAGTTTCCGAAATAAAACCAGCAACAAAAACGTGGATCTGTATGGGAGCATCAACGTCTTGTATGCTTAAAAAGTGCCTCAGGCCATAAAAATGAGGAAGCGCTATTAGATGAAGCATTTATGCAAATTTATTGTAGAAGGTTTAGCCACAGCTGTGGAAGGAGGCGACAGTTTTCCTTGGTTGGGTTCGGCTGTACGATGTTCCCAATGTACGCTGATACTGTGACAGTAACGAGTCTGGTCGGAAGACTGTCGTGAGAATCCAGCCTGAGCATCTGTGCGCGTTTTCTTTTCATTTGCGAGAATGTACCAATGTAACTTGCCCAGAAATCTGCCGTTTTTGAAGGTTCTGTTTGGTGATTTTGACAAGTTAAAGCGATACGATGGGGCAGCAAATGAGTGAATGAAACGCCCGAAGATTAAGAAGATGGCATAGCCGTGGGGAGAATGACAAAATGACCAACACGGGCACATATTCCAGTAACAATTTAAACTTGCAACAACTTGTAAAGCACATACTTCAGAGCAAAAAAGAAAAGACACTGCAATGGCACACTACATTGTCTTACAACACAGTGAAGCTATGTTGTAGGGCAGCGCAGTGTGTTGTCTTGTTGTTTTAGCATTCTCGTGCTATACGTATACTGTCATGTATTTTCAACAAGCCCTTTGTCACACGTAGAATTGAGCTCGTGAACCCAGATCCAGCAAGCTCTTGGATTTCAGCTATTTTAAGGTATCAGTGAAAAAAACATCTCTAAACCATACTGCAATGGAAAGTACCACATGTGGCCATGTAATGGAAACACGAAATTTTCTTTGTTTACATTCTTGCCATTATTGAAACACCAGAAAGTGCTCCCCATACTTTCCAAAACAAAAATTAGTTAATCAGCCCTAGTGCTGGTCACTAAATGTTATGCCTTATGGTTGTGCTGTTTTACTATAATACAGTGCACCAACTAGCCCAGCTCTGTAGTGCAACGTCACCGGAAGACACCGGAAGATTTGTTCGTGGCTGCTGAGCCACCCATGCTAAAATTGACGCGTTTGTTGTGTGTGCCAAGGAAGCCAGACTGCAGAAAGACAAACAGAGGAGATGCAGGTGGGTTGCCTCAGAAGCTTTCAACAAAGCTGCCAGGGAACAGTCCAGTTTTTCCTGTCCTCTGCAGCGTGCCTTTGAACCAGCCGTCTTCCCGCTTTTTGTGCACATACACGACGTCTCCCTGCTTGAGCTCCAGCTCATACTCGCTGTTTGGAGGGTAAGGCACGATGCAGCGAAACCTGCACAAACAAGGTTGCAGGCTTTGCTTGCTTTAAGGTTACAATTACATAGTGGACAAACACTGAATATCAATGCCTTCCTGTCATAGCCTACGCATGGAAATTGCAAAAGAGCAACAAAAAACACTGTTATGTATGGTTGAAGTTAGGATCAATGGATAAACTCAACTTGTCCAGGCAGAGCTTGTCAAAAGCTGCCCTGCCCTTGGCAAAAACAAAGAGAATCTAGGACAGATCACACGTCCTGGTTGTTGCATATAACTCTATATAGGCAAAGACATCATTGGATTGGAAATGAACGAAGAAAATGTCACTAAAACAGCAGATAGCCAATATCATTCATCATGTAGTCAACAATAGCCAACATCAGCCAGTGCTAACTGGTGCTGGTAGTATGCAAGTACAGTAGGCCAGTATACCAGAGCTTGAAGTTTCTTCACCCATACTCGTTAATGTATAGCCTACCGATTAACCTATTATTTAATGGCACTGAAGTGCCCTGTCATGCCCTTGATCAATTACATTTGCATTTAAAATTGCGCTAGCATGTTGCATTTCAAACTTTGCTATCCACAGGCTGCACTATAGTTTTATGATCAAGAAACATCCACTATGTTGGGAGTACTGTAGAAATCCGCAAAGAGAATAAAATTTCACAAAAGGTGTAAATATGGTCATCCATCTTAGAGTAGCATGAACCTATGGAATAATCCAATAGTGCTTTGTCTGAAGGAAAATTTTGAATTTGTAAAAAAAAAAAAAATGTTTTAATACAGGGATTAAAGCTGGGACCATCATTTTTTACTGGATAGTCTTCCTATTATATTGTCATTTTGTAGTGATGGCAAAAAAGTGAAAAGGCACCTACCTGCCTGTTTAGTCTATTGAATGAAATTCACAAAACAAGTACAGCACTCAAGGTGCAACAGTTGTCTATTATCAAAAGCTCATTTACAGATCAAGTTTCCTGAATAATTGTACATGGCTCACCATATGATTCTAGTGCAATCGCTTCGGATGAAACCACTCGTGCAAAATAGCACCTCTTCCCCTCTGCAATCAATTTCTTATCTCGCCTCTTAATCAGCGCGGTCGAATGATAGCACTTGATCATAATTCAGCATCATACTTAAACATTGCACGCTACTTAAGCAATGAAGGATACCATTTTTTCTTCTTCTTTTCACAGGATAAATATTTTTTTCAAAAAATTTCCAACACACCTTTCCCTGACAAGAGGAGCAGGCTGCTTGGGCCTCGTCTTGAGGCTGTCGTTTCCATCTAGGGAGCTGGTCTTTTTGTGTAGAGCCTGTTGGCTTCCTAGAACCTCACTTGGACACGAGCCAGACCTGTGGGTAGGAACAGTGAACTCTCACAGCTCTTTCATGCAGTATAAGTGATTGTGGCACGGCAGCTACAGCTACCTGGGTAGTACTAGTTGTGGATCTCCACTTTTGCTTTTTAAAAAGCTTTCCCTACACACATGCTTTCAGATACAGTAAAACCCACATTTACCAAATTCATACACACACACAGACACACAAAAAAAAGGGAACTAGTTAAATATATATATTAATTCAATATAAAGCTTTTATAGAATTTAGAGTATTTTCGGTAAAAATGCTGGCGGGCCCCACAGCACTGCTTCATGCTAATACAGTTAAACCCAGATATAACGAAATTGATAAATTCTGGAAATAATTGTTATAAAAAGGATTTCGTCATATGCAGGTTCGATACGAAAATTTAAGCAAAAATTAAACGGGGGACTGAAGGCAGAGCTAACCCAAAACACTTACTTTACAGGAAAAAATCTGCATTACTTTTGCAATAGCAATTACATGGACACTCTCGGCGCGGTTTTGCCGTCGCGACCATGTTCTGTAACAAGCCCCAATTGATAACATGCCCCCATGCATCGTAACTTTTACGAGCGGGTAAAAGCGTGCTAGCGTTGCTGAAGCAGAGATCAAATGAGTCAGCCAATCCTTATCGCTTGGAAAGTGCATAAGATAACATCTCCTGCATGTTAGAACTGTCGTCAAATGCTCAAACAGAAAGTGAACCACCCGTCTTGAACGAGCACGAAACAATGTGGAGGGGGGGGGGGGGGATCGCTTGAGTAGCAATAATGGATTGCTGGTGCGCTTGCTATCTCGGTGCGTATCAGTGCGGTTTCAACTCGAAGGGACTGTGTGAAAAGAGCACTTCTCGCTGGAGCGGTAGTATTTGCTCGCACAAGCATTTTGCAGGAGTTCCGCGATATCAGATCCAAAATATTTGGCTGCCAGCCTTACTTCTTATAACATTACAACTTCTTTATATCGCGTTCATTGCATTGCATTCAACGCGCCGTCGTGTTACCAGAACTAATCAGCTAATCGCAAAAGCTACCGGCCTGTGAACTCGCGGCACAAGACGAAAGAAAGTGACAAGTCGAGCGCCAAAGATCCGTCATCACCATGGTCTCTGAGAGTTTCCATCAGCGCCTTGTCTGACATCCCCTCTGTGGTGACGATACAGTTGCCCGAAATTAAGGAAGGTCACAGTTCGCCGCAAGGGCGATGCAATAAATGCGAAAGCAATGACTTGGAATGTAACGCTGAGAATGGCAAGCAGATCAAAACGTGCAGCGCGCTGCTCACGTAGAAATGACACACGAAAACAACATACACAGGACGAGAGCGAACCAACAATGTTTACCGCTAACACTTGACGCGTGTTTAAACAAAAACAAGGCACGAAACGTAATCAAAAGTACAGATATCAGTGCGAACTAACGAGTGCCCCAGTTGTTTACTTTGCCAAGTTTGAAAAGCTCACTGTTTTCACAAACGGGGCTTGTCCAGCGAGCGAAGTGATCTTTGTACGCCCGGCAACTACACGCTATCGTTCTGGTCAAAGTGGAAGGCGCACAATGCTCCCCATCGAAGGTTAAGTGCGCACGTACAAGCTTGTACCTTCCCCCCCCCCAATTCGCCGGGCAAAATACGCGAAGAAAATAAGGGCGCATCGGCGCCTCGTGACGAGCTGAGCTGTGCGCGCGTGTGGCTTTATTTTTTCTTTCTTGAGCTTGCATATACAGTCGAGCCCCCATATAACGGCCCCATTTAAAACGAACTTTTGCTTAAGACGAACAATATCCACGTGACCGTGAAAATATACCTTGGTTCAATGGCACAAAATCGCATGTACAACGAACGTCTCCGAGTGCCGCTGATCGGTTACAGCGAATGGAGTCAGCGGTCTGCCGACTTCCCGGGAAACCGATTTCGACCATTGATCAGGCATCAGCGAGGTGCCCATACATTCTTATTGTTAAACGCCGACCCTGCCTCCGCGCCCCTCTAGTTGCCGCTCTCCCCGACCGCTTTTGTTACGCATCCTCCCTCCGTCCTTTCTCCCCCCCGCAACTCTGAGCATTCCACATCGCCAGACGAGGCCCGTGTTTTCACACCGACACCGATCTCTCGAAGACCGGTCGGCCATCTACCCCGTTTATGATTGCTGGTACTGTCGACGTCGCCAGCCTGGAGTGACCAGACCATTTGCCAACATCGTCGGCCACCGACTGTATCCGATAGCCGGTGTCTATTGCACGCGCGTACGCTACCAACCGACTCTCATAATTTGCGATTCGTTTCGGTTTAGGACTTGTTCTCGTTCACTTCGCACTCGACTCAGCATGCCTTCCGCGCGCGTGCGGGAACGCGGAAACGGCTGTTAATTTGCGCGGAACGAATCGCGAAATATCGAAGTTCGTGAGGCCACGCAAACCCCCCGGCGCAACACAACGATTTTTGACCACGGCCACCGATTCTTTGAACACCGCCGCGCGCACCGATTCAGGCGGTCATACACTCTTTCTAAGTTTTTCTACGTGCGAGTTTCACGGAACTTTCAAGCAAGCTACCCAACCTGCCTCCTTCCCGTGTGTTTTGGTTTTCAAGATCGCCCTCCCGCCGCATCCTCCCCTCTCTTTATCACAACTCCTTGCCCTTCTCTCACAAGTCTGCTCTCCTCTCTTGATCACAACCTCTTCGCCCGTCTCCACCGCTCCGCGACGCCCGCCACGCTGGCTCGAATTAGTTTCGTTTTCTGACTGGAAACGGGCCCAGAGCTGTTCTACGCGTTCTGGCATGTGTGTCGCGTGTGCGCGGCTCGCTCGCTCTTGGTGTGCGTGTATGGTCATGATGGCCGACGGGAGGACTAGCACGCGTTTTCCTGCCACTCAACAAAACGTCGAAAGTGTGACTGCTTGGCTTGAGCGTAATCCGCGCGTTAGGTGCCGCATTGGGTGCCGCGTTGCTCATAGCTCATAGGGAGCGATTGCTCATAGCTGTTGACCACCTGGCAGCTTCAGGTGTCCCGGTATGCAGCTGTGGAGATGGTGAATATTTCGTGGGCGGCGGTGATGGCTACATGCGCGCGAAACTGTTTTCGCGAGGCCGACTTCGTCCACGTCGGGCCGGATGCCGAGCCTGAAGCTTCCAAACAGGACCACTGCGGCGGCGATTTGTGGCAGCGTGTGGTAGACACCGACCTGGGAGGGCGGGTGGGACATTTATTGCGTTGGTTTAATTACGGCCGATCATGATGCCGACACTGCGGAACCGTGCACGGATTAGGGCATTGTGAATGAAGTACGTGGCGAGAGCGATTTGGAGGAATCGGATTGCGAGAACGACGAAACTTTGGAGTCAGTGCCTCATGCAGCTTATGCCACAGGCCTCAGTGAAAGAGCGCCCTGCCGTTTTAACTCGAGACCACCCTTATCGCTTCTGCTATTCGAAACACGTGCATCACGGCCTTTTGAGGGCATAAAAAGTTTGTGTTTTCACGTGCAACTTTTTTTTTAAAAGCTGCATTTCATTTACTACGAACTTCGGGATACAGCAAACGGATGCCGCGTCACGCTCAGGTTCGTTATAAGCAGGCTCAACTGTATATAGATACGTATACATATGCAGTGAATGGCGGTGGCGACGGCAAAAGACCTGCCGAGAGTGTCCATATAATTACTATTGTAATAAAGAAAAGCAAAGCTGAACGTTGTCAGGATCCTCACCCTGCACGCGCAGTGAAGCTATGCACGCAAGCACGGCGTTGAAAACGAAAAGCGATCGACACAGGCACGTATACCGCGGAAAACCATTCGGTAAAGCGCCCTCCATATGCAGCGCGGCCGACGTATCTGATGCTAACTAAATGTGTGACATTGCCAACACGCAAAAGTAGTTTTTTTTTGTTTGTTTGTTTGGAGTGCGGGCAGGGGGCACACCCGCACATGCACCAGCGGCGTCGAGAATAGCGGCAACGCTGGCTTGTGGGGTGAAGACCCGCCTGCCCGCCTCGTGCTCACCCGCGCACAATAACAAGCACTCATTCTCCCCTGGCGCGCCGTTGCCGCCGCTTCGCACTTCGTCAGCGGCGGGCAGAGCAGCCACGAAAGATGCATGCTCATACCAAAATGCAGAGCAAAATTCCTAGATTATTCATGGGGAAAATTTGTTACATCAAGGTTATTTCCCGCTGTTACATTGTTACAGAGAGGTAACTACAATAGACTCCTACAACAATACCTACAATAGAGGTAAATACAATAGACTCCGTTTAAACGAAATTTGAAGGGACCAGGAAAATGTGTTTCCATTAAGAGGAGTTTCGTTTACTGGAAGATAAGCAGGGGTACAATATTCAAGTACGAAACCATACATATTAGTGGCAGTTGTTTCATTAAAGCAGCAATTTCATTTAAGAAAGTTTCGTTATTGGAGTCTACTGTACATGTGCGTCTATGGAGCGATGGCGGGGAATAGAAAAACTTCGTTATGTCGAGGAATTCGTTATATGGAGGTTCATTATAAACATTTTAACTGTAATACACCATAATGTTTTTCTCAGATATCATTTTATGTGGCCAGTAGATGAGAGTGCTGGTTACACACGAGAAAATATGGTATCTAAGAAAACAGCTCCCTCAACATCTTCATACACACGTACCGTAATTACTCTAATCTAACGCGCAACTTTTTTCCGGTTAAGAGAGTTCATAAATCGTATGCACATTATAATCGAGTACGAAAAAAAAAATGAATACGGTCATTCTATTGCCATTGGCGTTTAAAAAATGGCCGCCCCTTATGTGCGTCCGCATGGCGCGTCAGCCATTTCTGCCAGTGTGTTTCCCATGTGCGGCACTTCGTACGTGTGCTGAGGTGTTCATCATCTTGTAGTGCATTAACATCGACGGCATGGAAGGGCCGACTCCAAAAACTTGATGAGTGCACCACAATGCCGCTTTTAAAATAAAAGTCATCGTGTGTGCAGAAACGGACGAAAATCGGGCCACATCGTGGTCGTTTGGAGTTCCCGAAACGTGCGTGCGGGTCTGGCGGAAACAAAAGCAGAAGATTTTCGACAGCAAAGCTTCACGTAAAGGCTTCAGTGGACCACAGCAGAGTCAGTTTCCGCAAATTGAAGAGCTGCTCGCCGAGTATGTGCTTGAGCAGCGAGCGGCCCAGCGGCCCATGACGACAGAACTGCTCCGAGTGCGGGCTATGCAGTTAGCCTTAGAAAAAGGGCTGACGCGGAGCCAGTTCAAAGCGAGCAGGTGCTGGCTAACTAACTTTATGAAGAGGAGAGGCTTTTCCCTCCGAAGGCGAACGGGCATATGCCAAAGTTGCCGGAGGAGTACGAAAAAAAGCTTTACAGTTTTCAGAAGTTCATCCTAAACTTGCGGCACAACAGGGGCTACCTGCTTGAACAAAACGGGAATGTCGATCAGACGCCTCTTTACTTCGACATGCCTGGCACCACAACCGTTGAGAAGAAGGGGGCAAAGCAAGTTCGCGTGCTGACATCGGTCCATGGTAAAACTACAGTGACGGCAATGCTCTGTTACACATCAGATGGGCACGAGCTTCCCCCGTACCTGATATTTAAACAGAAGACACTCCCGAAAGGAGTCGTTTCCCGAGTAATGTGATTGTGCCGGCCAACGAGAAAAATGGGTCCACGTTACAATTGATGTCTTACTTTTTTTTTCCCCGTCGTGGAAACCGGGTGCGCATTACAATCAAGGGTGCTGTAGAATCGAGTAAATACGGTACTTGTCGGGCACCGGATGTCTAGTCTGCCTCAGATTTAATGTTGACACTGTTTTTCAATATCATACAGTTGTACCCCGTTACAACGAACGCCGCTTCAACGAAAAATTTACGGTTCCCCGTCAGCAGTCCACAGGAGTCAATGCATAAAGATTGTCGCCACAACGAACAATTTTTTTTTTGCCGTCCCGCTTCAAGAAAATTTCACGCTGCAATTCCAGGGTCAGATATTTATTGCTATACAGGAAACCTAATCTTTAACATTTTGATGCATTTTTAGAACCTGAAAATACATCGACGAAGTCTAAAACGTGCGTTAGCATCACCAGAAACCGCCGCTGTTCAGCAAGCATGGGCGCCACCATTGCTCGATAGTGATGACAATGAGACTGCCCTACCAGGCCCTGCTTTCGCCACTGGCTTGCTTTCGAGCCGCAGACAATCTGAAGCTGAAGCTCAGTCGCTCAGTTCATGGTTTCCTTCACGCAGCTGCTACAGCTGCTGGGTGCAAACCGGAGTGATGCCTGTTCCGATTCCAGTGCTTATCATCTTATTCGCGCTTGGCCAGTGTGGTGCCTAATCAGAGCGGCTGTTCATCTGTATTATCTATGAAATCAGCTAGCCACGAGTGATGGATGATAAGAATGGCATAGAATAAGGCAAAAGTCACCGCTCCACGATATCCTGCCTCCATCTCGACGCTCTCGGATACACTTCGAAGGCGGACAGCTGCTGGTGTTAACGTGTTAAGGCAACTGTTTGGTACCTTCACGAAAGCGGTTGTAGGCATTGTTTCAGTGTGGTTTTCCCCATGGCCTCGCTATGCATGACTGTGAATCGCGTTGTGACGCCGCTGGGAAAGAATAGGAAGCAGCGGACACTTTTTCAATTTTAAGAATAAACGGTCCTTTGTTTTGCTAGCTCAGATCAGCTATATTTTTTCAATTTCACTACAACGAAATTCTCTCTTCAATGAAATATTTTACACGCCCCATGAGTTTCGTTGTAGCGGGGTTCGACTGCACTCAGTGTGTTTCTTGAGGTGCTATAGTGGCGAAGTCACAGTCCCTCCCCTGCATTTGGCTGTCTTGATTATCGCATGCCTTGCAGACATTTAGCTCTTTACAGGAGTACTTGTGTATTTAAAGAACCCCAGGTGGCCGAGATTTCCGGAGCCCTCCGCTATGGCGTCTCTCATAATCATATGGTGGTTTTGGGACGCTAAACCCCACATATCAATGAAGTACTTGCATTACCAAAAGGAGCAGAGAACCGAATAGAGAGCCTACTTTATGGAAGCAACGTCAAGGAATCACTGAAGAGAGCACACGATGGCAAGTAGTAGTTTCTACTTAATCTGCTCAGCAGCTGCCTCGCTACACTGCTCGCTCTCCAAAGTCCCCTTTCATTAGTGAAAGTGAACTTTTTGGGAATAAAAGTCAACTTCTTGGAAAGAAAAGCCAATTTCTTCAGGCATTTCGTACCACCCCACTGCAATATCAAAAGTTCCCGGCTATTTTGATTTGATGTAGCCACCAATTTTCTAACGCACTGATGTTATAGCATTGTTGTAGGCGAAAACAGTTCAATATAAAAGAACACTTACCCCAGTTTGATATAGCAGTTGGGTTTGACCACTATATTTAAGTAAAATAGACTCAAACCTACAATACAACATTTGCAGACACTACAGGGTGCAGTATGCTAGAAAGAGTCTTCACCTGATGTGCACAACAGGCACGGCGCTGGGTGGCTGCAGAGACGACTGGCCCGCCGCTGCCGAGCTGTCCACGAAACTTGGGTTGTCGCAGGAAAAATTGGGTGGAGGAGGTGAGCGTGATCTGCGCTTGGCTGTGAGTCGCTTCATCAGGCTTATTTTGTCCTTCTCCTTGCGCTCCTTTTGCTGGAAAGAGCACGCATAATCCACATTCAGCAGAAAGTCTCAGATCACGTCAGGGAAAACATACCAGTCAACTTCAGAAAAGTGTAACAAAACAGCAGCAGTTCCATGTACCACCGCAATGTGCCGATGAAAAAACACTCACCCACTAGTCTGCTAACTCTTTCTGAACTTCCTACGCTAGAAGTACGAGCAAAACAGGCACGTCTAAAATTTCTTTATCAACTCCTGCACAATTATTTTAAAATAGACATTTCGAATTACGTGTCTTATTCACAAACACGAGCCACAAGACACAAACATACACACACATTAGTACAATACAAGTGCAACACTGATGTGTTTAAATATATTTTTTCTTTCAGTTGCTATTCGTGAATGGAACATGTTGGCCCCTCACATCACTAACACTGAGTCGCTGTCTCAGTTTGAGTTAGAAATTGAAAACTATTCTTAGCTTCATTAAATATCCAGTGACAATGGTAATGAAACCAGTATGAACTACTTGTATGTTCTGTAAACAGCCATGTAAGCAGCCTTATTGTTAAACTTGCCATTTTTGTATGCACTTGTATTTTGTTTCTTATGTTGTGTAAATATTTCTAATGTACAAAGTGCCAGGTTGCCAGGAGACTGGCAGTATTGCAAATAAATAAATAAATAAATAAACTTTGAATAAACCGACAACAGGGCACTGGTAGAATTCCTTTGCAAGAAAGAGAGGTAAGTATACAAGAAGTTGCTAAATTTGTTCTCAAACAATGGTTACCTTTATAAAAAAAAAAGCACTGGCTGTGCAGGTCTACTCTGATGGTAGGCTCAAGAAGCTTGAGGGTCTAGAGGGCACAAAAAAACTGAGAAGCAAAATGTTCCAGCCAGTTACAAGCAGTAAGAACTATAGGAGAGCGGAACACGACAGTGCCCTTTTCATCAGGCATTACATCCTGCTCCAAAGTTTCGGCAAAGTTTTCACTGAGGCATTCTTTATCGTTTTATTATTATTTTTTTTTTTCAGGTCTAACTGTGTAGCCCCCGGCGACATACTCATTCACGGCCACACTGGAATGCTATGGAAGTGTTCTAATGCAGTCATGGCCCATTCCACCCTCCCAAAACGTGTGCTACCATCACAGATGCACAAGAACACAAGTTTGATTAAGTCATTTTATGCATTTCTTTTTCTCCCGCCCGCTGGTCACAAGACCCGTGCGACTACTACTACTACTTCTACAACAACGACGACGACAGCTCTGCTGTTAAAATTCGAGGACGACACTTCATTAACGTGCTTTGAAAAAAGGCAAATGCTTCCAAGCCAGCTGCATAGCAGCAGCAAATGGGGCCCTGGATTGAGTGCTCCACGCAATGGTACTTCACAGGCAGTAAGAACAAAGGTAAAGTTCTCTACTACTACTCGTTGCTTCTTACCTTTTCCGAGCGCACCGCTGAAGCAGATGGAGCCAGGGTGCCAGCGGAGGAGGTTGCAGCAGACGAGCTAGCACAGCTGTGCGGTGCATTGGGTGTGGCCACACCACCAGCCTGAGTACCACCAGCCTGAGTGCCACCACTGCCAGCTAAGCCAACGGACATCGTGGCGCTAATGGCCGGGTTGCGAGTCGGTGTGGCACAGGCAGGCAACCACGTAGAAGCGCCGCTACCTGGCCCGTAAGACGAGGTCGCGGAGGGTGGCCATGCGAGCAACCAGTGGCCAGTGCTGCCGGACGAAGCCTGTGAGGAGGCAGGACTTCCTGTGGTGACGGCCACTGCCTTGGCCACGCCCAGCTGCTGAACTTGCAGGGCCACAGGTCCATGGCTCACCTATGGCAGGGAAGGAACAGCCAGTCCATCAGCAATGTGGCTACTGCCGGTAGCATTTATCTAAAGCCCTTAATGTTCGAAAATCAACGCCTTTTGAAGATAGAAAATACCTCCAGTCTTTGAATTACAAGCTATGCTTATAATATGCTAATGTGCTTCAGTTTTTTAGCACACTTTGCATGGTGTTGTATAGATTGATTTCTTTAAAGCAATCATATGTACAGTTGCAAAAAAAAAAAAATTTCCATCTGTATAGGGTAGCCAACTAATCCTTCAAACATCGAGGCAAATAGAAAACGTTCAGAATAAAATAACAGTCCGAAAGTATTTTTTTTATTCCATAAATATTATTGATATGTGGAGTTTAACGTCCCAAAGCTACCGTATGATTATAAGAGACGCCGTAGTGGACAACTCCGGAATTTTTGACCACCTGGGGTTCTTTAACATGCACCCAAATCTGAGCACACGGGCCAATAGGACCAATAATGTGACGGGCACACCATTGCTTAATGTTGTGTCTGCTTGCACCTGCACGAACGCTATGGTTTCATAATAAATGCTTAACAATGACAATGCATTAACGACATTCTGCACTGTCAGTTGTGGCCAGCAAAACATGCCATCGAAGTCAGAGTCCAAGTCACTTGCTTGAAAAACAATTTCTCTAGGGGAGGGGGGGGGGGGCTTCATTTTATGACCACTTGGGTGTGTCAACGTGTATATAAAACTTAGACATGCAAGCATTTCTTCATTGTACCTCCATCTCTATGTGGCTGTCGCAATTACTAATCAATACTCTAACTCCAAACTCAGTAGAAGCAACAGCTACCGATTCCAAGCTGCAGATAAAACTAGAATCTTGCTGATGCAACCCCCGACAGTCAGGTGCTGAACCAGACCTGAAACATAAGCCCTAATGTCAGCAACAACTATGCTGCTGCTGCCCTTGCCTACTTCATAAACTTGCTCGAAGCAGGCCGGTTTGTGGGATTCAATGTTTGTGGTTTTCGGATTTAATTTAACTCAGGCTGTCAGATACAATGTAGTAGTGGGCTCTGGACAATTATGATCACCCGAGGTTCTTTGCCGTGCACTGCCACCGCACATTACACGGCCCTCTAGCCTCTTGCCCCCACTGAAATGCGACTGCATTGGCAGGTATCAAATGCGTCTTTCAGGTCAGCAACCGAGCACCATAGCCAGTGGCAGCCTCAAAACAGCTAGTGTCCCAAAATTTTTTTTTTTTGGTTTCCTTTTCCTGTATCGCTTTTGGTTTCCTTTCCCTGTAGTTGTGCACCACTAAATTTTTTAACAACCGTAAAACACTTTTGCAAACAGAATCTCAAGAAGCTTTGTGCGACATTCATGCAGCATTTGTGAAGTTGTAAAACAAAGCTGAATGTGTGAAAGCATACAAAAATTATGGGAAACACAGTTCACAAAAGATACACAAACTTGCAAAGCAATAGTACTGTGTGGACCACACTTAATAATGGGATCTTGTAATGTATGTGCACCTGTAGACAAGTTAAAAGACATCCAAGAACACTAGTTTGTTCACTGTTATGTATGTTTGTTTACTGTTAGTATGTTCTATATCCACTGTGCACTGCACATGCATTTGACTACGGATACAATGAATTTGAAGATCACAAGAAATTTCTGTGTATAGGTAATATGATATATAAAGTATTTCATGTATCAAAAACATAACCAAGGGTACATTACAATTGTTTGGAATATGCAATAATTCATTATTTGTGGGTTTCATATTTGCAACTTCGACTCTTTCTTTTTTTTTTTTACTTTACAGGTCTGGAGTAGAATGCAAGGCAGCAAACCGGATACTACAACATTTGTTGATTTCCTCTCTTTTTCTCAATTTTCTTTGCCTGGCAAACCTCAAAGGTACACTTCAATCCAGCAATGTTGAAATCTGGTTGATCAAATTCCTTTAAAGTGAACTATATTGAAACCCTGATTATACGACGGTTTTGTGACGTCTCTCTAAAATTCATACAATCAGGATTTCATATTATTAGAAAAAACATCCCACCGGTGGCTTATGCCCCAATGGACTTGGGGTCGTCGTAAGCGGAGTCCTCTGTGGGGGAGCCACCAGGGCCCACTCGGCAAGCAGAGGGCTGGAGCCCTGTCCACCGAGAAAGGGAGGCGGTCCACTGGGAACCATGGGAACCTGTTGCGGTGCGCATAACCGTGGGCGAGGTGAGCTGGGGGCAGGGATTCGTGTGCCCATCTGCTGCTGCTGTTGTGGCTGCTGCTGCGGTGGTATGGGCAGCAGAGCTGACGAAAAGCCACCGCTCGACGACCTACAAAGAGCACAGAGTGGGGCCACGGTGACACTATTTTCTACTCACATGTACACCAGCAAACAAAAGTATACAGGCCATGTATACGGATGCTGTAGTTACACCACTAGTGCAGCAAGAATTAGCAACACTCTGCTGGACACTTACTTGGTTGGCTGAACGTAGTTTCCAGGAAAAACTCCCGAAAGGCCAGTGCGCAGCGAGGTGCCCTTGAACCAGCCATCCTGGCACTTCTCTGTCACTGAATAAAGCTCGTTCTTGCGCAGTTCCAATTCATCCTCCTTTTGCGGTTTGTAGCTGTAGAGGGCCACGTAACTGTAACAAAAATATAAGGCAGACAAGAGAAGTATAAGAAGCCTGCTAAACTGAAGAAAAAAAAAAAGTGTGGGACAGGTGTTTTGTGTGAACACCTGATTGCAAGCTCTTGCCCAAAAGAAAAAAAGATAACAAATAGAGCGAATGCAAGTCATGTAGACAGGCGCAAATCGACATTTCATTAAAATATTTGTCATGTATAGGCATCTGTGGACAGTCAATTTTAAGTTCGAAGTGTACAGTGGTTTGGTCAAATAATTTCAAATTGAATTCGAATAGTATATAGCACATCTTATAAAAGAACACGAGAGTATCTGCTATGACCCAACTAACTTGCACAATACTTCTTTAAAAATGAAGCAAGGCATGTGAACATGTCATTCTTCTTGGTTCAATGGAAGTGGACGCAACCTTGAGTAATAGGGTAGGACTTTCGGTAGAATGTAAGTGATGAGCTGTAATATATGTCAAGTTCTAAAATTTACTACATTTAGAGCACGTAAGCTGGTATACCAAGCTTTTAAAACTAAAAATGATGAAACAATGCGAGGGTAATATGTATGTCCATATAACCCTGAAGTAAGGCTTCGTGGCAGCACCACAGCACTGCAGTGAAACCATTTTTGCAGGCAAATAACTTGCCAAGGGACACTAAGGAACAAAACAATTTTTTGTATAATAGTAAAGTACAATTTCACAATCCCGAATATACCACTCTTAACGTGACATGACGCTTAGTAAGCGAGAAAAAGCGTGAAAAGAAATCTCACTGTGGTGTAAAGACACCACAGTGAGGTTTCTGCACCAAACACCAAGACATAAATTTTGAAGGCGCCTACTGGGTCCTGCATAGCTTCCACTCGATATAAAAGAAATACATTGTCCCCTGTGAGTACCATAGACCTAGCATGTGAGTACCATAGACCTGATGAAATTTCATTGGACCAATGTTGTAGAAATATGAAAAATACATTTTGTAACTTGTTGCACGACGCACAAAGATTTCGATGCAAAATTTAAATGTGAAACTTCAACCTTGATTTTCTCCGCTAGTAATGAACTTATGACAGTGAAACTTATAGCATTAGATTTTTCGAAGTGCAGTTTATCAATATGAACCAAGTTATTATTTCTCTTTAGTGTCGCTTAAATACATACACTTATTTTTGTTCACTTAGTATACTTTGAAATTACCAGCAATTTAAATTCAAATCGAAGCGAATTCTAATACGGTAGTATTCGTTTGCATATTTCAAGCCCTAGAATATTTGCACAAGCCTAGCAATGAAGGATTCTTTTTCTGCTACTGAACATCACGAATACTTTGATCTTTTTTTTAAGTACCAGAGTCGGTTGAATTACCACAATATCCTGTGTTCCAATGCTCTAGTGTCGTTTTAGAGCTAATTAAGATATCTAAATACTATAAGACCAAGACGACGTGCTGTATGACAGCAGAAAGGACACATTCCAATCCAGTCACACAAGGCTAAAGCGGTCAACAACATACATAATGAAAAATGACAATGATGACACGATGGTTTGTATATACAAATGCAGATGATAAACTGCATAGTCAGCGCTCTCAATACTGTAATAAACACACTATTGGCACACTGATACTATGAAGAAAATATTCAACTGTAGTTAATTGTATTTGTGCTTGTTTTATCGAGCTTTGACTGCATTACCGCAGCGCTCCCCGTTTTTTAACACACAGATACCAGACCAAAAACTAGCGGTCACAGTGTGCATGCAATTACAAAACCAGGCCCATCTCATTTTTTTGGTGTTCTACCTCAGAGACACACTACACTCATCTTGGCCAGTGTCCGCACAGTGATGCATGAGGACACCCATAACGAAGTGAAGCAAGCTGGTACTGGTAAGAACAACAGCAGCACTAATATCTTTTAAGCCGGAGCTCCAGGGACAAGTCCCTGAAAAAGGTTGGGTTGTTAGACCCACAAATACACTTTTAGGAGGTGGGAGAATGTGGAGCTTACCTTTATCTTGGAACTTTTTAAAACTGAAACCAGTAAGGAGCCATATCTGCTGACATTACCTGGAATCCAGCCAACTAGTGCCATTTTGAACTTCACCAAATGGTTTAAGCAATATTTCTTATTCTACACCTACTAGTACAGCATTTCTCATGTGTCTGATGAAATGTAACTACAGTACTAAACTAAAAGTCATGCACATGATTTTACTAAACTAAAAGTCATGCACATGATTTTCTTTAAGGATACAGAGCACACAAATATGCATTGCACACAGAGGCAGACACATTAAGGTAACCAGCAGACCAACTGACAAAACAAATGAACCAATGAAAAAAAAAAAAAAATCATGCCACATTAAAAAGTCCTCAATCTTACAATGATGCAATGGTGGCATGTTGTGCAGGCTGCAATGGCTGCTGCTGCTGCTGAGTCAAAGGTGCTAGCAGAGTTGCTGGCTGCTCCGGTGGCGGCAAGGGCAATCCTGGTGGATTTAGGGAAGATGCATCTCGTTCTTTGCGCCCACTGTGTCGACGCACCACCCGCGCGGACGACGGCTCACCTGATGAGCCTTGGGATGTCGCTGGGGTCGGCTGTGCCAGATAAATTCAGGAAGCACTCCGGTCAAACAAAGAGAATGAAGTAACAGGCACCACAACGCGTCCCATTCCTCTTCCTTTTCATATTTTCTGATAATACCACACTGTTCACTATACAGAATTGGCTGTAGGCTAAGTGCTGGCCTGATGAGGCTTACAGTGGCTGCAGAGCATAATACAAATATTTAGGACAAAGTAATGCATACACTTTTAGTTACAGCATATACAGTTTGCGTCATGTTGGCATAATTTTGACTCGAACACTTACATCAGAACCAACACTACCTTAAGCAACCAAATTTGCAGCAATATGATGCAATTAGAAATGGCTCACATCAGTCATTCTACTAAAAAAAAATGATGCTGCACTTGAATCCATGAGTGCATTACATACGAACGGTCATTTTTGCACGTGGCATTGCATAACCCAACGTCACATGTGACGCATGCAAAATGAAATAGGTGTACAATAATTATAAGCATCGATCTTCTCCCCCCCTCCCCATTGTAGCACTCCCTGCCATCCTACGTTTATACAGCTTTTCCATGTACAACATCTCTGCCAAGGCCTACGAGTGGAAAGACCGAAGAATTGCATGCAATCGACCTCACCTTTGACGATGCCGTGGGAATCCTGCTCGGGGAGACTGCCTGCCCTTGGGGTGGTGAGCTGGGCTGCGACGTGACCTCTGTGCCCGTGTTCAGCACCTCCATGGAATGCCGATGGGGAGCCTGTGGCTGAAGGTGTGAAGACAAGTGGAATAAGTTGTTGACTCATTTAAAGGTGCCCAACAACGTTTCTTCTAACATGCGCAAGGTGAGTAGCAAGCTGTACAGAGGACAAAAAGGGAGAGGTCTATCATTTTGCAGCAATAACATTTGCCTAATGTGCAGGTACTAGAAGACAGGAAAAACTTGCAATGAGCAAGGAGGATATGGAGAACCAAGTGGTTTACATTTTTTTCCAATTTAACCATCAGATGAAGCCAACATGTTAACAAACGAGGAACTGACAGTTTTAACTTAGACATATAGGCTGCAATAAAAAAAAAAGGAGACAAAAGTGGTTGAAAAGATTACTACTTGAAGTTGGCATGAACCAAACATGTATCTAGTAAACTGCACATGCATTGCTTTATTCATCATCATCATCATCATCAGCCTGACTACGTCCACTGCAGGACAAAGGCCTCTCCCATGTTCCGCCAGTTAACCCGGTCCTGTGCTTGCTGCTGCCAATTTATACCCGCAAACTTCTTAATCTCATCTGCCCACCTAACCTTCTGTCTCCCCCTAACCCGCTTCCATTCTCTGGGAATCCAGTCAGTTACCCTTAATGACCAGCGGTTATCCTGTGTACGCGCTACATGCCCTACCCATGTCCATTTCTTCTTCTTGATTTCAGCTATGATATCCTTAACCCCCGTTTGTTCCCTAATCCACTCTGCTCTCTTCTTGTCTCTTAAGGTTACACCTACCATTTTTCTTTCCATTGCTCGCTGCGTCGTCCTCAATTTAAGCTGAACCCTCTTTGTAAGTCTCCAGGTTTCTGCTCCGTAGCTAAGTACCGGCAAGATACAGCTGTTATATACCTTCCTCTTGAGGGATAGTGGCAATCTACCTGTCATAATTTGAGAGTGCTTGCCGAATGTGCTCCACCCCATTCTTACTCTTCTAGTTACTTCAATCTCGTGGTTCGGCTCTGCGGTTATTACCTGCCCTAAGTAGACATAGTCTTTTACAACTTCAAGTGCACTATTACCTATCTCGAAGCGCTGCTCCTTGCCGAGGTTGTTGTACATTACTTTCGTTTTCTGCAGATTAATTTTAAGACCCACCTTTCTGCTCTCCTTGTCTAACTCCGTAATCATGAGTTGCAATTCGTCCTCCGAGTTACTCAGCAATGCAATGTCATCGGCGAAGCGCAGGTTACTAAGGTATTCTCCATTGACTCTTATCCCTAACTGTTCCCATTCTAGGCTTCTGAAAACCTCCTGTAAGCACGCGGTAAATAGCATTGGGGAAATTGTGTCCCCCTGCCTTACACCCTTCTTGATTGGTATTCTGTTGCTTTCTTTATGAAGCACTATGGTAGCAGTTGATCCCCTGTAGATTTCTTCCAGAATGTTTATATATACTTCATCTACGCCCTGATTCCGCAGTGTTTGCATGACGGCTGATATTTCTACTGAATCAAACGCCTTCTCGTAATATATGAAGGCTATGTATAGTGGTTGGTTATACTCTGAGCATTTATCTATTACCTGATTGATAGTATGAATGTGGTCAATTGTTGAGTAGCCTGTTCGAAATCCTGCTTGTTCCCTTGGTTGATTGAATTCTAATGTTTTCTTTACTCTGTTAGCAATTACCTTTGTAAATAGCTTGTATACTACAGAGAGCAAGCTGATTGGCCTGTAATTCTTCAAGTCCTTGTCATCACCTTTCTTATGTATTAAGATGATGTTAGCGTTCTTCCAAGACTCTGGTACTCTTCCCGTCAGGAGACACCTCGTAAACAGGTTGGCTAGTTTTTCTAACACAATCTGTCCTCCATCTTTCAGCAGATCTGATGTTACCTGATCTTCACCAGCAGCTTTGCCCCTTTGCATGCTCTCCAAAGCTTTTCTGACTTCTTCTATCATTACTGGTGGGCTGTAATCTGGGTTACTGCTAGTTCTTATAGTATTAAGGTCGTGGTTGTCTCGGCTACTGTATTTCTGTAAAACTCCTCCGCTATTTTAACTATCCTATCCATATTGGTAGTTATTTTGCCTTCTTTGTCCCTTAGAGCATACATCCGACTTTTGCCTATCCCAAGTTTCCTCTTCAATGCTTTGACACTTCCTCCGTTTTTCAGAGCGTGTTCAATTCTCTCCATGTTATACCTTCTTACATCGCATACCTTAGGTCTATTAATCAACTTCGAAAGCTCTGCCAGTTCTATTTTGTCTGTTGTACTTGACACTTTCATGATTTGACGCTTCTTAATTAGGTTCTTCGTTTCCTGGGAAAGCTTGCCAGTGTCCTGTCTAACTACCCTGCCTCCAACTTCCACTGCACACTCCGTAATGATACTCGTCAGATTATCATTCATTGTATCTACGCTAAGGTTGGTTTCCTCACTAAGAGCCGAGTACCTGTTCTGCAGCGACACTCTGAATTCCTGTACTTTCCCTCTCAGTGCTAGCTGATTGATTGGCTTCTTGCATTGCCTTATTAGCTGAACTAAAACAGCAGCTATTACTTGCAGCCTGAAGCTCAGCAATTCAGAACAATCAGTCATCAATTCAAAATGTCGAAGTACAGTTGTCAGCAAGCTTATAATGGCAAGGGAGCTGCTCTAACACTCCACAATACGTCCTGAAATGGTTTGACTGATGCCAGCGTTACATAGCTTCCGTTGCCGAGATGCTACCACTGCGCACTGACATGCTATCTGAGTATACAGGGGTATTATCCCAGCAACAGCACCCAGCACTTCGCAGCTGGCATAGTCAAAGGAATTGAGGCCCCACTGTAGAGCATTGAGTTCAGCATGCCGACGACTCCACTTGTGACGACCTAAGAAGACGTCCAGGTTAACTAAAATTTTCCTGACATTTCAGACAAGCGCAATATGTAGCTACATTACCAGCAATGTCACATCCAGACAAAAAAGAAAGGAAAACAGAAAATGGCAAAGCATCCTCGCTGTCTTACGCATCAGTTGCACACTTACATGTCACAGACTGCAGTCATGCCTGCAATCTTTCCGTACAACTGAAACCAAAGTGTTCAGAAGAGAAAAATCGTGAACTGTGCTTAAGATCTCACACTCTTTCGCAGAACCACGAAGAAGAGATAACACTGTCTACTAACATTGCTTCCATTGCTTGAGGCTGGCGGGTTGAGGGCAGAGAGTGAGTGGCGCTTCTCTCGGGGCTGGCAGGCAGGCAGTGGAGGCGATGTGGATGGTGGTGTGCCAGGGCTCGGGGACGATGATGCGGGAGATGTCGTGCTTGACTGAGATTCCCCAGCTGCATTGTGCAAAATATGATGCAACACCACGAAGACAAAAGTACGAGAATGCTTACACCAACCTAAGCAAAAAAAACGTCAGCTCAGTCCACTGCCATGGCTGTTTATCTCACAGAGAATTCGTGCAAGTATTCCAGCCTGTAGTGCTTACTCATTTTCATGACACCGAGCACTAGAGTGTTTCAGATAGTGGACTTTACCATACCAACACACATTTGTGTTGCTGGTCTTCGGCCAGAAACTTAAGCGTTCTAGTAAATTTCATCGGGGATTCTGACCTCGCTGTTCAGCCAAGCATTATGCTTCAAGTATAATAATGACAAGCCTTTAACACTTCATATGCACAGTATTTACATTAGCCAAGAAAAAGTACTGATGATTCGGGTGAAAACAAGCTAGCACAGCCGTGTTTCAAAGGTGCAGGGCAGGTGCCCTGCGATTTTGCCGGAAGAAACTTACATTTTTTTTCTTAGGTTGTCACTAAGTATAGAATCTTGGAATAGAAGCCATTTCGAAAATCAGAAAATTGGGCATTCCATACACAACTTGCATAAATGGCTGCATACAACAATAATGATTTTATCCTAAGAGTAAACTATGACAATCATTAATGACCTAAAACAAAGTGTGTTTTTTTTCCGTACTGTTCAGTCATAAGTGCTTCTGCTGCTGGTCTGGCTGTGTGCTAAGCAGAGCTTCAAAGTACATATGAGGTCATACATGAGTGCAAGCTGTCTACCATACATTGCTGCAACGCAGTTGTGAAAATTTTAATTTCCCATGTTTCAGAGTAAAAATAAAATAAAAATAATTATAGAAGACTTGTTTTATGAAGAGAGTATGTTCTTCAGCTTCTCCAACACAATTCGCAGACTTGGTCAGCAAAGACAGCTGCTACAATCTACAAGAGAAATGAACTGGATGACTCTTGAGCTTTACCCTGAGAGAAAAACGCGACAGCGTAATTCGACTCGATTTGCATTGCCTTTTCAATTGGTAGCCTTAATTCTCTTCTCAGTGGACAACTCAACCATGTCACAAAAAAAGGAACGTCTGTGAGAGTAACACTGGCTATTCGTAACTATCCTACAAGGCCTACTGCGAGTACAGTTGGGAAGAGCCCATTACATTATAGAGTATTTCTTCCTTTTGAGAATCGGCAAAGTACCCACCATGTGGCGGTGAGACAATTACGTGAACCTATGCAGCTGCTCACTTTGTTCTTGTTTTTGCTGCTACTAATTAACTATATTTGAGTGCCTTGTCATAGGTGGGCCTTCAATACCTTCACTCGTGCAATTCAGAGCCTAAGCATTTAGTACGATTCTACACTTCTGCCAACAACGTTACATACGTTGTGAAAAACTCATCGCATTACGTGACATTCGTATAGAGTTCTCTTCTTTTTGGAAGCAGTTTCAAGCAATGGCGCAGCTCTCTGTTAGAGCACCTGCTTGCCATGCAGAAAGCCTGGGTTCGATTGCCACTTCGTAAGAGACATTCACCGCACAGCAATTCTTGTCCCTTACATAATGTCTCTTATAAGCAGGGTACCATATACCGTATTTACTCGCGTAATCCTCGCACTTCCATAATTCTCGCACCCCAACATCGGCCAGCAAGAATACGATTTCTTTTGTTCCTCGAGCAATTATCGCACCCCCGAAAACTGCCGCAATAATGTCGTCTGCTCGTTCCAGCCACTGATGATGACAGCGCACGTCATCTGGAGCCATCTCTTAAGCATCAAGGGTAATATTACTGCACGGAGATTCAATTCAATCCAAGCTAAGCCAAAGTGGCAAGTGCGCGTTGCGGCATGTTTTGTATGTTGTATCGGTAATCTTGTCACGTTATGGGGCGATACTAAAGCTACACGGCTGTTTTCAAGTTGAAAGTGATAGATCATGCACTAAACAACGGCAACAAGGCCGCCGTTAGGCTTTTCGGAGTCTACGAGTTTTGTCTTTCCTACTGGTGACGGCAGCTGAAAGCCACCAAGACGCGTTGGGCCTGCCGTATGCCTAAAACTGGGATTGATTGTAAACTTTATTTTTCCAGAGAGAAACTGCGGTCGATTCCGCTAAATAACCATCAGCCCAATACTGACGTCCTACGCTTACATTTTAAGGGCTCCTGTTGCGCAACGAATGCTACCGCTACGCCCGCAACACCCACAAGCTTTGGGCATGGTATTCTAATTCTCGACTATTTGCTTGCACTTTTTGTGTCTCAAATTAATCTTGCCTTGTGTAGAACCAGTGCTTTTAATGTTGAGGTAAGTTTTAATTGGTACTTCTCAAAGCTTGCCGTTAGTTGCTGGTGTGAGAATGCCGATTTGCGGCCACCTCATTTTCTTTTTTTAATCTGTACGTTTTCGTGGAAAGTTTTCCCGGCGTAATTCTCGCACCCCCTAACTTTACATTGGTTTTCCGCCAAAAAAAGTTCGAGGATTATGCGAGTAAATACCGTATGCATAATCTTATCAACACTTATTTAAATGTAGGCACTCTGGTGTCTCTTACACGCATCTGTCTCTTACATCGATGTGCCTTATTAAGGGATCTGACTGTATTTGTCTCTATCTTGAACTTTTGCTCACAATCAACGATGCCAACACCGGAATTCCGCAAAACGAGCTTTCTTTAACGCTCTTGCATTAATGCAGAAGTCCTGTTCCTAACTTTCTAAATGATCAGAAAAGCACTTGCCTGACGGAGTGCTGCCAGCTGGAATGACTGTTTGGCTTGGTGCTTCGGAATTGGGTGTTGGAGGGGCAACTCTCGAAGGGCCCACTTGAACACTGCAGGGGTAGCATTTTAATACAGAAAATGTATTAGTGTGCCTGACCTTGAAGCAGCATACGAGTAAAATCCTGACTTACTTGTTAGAAAGTTTCATAAGTGCCTTTCCAGCGGCATTCATCTGCAAATGTGTACAAGGAAACATCAGCAATCATCGTAACATTCAAACCCATATTCACAGTCTTCTACCGATAAACCAAGCATGTGACAAAGCCAATAGCTACATTAAATCTTCATTAACTGGGCTTCTTTTGTTGTGTATAGTTCTCGCCCTAGACCTAAGCTCTTGGCTGATAGCGGCCAACCTCGGATATACAAAGTTTGACCAGTAGCAATACTAATAAACACCTAACCTTATTGAAAAACCTGAGCGTAAGTGGCAATAAATGCAGACCAAAAAGTAGGGCAGAAAACAGAGTCCTAATACACTACTTCTTACAAAACATTATTCATGTTACTCTAAAATATCCTCATAAGTTACTTCCTTAGTGACACTGACAGAGGCACCGAGAAAGCCTAGAAGTACAAAACACGGCACTAATACACGCTGTAACTCACCTCAACAAATGATATTGGGAAGATACCAATTCGGTCGCCCAGTTTTCCTTCAGCCCAATTTTCGTCCACCCTCCGAATCACCGTAATCACATCACCCTGAAAGGCATTCCAAAAGTATTAGGTTATGGCAACTACTCGTTACAAAGCCACGAAAGCAATCGTGCCAAATAACATTGGGTTAATAGCATGCTATAGGAAAAGGAAGATTCACCTAACCGGACAGAATAGCAATTACACCACTCGGTATACCAGAACAATCCACTAACTAGTACAATATATATTGTAGCACTGCCACTCCTCTTTTGAAGAGGCCTAACATCAGCAGGTGGCAGTACATGAAAATGTGTGAAATTTAAAGGACAGCCACACATTACTAGCATTGTTGATACACACAATTCTAAAAGTGATGTTTGTTTTTATAGGTGCAAAATATTTCCTGCAAAACATTTTGATTACACTCAAACCACGATATCACGAACATGGATATAACGAAATACTGGTTATAGCAGAGTAAATGAAAAATAGTCTTGCAACACACACAGCATTAGGAACAAGCTTTTATAACAAATTTCTGGATATAACAAACCTATTTTTGTGTAAGATGCAACTTTGTTACCTATAATGAGGTTTAAGTGTACTGTAGTAATCACAACTGCCTTACTAGTAGACATATTATGTAACCAGCCCTGTTGGCACTAACACTCTTGAACATACCGTATTTACTCGCGTAATCCTCGCACTCGCATCATTCTCGCATCTCCCACATCGTCCAACAAAAATACGATTTCTTTTTTTCCTCGAGTAATTATCGCATTCCCGAAAACTGCTGCAATAATGTCGTCTGCTCTTTCCAGCCACTGATGATGATAGCGCACGCCATTTGGCGCTATCTCTTAAGCATCAAGCGTACTATTGCACAGAGATTCAATTCAATCGAAGCAAAGCCGAAGTGGCCAGGGCGCGTTGTGGGGTGTTTTGTATGTTGCGTCGGTAACCTTGTCACATTACGAGGCGATACTGAAGCTGTACCGCTGCTTCCAAGTTGCAAGTGATAGATCATGCACCAAACAACGGCGTAGGCCCTTCGGAGTCTACGCGTTTTGTGTTCGCTACTGGTGACGGCAGCTGAAAGCCACCAAGACGCGTTGGGCCTGCCGTGTGCCTAAAACTGGGATTGATGGTAAACTTTATTTATTCAGAAGGAAACTGCGGACAATTCTGTTAGATAGCCATCAGCTCAATACTGACGTCCCACGCTTACCTTTTGAGGGCTCCTGTTGAGCGACGAACGCTACCGCTACGCCCGCAACGTCCCCAAGTTTTGCGTATGGTATTTTAATTCTCGACTATTTGCTTCCACTTTTTGTGTCTCAAATAAACCTTGTATTGAGTTGAACCTCTGCTTTTATTGTTGAGGTAAGTTTTAATTTGTACTTCTTAAAGCTTGCTGTTAGTTAGTGGTGTGAGAATCTCGATTTGTGGCCACTTCGTTTACTTTTTCGCACTGTACGTTTTCTTAGAAAGTTTCCCCCGCGTAATTCTCGCAGCTCCCAGCTTTTCATCGGTTTTCCGACAAAAAAAGTGCGAGGATTATGCGAGTAAATACGGTAGTCCTGTTTGTTCTGGTTAAGGGTGAATAGCTTCTGCCGTATATCTACGATTCATATAAGAACTACGATTGCTGCACCAGAAAGGATTATCCTGCACAAGCACGGGGGCAAAACGCACATGATGGGCAGGCACTAGCAAGAAAAGAAAAGGGGAGGCACACCTTGAGAAACGTCAGACAATCCTTCTCATCATTGTCGCCCATGCGGAAGTCGTAGAGAGCCTTGCACTGAGGGATATGAGAAGGTAGGGGCACCACCACTTGGACGTAGCTGGCTGGCACAAAGCCCTGCTTGCCACCCAGCTCTCCGTGGAACCAGTTCTGATCTACTCGCTTTCGCAGGACTATGATGTCCCCCTTTCGGAATGCCAAATCCCTGCAAGAGCACAGTTTCCACATAAATTTTTACACGTTGTGACAGACATGCATGGCACAATAGTCAAGCTAAGTATGAAAAAAAAAACTAGAGAAAGTGAAAGCATTGCAGAGAAGCAATGCCCAATTATCCTGAAGGCTGAAGTGGTGGTGCTCTTTGCTAAGCGCGTGAGTTGATATTTTAGGAATGGAACGAAAAAAACACCCATCTACAATGCTTGTCTATTTGTTAAAACAACTGTACAAGGTCAAAATTCAATACATAGACCTCCACCGCTAAATCTCTCTTAGCCCAACATGCACCTTGAAGGGTGAACTTGTTGGTTAAGATGGGTGAAACCCTGCGATACAAGCACCTTGAGAACAATAAACCCCATGATTTAACATTTCCTTCCTTATCAGATGTTTCATCAGAGGAACTGCTCATGTTCAGAGAAACTATATTACGAGAAAAATTCTCTTCAAAGAAAAGTGGTCATCCTCGTGAATGGCACGCATTCTCTTTGTTGTCCTCTTTGTCTTCGGCTTAGCTCACAGAACACGTATACCTATTTGTCTTGCGTGAGGTATAATGATAACTCTGACGGGCAGAAGAACGGGAGAAGAGCAAAAGAAAAAGATAGAGAAATAAAATAAATAGAGATGTCAAGAGATATAACGACAGAGAGAAAAAGAGATAGAAACAAACACACACCAAAAATAGAAAAAAAAACAGAAAGAGAGAGGAATAAAGAATGACAAAAATTGAAACTAGCCCCACACTTTCTTCAGACTTGGCACCAATATTGCGAAGCTGCCTTAAAATTTTTCTCCACTAGTTTACAAATTAAGGTTACGTACACCCACTCTATGCCTCTTTCCTAGAGTGTCCGAATAAGCACTCACCCCGGGTCTTTGGCATCATAGGAGTAGAGAGCTTTGGCACAGGGCATCTGTGGCACCAGTTGCTTGACAAGAGTGCGCACCCCATCACCACGACCCGAGGTGGTGTCTCCCCGTGGCCCAGCTGACGAAGGCTGGCTGGCTAGGAGGGGCCTCGCATGGCCGATGAGGGAGGAACTGCCCAAAAGGGCACCTGATGGGGACCGGCTGCCACCACTGCTGCCGCCACCGACACCACGTCGCGGATTGTTTTTAATGCCTTCCAATAGACGGACCAGAAGAATATTGAGCGGGAGCTCGTCGACCGAGCATTCCACCTGCGATGAAAGATAATACATGATATAGCTAAACCTCTCTGTAAAATACCCACACCAGGGAGCAGTTCTTGTCCCTTATATGAGGCATAGAGCAGCGTAATATGTTGTCATTTTCTGATCAACTCTATTTCGACATAGGCACACTGCTGTCTCTTATACCCAACTGTATCTTACATCAGTGTTTCTTATCAAAAGGGTTAAACTGTAATTGATGGGGTTTTAAATACCAAAAAGCATAGTATGATCACAAGAAACACCATTAAGAAGGGCTCCTAAAATTTTGAGCATTTGGTGTTCTTCAACGTGCACCGAAAACTAAGCACACAGGCTCCCTTTTGTCTGTCATTGATATGCAGCCGCAACGGCCCCGAAACAGCAAATGTACCGATGACGCCAACATTTTAAACTCAAGATATTTGCACTGCCGAATCCTCCTGCCTATGTCGGTAACTCTGACAGAGTATCTGCGGCTATCATTGCCTTTGAACATATATTAGTCTGCCAATTCGACTACCAACTGCAGGCTTTGAGAAGATTCAAGCATATAATTCTGAATTATGTGTTGTGGTGGATGATAAAGACAGTGCTGAAAAGTTCAAAACACACAAAACAGGGACAATGGAGACATTCTCCGAGTTTTGAACTTTGCAGCGCTGCCTTTATTTATTTATTTACACTCGTACCCACAGCGCCATTTAGGCATTACAGTGGGGGGGGGGGGGGGGTACACAGTATCATCCAGTACGTTCAAACTAGCCCCTACACACGCTCTCCTGAATGTGTTCTAGAACTCTTCAAAAAGATGTCCCACGGTACTCCTATTCCTGTGGCAGCCCTACGATCACGAACAGCAAAACTGCCAAACCAATTAATATACAATGCTATGATGCCTCCACTTAAAATAACCTTAATCGCATAGAGATGCATCAAAAAAAAAAGTTTATATGCACATAAAAAACAGCACACCTGGCTGGTATGCACAATTACTTAAAACTAAATTTCCATATGTATCAAACATTATAATGTTCAAATTAATTGCACTTTTTCTTCTGCGAGTATGCATTCTATAAATCAATAGGCATTCCAGAAGGGAGAACGTAGATGGGATGTTACATGGATAACTGGGTGTATTTGTTTAGTATGCTCCGACTGAAAGGCACAAATATGACAACAGGCAAAAAATAAATGCACAGTGTATGCATCTCGCTTTTGTCTGTTGCAACATTCGTGCCATTTCATGTTGGAACAGGCTAGAAGGCATGCTTATGTAGACATCATTTCCTAATCTCACCTTATCATGTTACTTATACCTAATCCTCTCCAAACTTCCAAGTGCATGCTTCCCCTTGACAACCGTCCTTTTACTCTATGGTGGGTAAACTGTTCTACAAGCTTCACAGTCTTACCGACTCCACATTTTCCACTTAGTAGAACAAAGCTGCCATGTTACCATCATTCTCCTCAATCAATATGAATGAAACATGTACTGTTAAGCAGCAAAGCGAGTATGAATTTGAACACCTTGTAGCGTGCTTATACTGGAGCACAAGTAAAACCTGAGGACGTTGAAAAATACGCAGTGTAGTATCCTTAACCATCATACTGTTTTGTTTTCGCGTGTTTCAGTTCAAACGTTTTGCTGTTCTGACACACAATTGCGAGACTCAAGCTGCAGCTACACGAAGCACTAAGCTAAACTAAAACATCAACAAACTAAAAAGGCAAAAAGTGTTAACAGAAAGAAGTCTCGTGGAATTTTGCAGCTTGTGAGATAAGCTGTGACATGGACTCACCAGTATCCGGCATTCTGGACAGCGCAGCTCCTTGTGGGAGTGAACGATCTCGTCCAGGCAGCGCCTGCAGAACGTGTGCTGGCAAGGAAGTACCTTGCTTGTGCTGTCCAGCTGCTCAAGACAGACAGAACACTCGAGCAGGTCTGTCAGGAACGCTTCATCCATAATGCTGCTTCACCACACCTAGGCTGCTGCATGTCAATAACAACAACAAAAAAAAACACCGGATAGTTACTAAAACCAGCTGTGTCCTTGCATTCATGAAGCGTAAACCTTCAGTACTTTCAGTAGTTACAAAAAACAGTAAAGCGTGTGTCGAATTACTATAAGCACCTCGTAAGCGCTGATAGCAGAGGAGCGCACACTCTAACGTCAGGTAGTCATGGGATGAACGGTTATAAACAGAACCTTGTGAGCCCGTTATCCTAATTTGCAGAGGCCACAACAATCACTTTATTGTCATGTCATATGTGACAGCTTCCGGATCACAAGCGACGAGCGGAACCCGCATTTGCATAATTGGTCGCATTCTTCAGGAACTGTGTGCTGCCTCACAGCCGTTGCACGTCGCCGCAATCCGATACGGGTGAGAACAAAAGTAGGAACCACATTTATAACCTTACACGGGGCTCAGTTACCACACTAATGTAATCAACACCTTGAACTACAAACAAAACTTCCAGTAGAAAATTACAGGTAGGCCTATCTGGAGCCTCAGGTGCGATCAATAAACGCAACAAAAAGAATGTAGTCCACTTTCGTATCGATGGCAGCGTTGACCCACACGAATTAATCACCCGCGATTCCGGAACAGATACATTAGTGGCAGTTTAGAGGTTGAGAAGCTCCCACTCACCTTTAAACATGATCGTGCTCTTAGACCGCAGAGCTATCTCCATCATTTTTTTTTTTTTTCACATACTGCGATCAATGCAGCAACGAACACTCGACGATATGTAGAGTCCACATCACTAATGAATCAGCGATCACAGCTCACAAGTCGATCTCACAGTGGCCTGTACTCTTTCACGGAAAAATGTAAACGCTAGTCAGGTAGGCACGCAGGAACTACCCCGACCATCCGGAGGCCTCTGCCCACATTTTGGACTTGCCGAGACCTTACACACTCGCACCACGACCTCGCACACAGTACCACAATGAAACAAGTTCCAAACGTCGCGATGGCTAATCCTCACTACAACCAGGAACTAGATGAAAAGGGCGCGAAAGCATCATCCACCGCAGTGAACGGTTTTAGATTCCCGTATTACCGCAGTTTTTAGACAAGTGAATGAGAAATGCATAAGCGGATGTGATGTTAGGGGCGCGGGGGTGGCGAGGGTAGACCGTTTCCGGTTTATCATGGCGAAGAAGTCGTGATGGGTGTCCGTTAACTGATCTCATTGAGCTTCTCTTTTCGTGTATACGTTTTATTAAACTTATTTGGGCCCATATTATCGCATGTCGCTGGAAACGGACAGACCATGTAACGATACTCAGCCGGTGCTGCGCTTCAACCGTGCTGCCAGCTCGTAAGCTTTGGACATTTTTATTTCTCTGAAGTATGGTCCGTGTATCGGGGTCTCAGTCCCAGGTGTTTGCGAAAAGACGGCGTCATTAGTAACGAGCACGCATCATTGAACCTTGCAGTCTTTCACGGTAGGCACTAGGACTCGTGAAAAATTCGTTGCGAATGTTTGTTCATTCATGTACTCCAAGTCGTTCACTTTCTGTCAGTACTCAAACGGTTGGCTATGCACTTTCTCGATGCGCAGGTGTGAACATATCTCGACGTTTAGGGGAATTGGGCTGTCGCTTAGATTTACTGCTGTTAAAGTTCGAGGGAAGCCGTTCCACGCATTCCGAACCGCGTAACGCGCGTTTTCGCTTCTAGCCGAGACAACACGATACTGAAGGCTCGGAATGCGCTTATTTATTTTTGCTTTCGACAACAGCTACGTGAAGCGCCGTCATGAGCTGGTTGCGAGCGAGCCTGCGTCGAAGCAGGCCACCCATTCTACGCAATGTGGAACCCGAGACTGTCATCGAGGCATTCAGGATGCACTGGCTTCGAGCCCTGGAAGTCATCGAGAAGTCGTCGAGGTAGGTCATCGTGACATCGCTTTCTGGAGCTCCGTGAAACAAGATTTTGCATTTTTTTTTAACGATTGCAAAGTGTCTCCTACTTGTCTGTTACTTGCACGTTCTGGTGAACTTTAAACTTCGTTATCTAGTAACCCATCACATTGCACTTGAAAGCTCTTTAGTGAAGACATTTCGCGCGTCGTTACGACCGCTCATAACCCGCTCTAAAGTAACGTTGGCCTTGTTTCGGAGTGTGCGAAATTTGCATATTTGGCATCGTTAACGCACAATTCGCCAAATTCAAACGTGGGGAAATGTGTTCCCAAAACACGGATCAGCAGAACCGTTGTGTTGTCGCACCTTGTTATAACCTTGGTTTAATCATAGTGTCACGTGCGCCGCATTTCCTTTCATTTCGCTGCAACCTATGCTTTCGCACAAATAATTTATTTAGGCGAAGGAATCCGTACATCTGCCCATATGTAAAAATTCGAACCTCGACTAGATACCGCGAGTGTTGTGAATGCTGAAATGTCTCAGAGACATCAAATTTCTTGTTTACAGGCATGAAAAGTCCTTGACGTTTTGACAAGTAGTCTTATCTTCAAGACAGCAATCAAAGCAAATGTAGTGGCCTTCAAGAAAAGACCACTTGTCAAAATGCTGGCTTCAGCAACACCCTCTGTTCAAAGAGTTTTCACCTCTTCAGGCCCCAGTCTTCTCCCGAACTTGTCTGCCTTGTTAGTTTAAAAATAAAATTACATTCCTCAGGAGTGTTAGACAAATTGCAAAGGCAATGCAGAGATACAGCTTTAGATGAAACAGCTATAGTGATAGTAATAATTCATCAAAGTGGCAAGCAGTGAAACATTCTGAGGCACTTGCAACAACCTCTAGTCACATCTGCTGCTTTGAATTGAAAGCAAGGTACATGGTTAATTGATTTGAAACCATGACTCGAGCATCTCAACTTTATTGTTTGGTTAGCTCACCAATTTCGACATGCCCCATTGTCTATTTCATTGATTTGTTGTACAGACTGTTTCTATTGCCACTAAGACATTTAAGACACAAATGTGGCAAATTGAAATATAAAATGTGTTTTCATGACCCGAGCATAATATTTAAATTGCGTATTCTAGTTGCATCACATAAGCAATTAAGAACAAATATGCCTTATGAAGTCTGCAAGGCAAGGTCTTTGAATAACCATTGAAGAGGTTATAGCTGTTTCAGTGAGTGAAAAATTAGGCAACAAACATTCCACTTGCCCAGATAGGTTTCTGGAACGCAGAAGAGCAAGATACTTAAGGTAATGAATGCTAAAACATCATTCCCAGCACTGCAGTCATTGGTGAATACCTTCAGTGTGATCTAGCCCACACCACGTATGCACTTTACACAAGTGTGCGTACATATGTACATAATGTGTACTCAGCACATTGTGTTCTGCCCTTATGTGTAAGAGAGAACATGTACGTTTAGGTAAGTCACATGCATTTGAGGATAATGCGAATCGGTATTACGTGTGCATTTTTTATGGGAGGAGGAGGAGGTAAAAAAGAGTGATAAAAATTGCCGAAATAAACCTAAAAGATTGAAATTCCAGCTTTGTGACAAAAGCAGCTGTCCCTCTTCTGTCTGCTTACTGCATTTGCATTAGGACATTTGAAGGGACACCAAAGAGCAAATAAATTTTTCGCGTATTAGTAAAGTACAATTTCGCAATCCTGAAAACACCACTCTTAGTGCGACACGGGGCTTGGTAAGTGAGAAAGCATGCGAAAAGAAGCTGTGGGTGGAGATGCCGCCTTGAGATTTTCGCACCAAGCACTGTGACGTCATCAATTTTTGAAGGTGTCTTTTGGGTCTTACATAGCTTCTAATCGATAAAACTGAAGTGCATTGTAATTTGTGGGTGCCATGGACTTGGCTTACGAAGTCTCAGAAAATTTCATCAATTCAATGTCACGAAAATACAAAAAATTACATTTTGGAATTTCTTGTATTACGCATGGACATTATGGCACGAAAATTCAAAAATGCAACTTAAACCCTCACTTTCTCCACTAATAACAAATTTATGACAGTGAAACTCACAACATTAGAGTTCTCAGAGTACAGTTTATCTATATAAAACAACTCATGGTTTCCCTTTAGTGTCTGTTTAAAGACTACCAATAAAGGTCGACAAGATACTAGTGGATGTTTCGCTAGGTAAAGTAGTAATTTTACCCAAACTGTACACTTGTACACTAGATTTGCCTGGCCTTCAGTACTTGTTACATCAGTGCATTATGTAAGTTCATTTTTATTTACTGATTTTTATAACTATGTGCAAAAGAAATTCTGATGGCGGTAGCTTAAGTTAGGCTTATATTAGCTTATGGAATTCACAGTTTTCATGTACAAATACCCCATATTTCCTCAATCTGAAATGGAGGATTGCGCGAAAAACACAGCACACGAGAGACAAAGACAAGAACACTTAGCACAGGTGTCGTCGCCTTTGTCTTTCATGTGCTCTTTTTTTTTGTGCAATCCTTTGTTTCTCAAAGCAAGCATCAACTAGTCCACAAATGTCTGCTACTATATTTCCTCAAGTTAGTTGACTAATCTGCAGATACATTTCTGTAGTATTTTGCAAATGCTGTGTTCAACAAGAAAGTGGAAGCTAACCTTGACTATTCCTACAATTATATTTTGGCTGTGGATATTCTTAAAGTTATGCATACCTGCATTAAAGAAACAATCATATGACAGTGGATCAGAGATAAGCACGCTAAGACAAGCTTTTCTCTGCATCTTTGCAGTGGCAGCCACGCCATGCCTACAGCCGATGACATCACTGGCGTGCTCAACCATTTGGACCAGATGGTCAACTTTCTAATCGATGAGGCCACAAGTGCGGAAGCATCTATACCCAATGGAGGAATGTCCCCGTCATCTGTGGGGCCCATACTGGACTACATGCTCATGGAAGGGGTCCTGGATCGGCTTTTTCAGTGGTCTCTATACACTGGGGAGTTCCTGTCGAACCTCAAGTTAGAGCAGCTGAGGATATACGAGGTGCGAAATTCGAGCACACTCCTCCCGTGCCATTTTCTTTCTCGTAAACTGCCACTTTTTTAATTTTTTTAAAGGTAGCATTTTATAATTTTGTCAATCAGCTGCCAGTTTCTAGACAATTTAAGGCACTATTTGACACCATCCAGGCAAAAGAGGATGCTCCATACAAGTCGCTACAGCCTTGTGTAAGTTTGGCTAACACCCCGAGGGGGACATGTCCGTCAATGTTCGTCTAGATTGTATAAGCAAGGCAAGATGTGTAATTCAAAAGTTGTGGGCTTGGATCCCACTGACTGAAAGGTTGCTTTTTTGTCCACTTTAATTTTGTTCTGTATAGGTCATAATCATTACACTAAAGTTTAAAAAACAAATAATGTGTCTAGTGGTTCTTGTGTTAATATTTTGTTGGTCTCATTGTCTGGTTACAACGAAAAATTGAGCCCTTCAAACAATTGCTATTTTTTATTTTAAAAAGAAAGTACATAAAAGTGTTTGTAGCTGGTTTTTATTTGTAAGATGGCATGCCACCTGAGAAAAGTTTATTATGTTTACGTCAAGGAGGTCTAATCTGTCTGCCCAGGTTCTTGTCAGCCACTCCCATCACGAGCTGCTGCTGCAGCAGCCATTCCTGCGGCCTTTGCTGCATCTGCTGGCCTCATGCGCCGAGTGTGCTCCGCTCGAAGTTGAGAAGCGTCTGGTGGTGTTGCTCAACACGCTCTGTGTCAGTCTGTCCCAGCATCCGGACCTTCTTGAGGTCTTCTTCAGTGCCAGCTCCAACCAAGGACCTGCCAGGTGTGTTTCCACCTCTTTTTCTTGTGCGTGTGGGGAGGCGCTAGACTCCTTCTCCGGTCTCCTGGATGCAAGCAGAGCAACTTATGTTTCCCCTAAACTCTCCTTGCCATCAGTTATGAACTTTTTGGGCACACTATGTGCTAATAATGGCAAAGCCTAGAAGGCATGGAACTTCATAAACTCGGGAACTGTTGGAAGTTCAGTAATCAGCACAAATATTTTCCCGCCTTTAACTTTTTACTATGAGGGTACTTTTTTTTCATAACTCGCTGTGAGCACGTGCAGCGAGCAGGAGCAAGAACCACTGTGTACCTGCTGTTTTCAGGCAGGTTGTTGTACACGCTTGGAACAGTGCAGCTTAGATTATGGCAGCGCTGAGGAAAGTCCTACGCACTATTTCATTCTTGGGTACTAAAAAATCACTACTTAAAGGTTGCTGGTAAGACAGACAATTGTTGGCCATGCCATATTGGCCAGCTTGTTTCAGTGGTTCATGCTACACAGTAAGAAAAAATTGAGTATTTGGAGGGTATTTCTGTTAGAAAACAATGCTACTTTTGTATGAAGAATGCTGTGTCACACTGATAGCACGCCAACATTTGTCGCCGGCAATTGCTGGGGCTGCGGTGATAACGGGGTATAAGTATGCGAGGTAGATGATGATAGTTGCGTTCATAGAGTTTAGCTCACATAATTTAGCTAATGGAAATATTTTTGAATTGATATTGAAAGCCTTTACCATTAGTGAGGTTCAGCTTACAGGACACAAGCCATCTATTTTCCTAGCTGAACACTCTCTATTTAGTGTTATTTATTTGTCCATGGGACATATAAGTTACAGAGAATTCATAGGTGGTCCCTTTGGTAGTGAGGCACTTTGAAACAAGTTTTTTCATAAGCTGTAAGCATCTGTTCAACTTTTGCTAGGCTCGAACACTTTGAATGAAAGAACTCTTGCACATTTCCATTGCATTCGTCAAGGGTGACGTGCTGTCGAAGGTTAAATTGCTCGTTCCTCACATTACTGTTGTGGAGTGACTGTTTCAGTGCTTTCTAGGAAGTGCATTCTCTCATAATTTTTTTCTTGTATGTTCAAACAGAGCTGCATCATTATTTTTGTGTGTGTGTAGATGAGTTGACTAAAGGGCAGACTTCCTTAAAGGGGCCCTGAAACACCTTTTTGAGTAACCATAGAAAAGCGTATTACCGCACAAATTGAACGCCGCAAGAATTTTCGATCGGCAAGATTTTCGAGGTGGCGGGAAATTGAAGATGAAGAATGGCCCTTTGTAAATGTGAGCATCAATTTGGACTCACATTCATCTCACAGGGCAGTTATAAATTGATTTTGCGCAAGAAATAATGACGCGAGAAGCTAGAAACTCCTCAGATAGGTACAAAAATAGGTACAGATTCCGAAAATGTCAGCTTCAAAAAGTAGATTTTTTTGCGTTAGCATTCTAAAACCCTTGTCCCCCCTTAAAGGGGCCCTGAAACACCTTTTTGAGTAACCATGGAAGAGCGTATTACCGCAGAAATTGAACTCCGCAAGAATTTTAAGAATCCGTCCAGTACGAGCGGAGTTACAAAGATTTGTCACACGCTGCAATCACATTCTTTCTTCTCTCGTCCCGATGAAAGCGCTGGAAGCTGAGCAGGCAGTGATGGGAGGGGAGGGGCAAACAAAACACGTCACTCGCGACTCGTGA
Source organism: Rhipicephalus annulatus (assembly GCA_013436015.1). Taxonomy (NCBI): domain Eukaryota; kingdom Metazoa; phylum Arthropoda; class Arachnida; order Ixodida; family Ixodidae; genus Rhipicephalus; species Rhipicephalus annulatus. The sequence goes on from WOVY01010532.1 coordinate 390,815, forward strand.
CCTTGAGCATTTTTCTTTTTTTTTTCTTCGAATACGCGCCTTTTTCAGTGCGATCGCGCTTGCGCACGCATGGACAAGTGACGGCTTCTTGCGGCGAGCTTTGTAACAACCAAGCGCACCATGTTCAAATCAGCCAATGGCTGATGGATGGGCTAACTGAGCCTATTTTTTCATGATTTGTCGAGAGAAGAGAAAGCCAGTTTTAGCTGACTTTGATTAACCTATTGTGAATTCCAGGCCGCGTACTGCGCTATAATATTTGGCTCGCGTGTTGTCGGGAGCCTCTACTACTGATCGGCAGAGTTTTCTGGCCACGCTCAAAAAGTGTTGCAGGGCCCCTTTAACCATCAGTTCTGATAATTATTTTACAAGGTCGTGTTGGCACCATTTTCTTCATCACAACATTGTCAGCAGCTGTCACTTTGACGGTTTCAAGTCATGCAGGGGTAAGGGTCACCCTTTTCTTTGTGTGGGCTTTCTTTCTTTCATGGTTTCCGTCATCATAGTTCGACTCTGCGATTCCACTTTTGCACGACCGGCGAGTGTTTCGACAACTTGCCCACTCCAATGCCCACTGGGACTCCTACAGGGGGGTAAGGTCGCTCGCCAGAGCAGCAATACCATGTTGTCTGGGCTCCAAGCCATGCTATGTTGCCTTGTTTGTTGCAAGAATTGTCACTTCATGCTTTTCGGAGTGCCAAGACCAAGTGCAGGGGCTTTTTCTTGTGTCTTGTCCTCTTGATACAATATTTGTTAAGATGGGTTTGTAGCGGCAATATGTCCTTGCCTTGTTGACAAGCTGTTTCTTCAGATCTACCTGTGTATGTGGGCTTTACTGCAAAGCATCATTATTAGGACTTTTATGACTTTCTGTTTGCTTTATCTGTTGCACTAGTGCCCTGTTGTCCAGCTTGTTTCTCATGGTAATTGGCTCTTTGTTATAATTTTCTAATTTGTTTTATGTGTCATTGCATACATTGAGAAAACTGAGAGGGCAATTTTTTTTTTTATGTCTGCCACATGACATGGCAGTGTGTATAAAATTTTGACCTTGGAGTTGTTTTTAGAAATTGATGTGTGTATCTTTTGGCTACATTTAAAATTTTGTACCTTGTACGGTACAGATGTTTCTCCAGCTCCAGTAATCTTTTACAGCAGACTCATATAATGCTTATGACGTTTGTCTCGTTTAGTTCTTTCTGTATGTATTACACTCATGTGTTATTATAAAAAAGTTGCATCTTACAAGAAAATAAATTTATTATATCTGAAAATTTGCCATAAAGCTTATTCCTTACAGTTTATTTTTTGCAATACTATTTTTTTTTACTTTGTTATAACCAATATTTCATTATATCCATGTTTGTTATACTGATGTTTGAGCATAACAGTAAGAGAACATTGTAAAAGTGCTCTTGGCAGATGTTGTTTAGTTTCATTCCAAACAGTTGGGGAATTCATACATGGTTTTCATAAGGTCAATTCGACACATCTGAAGTCTTAGTAATGTATAGAGAGATGTTTCCAAACCCCTTTTTCTCTAAAGGGAGTGTGTGGTCAGCATCAGGTTCAAGGTTGATCATTGCAAACACCTTGTGATGGGGTGCTGAAGTAGCAGCCGAGTACAACCTTAAGGTTTCGTTCTAGTCCTATTATAGAAGTGATTTTGTACTAACTAATTGGGGGGGGTGGGGGGGGCAATGACAGCTGCCACTGTCAGGTATTGAGCCTGCAGTGTTTATAAAGTAAGCCATTGCTTGTGTGTGGCATATATTCGTTGCCCTGCAACCAATGCACTTGTATTCATCTTTTGCTGCCTATCTTCATTGAAAGATTGAGTGAATGGGCAGCATGATTGTCCATTTGTCTTTTTTTTTCTGCTCAAGAGGTATTACCGTGCTATTGCAGTCTAGAAATAATTGACTTTGCATCAGCTGCTTTTAACAAAGGTAACTAAAGCAATGCCACTGGAAATTGTTGGTTCACTATTTAAGAGAATGTGTAATACATATATGAAATTTCTATAGTATATTGGGCACAACGTTACATGCAGTCCCTGTTCCCATGGGGTTTACGGAAGCAGACTGGTCTTAGACATTGTTTTGTTTACTTCTTCAGTGATCTTGATCAAACTGCACAGGATTATGCAGTTTTTCTGCTGATTTCAAATATTCAATTAGTTTTCCTGTAACTCATCTTCTTCCTGAGATAACTTCAGTTCACCCACTATTGTTTAAGGCCTCCATAGAAAAAAGTGCTTAATTAAATGTTATATTCAAGATATGTCAACATAGACTAATAACTATAGATTGAAAGTATGCGAATTATTTTTGTTTTTAGGCCTTCTTGGTTATTTTACAGCAAAATGAACTATACATTCTCAAAAGCAGTTGGAACTGTGTTACAATTTGTATGAGTAATAAATTAAAAAGGCTTGTGCTCTAAATTCTGCTCCCATACTTGCATTATATACACATACAGGTTTCCATTGCAAAAATAATTATTCTTGTACCTGCCCTAGCTGCAGAGATATTGAGGCCTCAAAATTAAACAGTAGTAAATTTACTTTTTGAGAAAAATGGAAAAAACTGAGAAAACAGCTTCTTCAAACAGCAACAATCGTGGTGCGCATGTCTTGAATCCTCATAAAGGTGCTCATAAATTCGTAGCAGAGCTTCTAACACAGCTGCCGGCAAATTATAAAGAAGTCTCGAAGTCTGTTCTCCACTTTTTTGCATGTTCTCCATGTTAACAGCACCAAGAATCTGGACAATCAGAGGGACATCACAAAAAAAGTACTACTATCTTGTGCGTGAAAATTTGCAGAGAGATAGAAAAATACTTGCAGAAACTAAATATGTCAATTTTAAAAAGTGAAATTTTTTGTCACTTTTTGGTTCAAAAACCAGTCTGCCCCCTTAATTTTTTTTTTGTGTCATGTTTCAAACAGTTCACATTTTTTAAGTAGTATGTTGGACTTCTTATACTCGCTCTATAGCACTTAATTTTTCTAACAAACATCTGAGGAGCGCTGAACCACTGTGATGTAATAGTAGTATGTCACATGATCTACAAAACATCAGACTTTACATCTGAGAAGGGGAGAGGTTTGTAAAAGTTCTGCATGTTTTTTTATGTCTTACAAAAGCATTAGAGAGGTTACGTGTGGGATGTTGAGTAACCGTGCATACATGAATCCCGCGAATTGAGGCCAGTTGATGCGCTTGTATCCTAGTGTTGTGATGGCCACATAACTGTGTCGGTATAGTTGGTGAGTTGAGTGGCTCATCATCCTAAATGGTATCATGGTCTGGGTGGGTAACATAAAATTTAAAAGCCTGCCTATGGCCTTTCTTTTTTTTTAATAGGTGGAGGGTATTAATTTGAGCGCCTGAAAAACAGCAGCTGCAGATATCTTGCTGAGCACATTCCATTGAAGTAGTGAAGACATTGCATGTGTGAACATGCTACATCTTCCATTTCATTGGAAGATGCATTGTGTCCCAGTGCATGTGTGAACACATTCCATTGCAGTAGTGAAAGAGAGTTGCCTGTGAGATTGTTACAGCACTGCCTGGAAACATTGCAGGTTTCTCATCTTCTCCCTGCTGATTCCTTTCGTACATCGAGAAGGCGCCATTGGCCAGCAGGCCCGAGATGCACTGCTGCTGTGCATGGCACTGTCACAGAAAAATGAAAGCATTGGTCTCTACATTGCAGAGAACTCAAACTTCTGCCCGGTAAGCAGGATTAGGGATGGAATCGGAACTAGGGTGTGTTTGTAAGGACAGCGAACTTATCCTACAGCGAGGGCCAACGCCAGTTATATGAACGTAAGCACAGGAATGAAAGCTTTTCATTCCTGAAGTAAATTTTTGTTTTCTAGACATTTTTCATGCAAAATTCAAAGCAGAAGGGAAATGGTAACGTGTTATCTATGGGAGAAGTAAACTTTTTGGAAATGTAAAAATTAATGTAATGCTTCAGTTTATTAGTCGAGCAGTATTGCAGAATTACCCATATAAATTGGCAGGTTAATGCAAACATTTTATAGGCATTACAGGATCTGCATTCAACATCAATATGTCTCTTGTGCTTAAAAAAATGTCCAAAACTCATAAAAATTGAGGAAAATAGAACATTTGAGCATTTGCTTGCTGTCTCAACTTCTTTCGTCGGAAACATCTTAAAATGACTAAACACAGCAATTACAGCAGTTATTAAATAAAATTAATGAATAAACTTTTTAACTAGAAGAGACAAGCAGTCAGGTCAAGTTGGAGAACGGCTGTTCTTGCAAATATGCGATTGGTGCTTTGTAGTTTTGAAAAATCGTACTCTGGTAATTATTACGGAGCAGTGGAAGTAGATCGAATGCACCCAGTGAGACTGAAACCAAAGCTCCGATGAGGGCAACTAGTAGACAGCAATTGAAGTGGTGATGGTTCTTTCTTTAAAATAGTTGTGCCATATGTGCTCTAATTGCAAATTAAACGTGTAAAACCACAAAGCGAAGTATAGCGATGACTGGTGTAACAACAGTCACTCATTTTGAATGTCATAGAAGAGCACGGCAGTTGTACTTTTCCAAGTTTTGGTTTCAGTTTTGCCAATGAAATTGGTCAGGTTTCATTATTCACCAGTAATTGCTAGCGGCTGCTTTTGCGAAATCTGAAAGTTGCTACAGTCACTTCGCAGAAAGGACGTTGAATTTCTCATTTGACCCTACCACCTGCCTCCACGAATAAAAATTTTAATGCACCTAATTTTTTAATTACTGCCATGATTGATACCTCTAAATATAACTATTGCCACAGGAAAAGTAATGGTGAATGCAGTGGGAAAATATATTTTTCTTTATCTTTGAGGATTTTGGGACACATGTCTTTGAACACCCTGTGTAATAAGAACACATGTTTTGATGTTCTTTTTGTCACTTACTGCTTACTTTTTCTTTCATGTTACTGGTGTGGTAGTCCTGTTAGTAATTACAGAACCTTTGTATGAGTTGAAACAGTAAGAAAAACGAAGATGAGACAAAGCTAGAGGACAGATGGCACACCAGTGACGTGCTAAAAACCATCCATCCTCATAGCTTGCCCCATACTTCTGGAACGTTTTCAATCCTATTCATGCCAAATAGCCCATGTCGACATGCTTGTTCGTTAAACTCCATTGTTCCATTCATATGTGTGTTGTGTCATGTCAGCAGCCCAGACACTGTAAATGAAGCATTGTATTTGGAAACGTTCCTAGCCCTGTGGACGGTGAAAAAAGATAGTGGTGGAGGTGTTGTGATACTTTCTAACTGTCATATCAGGTATGAAAGAGTTGAAAGATCTTGAAAATTAAAGAAATTTTCTAAACTTAGTCGTGGATGGTGACACGTCATATTGACATCTGCCGTGAGTGCCGCTCTTTTATTGAAACCATAGCACTTCTTAACCTTAGGCACCTTTATTTCTATTTGGATAAGACTTGCTCCTAATGGGGCTCACCAACGTTGTATCAATTTGCTTCACAGGTGTTGGCCACCGGATTGAGTGGCCTCTACTCAGTGCTACCGCGAAAGCTGACCATAGTTGCGGATGACTGGTACCGCCTCACTCATGAGGACATTCAGGAGTTCCCAGAGCTCACCATGTTCCTCAATTCCTTAGAGTTCTGCAATGCAGTGATCCAGGTACAGCTCTATCCGCAGACCGTTATGATTTTTAGTAACACAGGTGAATGTTTTGGAGCTGGTTAAGGGGCTGTTGGGAAGGCCAATACAGGAGGGTGTTGGCGAATTTCTCAATAAATTTTCTGAAGGAAATGTTCTTGCAAACGTTTTGGTTAACACATTATGGTAACTTGTTAGAAGTTGATATTGGAAGTTCATGCTTGCTGTGCTCATGTTCCAGTTTTGTAGTGCTGTCACTCGCACCACACCAGGTTTTGCAGCTTTAATTGAGCTAAAGCGGCATTTGAGGAATGTGGAATGGTAACCTTGATGTTTCCATTGTTCTTTGCTATGAGTGGGCAGTAGTATAAGCACATAAAACATTTGGTGCTTGTAAAATTTTAGTTAGAAAAGTAGTGCTGGGCCTAAAATGCTTTCATAATGCTTGAAGAAACTTTTTAACACACTGCAGTACAGCATTTAAAGCTCTTGGCATTTGGTGAGTATAGGGGATTGAGAATAAGGATTTAGTTTGCCAGCACAAAATTACGATTTCACTCTTATTGCATTGTTAGCAGTAATGGTGCTTAGTGTACGTGCATATTACAGTCACTAATGTTGTGCACAAGGCAGAAATAAAAAACGAGAGTGCAATAAGGGTCATTCCAATAATCACAAGCTTTGAAGATAAGATACTATTCAGCAGAATTAACCATATAAATTGGTAGGTTAATGTGAACATTTTACTGGCATTACAGGAGCTGCATACAACATCAAAATGATAGAAGTCACTTGTTGGAAAAAAATGCTGCACAAATGTGGAACAAGATAGATATGAAAGATTGTTTAAAATTTATGAAAGACATGAAAGTTTGTTTGTAATAGAAGTACTGACATATGCAGAAGCTTGCAATGAATGGGTTTTATGAAGAATTTGAACTATAGGTCTTTAAGGTGCTGTGTTTCTTGTTTAGTGAATAGATTCACGAATTCTAGTAACCACAGCACATTGAAACAGAATTTGAGGCTGTGTGCATGAATAAGACATTTGTGGGTACATGTGTGTGTGAGTACTTTCCATTAGGAAACGAAATTGCTGATTACAAAATAAGCACCCAATACTGCAATGCAGTCAAGCAGCTAGACAGTTTGAATACAGCAGGAATACGCCAGCAAACAGGTCATAATACATACAAAAATAATCAACTAATCAAAGGTATGTGGGCAAAATGAGTTTAACAAGCACTAGCATTGATCCTGCTACTGTGGTAAGTTCAACAATACGTATTAATAAATAGCACCCATTTAGACAGCAATAAAGATGGCTGTTTTCTTATAGTAGATGAAATGTTGTCGTGAAACAGCTCCTGCTATAGTATGCACTCAAAGCTTGATATTATGAACCTGGATACAATCAAATATTGGTTATAACAAAGTAAATGATTTATGGTCTTGCAATAGATATACCGTAAAATTCCGAGCTAGCCCCCCCCCCCCCCACTCTACACACACACACAAAGTCGGAATTGTTGGCAAAGTGGTGATGGAGGGGGGCCAACTCAGAAGGCACCAAAATTAAAGATGGGGGCACAATTTTCGTGCCAGAGAAAAAAAAAACACAGTGCGCATAGATTGAAATTTTATTACAGTGAACTTTATTTAGGCCCAAGATTTGTATCGGCTTTCAATCGCTTTGAAAACTGTTGAAAACTCCAAGTCAGTGTTAAAAAACAGGTCGCAGCATTCCGCTTGATTTCCGCTGCAGTGCCATGATCCAACATGTGCCATGATCCAACACCACAGCTGCAACATTGGCCAGTCTGCTGTGCAGGTTGCTGTCCTCAGAGCCATCGAGCACGTTAATAATGTTGCATCTCTTGAAGGATTGTGCCACTGTCTCCTAAATAACAGCAGCCCACGCCTCTGCAACAAAATCGAGCACATGTTGCCGCTACAGCTTCAAGTTTCCTTTTAGTGTTCGTGCTTCCTTACACAGATACTGCACCGATAAACGGCGCAAGGTGGACGGCTTATTCGAATATGCGTTAGCAGGCTGCAAGATGCTCGTGCACCCCGCAGGCACCTAAAGCACGTCATTGTCAGTGTCGTATTCCTCGAAGGCATTTGTTGTGGCTTGTGTCTTATGGATGGATGCCTGGCCCAACACTAGTGAGCGTCGCATTTTGTCTACGTTTGGGCCCCAGACACTTGAGAGCCATTTTTGCATTTTCTCCATTGTCATCCAGCTGTTTTTCATGTCAGTGAGACAAACAATTGCTACGAATGGGAAAAGAAGTTGGCGTTGTGATAAAATGACAATGTGACCTCTCGGCCCAAATAAATTATTCTCACCTGGTATGCAAAGGCGTGCAGAGTCCCTGGCTGGAATTTTTCCGATTTCGCTTTCCTGTTTGAAGATAATAAAGCCCGAGAGCTTGTCCGGTAGCCCAAGCAGCTAGGAACCGTGGAGTCTTGCCAGCCACATCCAGTGTTTGCAATTGGTGTGATGCCTTTGCTGACCACGTTGTTTGTCCTGTTGATTGGGCTATCTATTCTCTCAATTGCCTGATCCATGTTTGCCATGTTATTTAAGGTGTAGCCGTTGCGCCATCCCAGCGAGTTCGCGGAAGACCGAAAGGCACTTGGTGCCACAGAAAGTTCCTCCGGCGTCTTCTAGCTTTCGCTCGTAGTGGAACGCATTGTAACGCCGAACCGCTGTTTCCAGCAATTTACGTAATGGCTGGAGGCTGCTAAGTTTCCCAACTGCATGCTGTTGGCATTTTATACGGCCACTCCGTAAAGAATCCGGTTGCCGACGGTACGTCCTGCACTTCTTTCGCGCTCAAGGTACTCAAAGAGCGCATCGTGTATGTGTTTGCTGAACACTGGTGTGCTGTTGCTGAGCTTCCGTTGAAGTTTTGCTGTCCTGTAGTTTAACTGCAGCAAATTATCGAAATTCTTCTCCCGTCCCCTTATGTGCTTCCGGTACAGCTTCAAAAGTCGAGACGTGTGGTGCACGTTCTTTCCGTTTTCTCGATGCCATCTAATAACCTCGATTTTCTTCGCCACTGTGTCGAACTGCATAGGCATAGCTGACCTCTCACCGCAAACAAAAAGCTACACATGGTGCAGAGCATGCGCAGAGCAAATCAGGCTGCAGTGCAAAGTTAGATTGCATTAGACTAGATTAATTGGGGGGAGGGTGCTTTCCTGGAATGGCGTAGATATTTGAAATCACCAGTGAAGTTGGGGGTGGGGGCTTGTACAAGTGGGGGCGCTTGCTCGGAATTTAACGGTAGTGCTAGAGTAAACCTTTATAACGAATCTAATTTTAATGAACTTACTTTTATGCAACATGCAACTCCTTTATAACGAGGTTTGAGTTTAGTTGTGTGCTTATGTTGTTTTTACATATTGGCTGCAAACTCGCACTCTTGCAAGCGTACGAGTGAGTGTTTGAATGAGGTATTCTGAATGTTATATTTCAAGATTTGGGGCGTTGTGGTATTGTGCCCTCATCAGCTCTCCTAGAGTGTTCACTTGTGCTCGTCTTCTCTCCCTCTCTCTCCTTTTTTTCTTTATGTGAATATTTTAAAGGTGTCTCATACAATGGTCCAAGAGCAGCTTCTAGAGTACATCTACCAGGGATTTCTAATACCGGTCATGGGACCCGCTCTGCACCAGGTCTGTGCACTATCTTTTTGCGTAACAGAATGCCGCAAGAACATGTTTGGTGAGAGTAAGCTGCATGCTGTTGCTTTTTAAAGAAGTTTCTTGCTTTCAATTGTTTTTTTGCTTGTCAGGCATGTAGTCCATGCCCTTTTGAGCACACCTTTTAAGTGGAAGTGTAGTTCGAAACGCTTTGTTTTGTGTGTTCACATTCATGTATTATATACTGAAGTTTTATCCTTCACAAGTTGATGAAGTTATTGAAACTATATGGACAGCTGAATTAAGATTGAAGATCGGTAGTGGTGAATTTTTCAACACACACGCACACACACACTAGGTACTTGCACATTGGAACACACATGTACACACACACACTAGGTACTCGCACATTGGAAGTTCTATTATTTTTTCGATGTGATGACTACTATGAGCAATTGGTTGTGATAACTGTGTCATGGCATTGTAAATCTGGCCGCTAAAAGCAATGCTGGCTCTGGTGTAAGTGTTTCAAGTAAAAAAGTACACTGATTTGATGTAAATTGTGGACATTGGAAACATGGGCATTATACTTCGTAGCCCTAAAATTTTGTATTTCAGTTCACGAGCACTCCACGTGTACTATATCCGTACACCAAGTTGTCCCATAAATTATTATTTATTAGAATGCATGATGTAGATATCTAGGCACGAAATTGTGCAGTAGCTGTTGCCATGATGCCGGGAAGCTAGTGCCTTCGATCGACGCCTTATCTTGGCAATCAAGTCTGCCCCTTTGTTGTTTCACAGCTGATAAAGGCGAATCTTGAAGCTCTTAGGTCAAAGGCGTCAATGCCCAGCACTGAAGTGCTCGATGGTGGCGTGGTACTTAACGACAGAAAGACTGTTACCGCTCTCTGAGTTAGGTGGCAGGCACTGGCCACGACTTTGACGTAATGCCGCTAGAGCTGTGTGTTGATGTTGATTCGGCTGCTGTCCTGTCGTTCTGTATGTGAAGCATTTTTCAGCAAGGGCTATTTGTCATTGCCCCACAGCACGCTGTGCAAGGAGTCTCAGCAATGTTGCAAAATAATAATAATAATAATAAAACTCAGACATGGTCACAGAGTTGAATCAAGACTCTATAAACTCTAACCTTTGCAGAGTCCTGACATCTTGTTTAACATGAATGCCTACCAAATAGCTCAGCTCTCCGTTATTCTAAGTTTCCTGGTCCTTTGCTTTGCAAATGTTTGTTTTTATCACAAACGGTCAGAAATAGTTGGCTCAAGTAAAATGTAGTGGCTGCACAAAGGTAATGGTGTACTTTAACATCATGCAGCCGCTACATTTTTGTAAGTAACAGGTGTCATTTACAATTTACATTTGCTTACAGAAATGCAGCATCTGCATGAAGGTGCAATACTCCATTAACTTTGTGCGAACGTAACGTTACAAGCAGAACCCTATGTGAATTCAGAGAGAAAATTGGCTGAAATATTTGCTTATCGCAAACAACATAGTGTCATTATTCTGTCAATAATGCTCTGAAAATGTACTCTCAATACGTGTAATTGCTGAGCACATAACTAAATTATTTTGAAAGCCTGCATTGCGCTATTTTTGTTCGCATTGCACTATTTGTGTTGAACAGAAATTCATTTTTTCATGTCACGTGTGGTAGAGAATCTGGAAACTTGTGATAACCTTGATATTCCCAATAAAGAAGTATGCTTTGAGAATAGGCCAGCTGAAAGATAATGCAGTTTCTTTAATTTCAAGTTGCTAATTTCAATACAAGAACCAATCACTCGTTGACATGCCCTCGCTCAAACGAATGGTATCTTGCTTTTTCACTATGACTCAGGGGATTATTAACAGTGAAACTGTACATATTATGCATATATATGTTCAGGGGTACTTAATTCCAAAATATCCCTGACAGTTCACATGTTTGAGTTCACATGAAGTGGAAAAAAAAAAAATTTCTGGGCCTCTGGGTTCTGGCAAGCTTGTTGTGTCTCTGCTTCTTTTGTCTTGCAATGTCTGCATTTCCTTGTGTGTTTTTGCCTATTCTGACTGCTTGAACTGTTATCCTTGGTTGGTGTTGGCCTGATTTACATGTTTTCTTAGCTTGACTTAACCAAGGACACTTCTTAAAGTATACATTGTAAACGATGTATAGGATATTGAAAAGCCATCGTGCACATCTAATTAGAGGAATTGTGACTGCCGTCATCTTGTGTAAAGGCAAATCCAGCCGTCGGTTTCGAGCAGGTTTTGCCGTCAGCAGTTAGGAATGTGTATTGAGATTGCCCTATTTCTCTTGAACTTTATAACAGTGGGGTAGCACCAAATTTGTATTTAGAAAAGGAAGTAATTTTGGAAACTTTTATTTAAATACTTTTGTAGAGTACACATTATTTTTTCTTAAAGGGACACTAAAGGCAACTATTAAGCCAATGTTGATTTTTGAAATGGCAGTCCGGGAACCTCGTAGTGTTACCTTTGTGCCAAGGAAGGGCCTATTTTGAAATAAAACCACGTTTTAGTGGTCTGCATCAGGTTAGCGCACTTCAAACTACCTGCCTCAAGAAGCAGACCGACCGGGCTCACTCACGTTGCTGTTGCCGTGCACAGTGTTGCCTGGCTTTACTGCAATTGTTGCAGCTGTCCAAAAGCAGCGGGAGCCACTTCAGCTACAACGGCCATAGATCAGTTTCCCGCCGTTGTCTCCAAGACTGCAGACGTATCTTGGTTCAACTAGGTCCCACTAGATGACACCACCTGTCCAGTTTGACTACGCACTAATTGAATTTTTAAACCACTCGTGCCATTCCCCAGTAGTGACGTCCGGCAGTTCTTTTTTCCATTAATCAAACAGAAACGATCAGGCAGCATTTTATTGCATCTCTTGATGCACAAAAGGTCTTTTATTTAGTGCAGCTAGATTGATTACTAATAATTAATTAATAATAAATAATTATAGGTGGTTTGTCTGATGTCATCGGGATCATTTTGAGAATGTCCCACTGCAGCGCATCTGTTTTTGTGCATTTACCTTAATTTCTCGGTAAGTAGGGCACTGTTGTTGGTAATGTTGTCGTTCTAATGTTGTCATACATTGAGCTTTCACTGTGACGTAAATTATTTGACTTTAGCGTCCCTTTAAAAACACTAGGTTTAAATTTGATTTATAGTTTTGCTGGTAGATTACCTTTTCTGGAATTGAAAATTATCCAGCTTTACTGTGAACACGCACTTCATACGTCAGATAGGGCGCAAAAAATGGACTCAGTCGAGATCATAGATACCCTTATCATCTCTGTACGAAGCCACAGATTTGACCAAGATGAATTAGTGACTTGCTTATGAAAAGAAAAATGAGTGGATACTCCTCTGAAAATTTCTTGTGGGCTTTTTCAGCATGAAATAAAACAGTTTAGCACATAAGAAAAAATGCCACTTGCATCATTCTGGTATAACTGGGTTGACAGTCGAAAAGGAACCTCTAAAGAAAAAAAAGTTTGACCTGTGTTTTCTTGCTAAAAGAGATGTCTACGAATACCTGTAAACATTCCTAATGTTTCTGAGAAGTCACCCTTTTAAAGTGGAAATAATGTGGCTTCTTTTGCAAGTGCTAAAATTTTTATTCATTAACCGATTAGCTAGGTAGCAACTTGTGAATGCTAATTTGAAGGTCATATTATAGCTGTCTTGAGCGCGTATTTTCACGTTGAGGCCACTGGAGGAAAATTTGGCACTATATTATATACATGCACTTTTACTCTGGTTAATAGTATGATAGTAAGTGTTGACCCTTCTGAAGCCAATTCGTCATCATATCAATGTGATCCAGATTCAGCAGCAATAGAATGTTGTTGTGGTTTACCGATTCACGAGTAGCTGTGAAATGAATTGGACATGTGAATTGACATGTAAAATACTTATCTTCTCTAATATTTAATGTCATAAAGGAGCTTGAAGGGACATCAAAAACAACAGTGTTTACACCTATACTAATAAATTAGTCTTTCACCACACCGAAAACACCACTCTTGCTGTGAGAAGATGCTTGGTTAACTGGAAAATGCACAAAAAGAAAATAAAGGTAGTGAAGCCACCTTCAAGCTTCCATACCAGCTCACCACGATGAATTTTGACGGCATCCACTGCTGCCTCTTCACCTGTAAAGATGAATCGCATTCTGCCAGGAGGCCAGGGAACTGAGCTAACGGGGCCAAAATATGACAAAAAATCTCAAGATTCGTGACATCACGCTAACATCCATGTTATGCTGCTTGGGCATTTATTTTCTCTTTTATTTCAAAACCTATGATCGCGAGAATAAAGATACTATAGAAGTTCTCTACGAACAGTTGATCAGTCTGAACTGTTTCATTATAGTGTTCCTCTTAGGAGGAGGGTAAGAATAGCTCCATTTTTTTGCTCAGTGATCTATCTAAATTGTTAACAACTCTTCGATGTTACCCATAATTTTTACCCCAGATGAATGTTCAAAGTGCCAAATTAGTCTCTGGTAATTTTAGTGTGAGACTGTAAGGTGTTTGAAGGAAGGGCATGTATTCTAAGGTGCAGGTTTCATTGGCAGTGGTGGTGGCAATAAAAGCTCTTGATGTTTTTTTTAACAGTGCACATCCTTCTTCCAATCTAATTGGTCTCTGCCCATCCCTCTCTTCTTTCACTTTTTGTTCTCCTCTCCACTGCTCTGTCGCCCCTCCCCCCACTCGTCTGCAACGCAAAATTCGGCGTGGATGCTCAGGATACTGCGGATATAGATGTTGACACTCTTGAGGGCTGCACCATATTTGCGGTCAGTACCCTGTCGGGAATCATGTTGTGTTTTTGCGCACGTTTTTTTTACCTCCTTCTGGAGGGGAGGAAGAGTAATGTGAGCATGCAGAGAGAGATTGTGCATAACAGAATAATCATGAACTTGCATGACGTGTTTCTCGATTCGTTGCCCTTAGAATGAGAATCACATTATAGAGCAAGCAGGTTTTTTTCATGCCATACGAGAGGTTATGGAAATGAGGCAGACAGTTTTAGAAATGCCAACGAGGAGTAAATAACTTCATTGCAGTTTAGCTTTTTCTTTGCTACCCTGGCTTTACCTGTCCATGATAAAACATGAGATATGTGTGCCAAAGTACCAGTAAGGAACTATTCAAGAAAACTTTGCGGGCAGGAGTTTCCAAGATGCACAGTAGATATTCGAGGTGTATGTTTACTGTGTCTACAGTCCTCTTTCCTACTTTCAGGGCTGTGGAAGAATGCACACATCTGGTTGCAGGCATCTGCCTGCTATCTTACAGGGGTGTCTGGATAGTAAATTCTTTAGCTGGATTTAATATGATTTAGCAGTAACATGAAATTGAATATGAATATGAAATAGTTTTTGAATACTAGTAAGGTGGCCTCTTTCAAAGCAGTGTTAGAATGGTAATGCAGCCATTTTGTAAAGAGCCCGAGAATTTATATTCCAAAGCTTTGACAAAAGAACATTTTGTTTATATTTAATAGAAATAAAATGCATGCACACACAGATACAAACTATTCAAACTGAGGCAAGCCTGTGGATAGCAGTAACTAGAATATTAGAGATATTTTGTAACTGCAAGTTGAAGTACAGCAGCGACTACAGTAGTAAAGTTCGCACCTTGCCAGCATCTTTTAAAAACTGATATGTATCATCATAAATGTCATGATGAACATAGTAGATTGACCACTTTGTTGCTTTGGCGACACTGGAGTTTTAAGCAAAATGCCTTACTTGCATATTCAGAAACACTTCTTGACTTGCCACCGTCTCAACTGCAGCACGTTGTGCTGCATTGAAGTCACATCGTGCTGCATTGAAGTCACAACGTGCTGCATTGAAGTCACAACGTGCTGCTGTTCAAGTCAAGGATCGTTTCTGGATACGGAAATTAATCCCGTGAACAATATAGCATAGATAATGTTGTAAAAGCTCGAGCTGCATGTATTCTGGTTATTTAACTATCAAAATAAGAAGCATTACCCCTTTTTGTTTTAATGTTTTGTCTTTTTGAGGTTTCTTTCATTGGCGCTTATTATTCGAAAAATGTTTGATATTTCTTATACTATACACTATTCAATTTTAGTACTGAATGAAATGGTGTTCCATTCAAAGTGCTATTGAAACTTTTGTAATATTTGCACACTCCTACTATTTTACTGTGTGAAACCACCCAAGAACAGTTTTAGTGCACTGTTCTTACAGATGCCATCAAATTTTCTAAATATGCTGATGTCCTCTAGGTACGAAAAAAAGAAACGCCACAAGAATTTTTATTGATAAATAAAACCAACTACAACATAGTTAAATATATTGCACTTCTGAGTTGCTATTGCGTAAATGCTGCAGGCGCTGTACTAGCTCATAAAGAAGTTTAACACTGGTGGTGTACCACTTACCATCTTCAGAAGCTGTTGAGTGTGGCGGCTGCATTTCCGATGGAGGCGGTAATGCTGTAGGCCCATGTGTTCAGATTTGGGTGCACGTTAAAGAACACAGGAGGTTAAAATTTCCGGAGCCCTCCACTACGGCGTCTCTCGTAATCATATGGTGGTTTTGAGACATTAAATCCCACATATCAATCGAGAAGCTGTTAAGTAATTTGTGATAAATATTTTTTTCTTTTTTCAAAATATGTTAGGAGAAAAAAGGCAGATTATAACTTATCAAACTTATCATCCTAAAATGTTAAATGGTCTTCATGCACAGGTAATGCAAAAAATGTTTTAAAATTGTCACTTAAAGTCTGATAACACATCTTTTTTCTGATTATTTAGCAGCACAACTAGACCAGTTTAGTTTAAGTGGGAGCGTATGACGCGTGCTGATCTCCTGCGGTTCAAAAGCAGTCATGTCGTTTACATTTATTACAATAGTAATATGTGGGATTTTACCTCCCTGAATCGCCGTATGATTATGAGACACGGTAGTGGAGGGCTCCGGAAACTAAACCACCTGTGGTTCTTTAATGTGCACCCAGATGTGAGCACACGGGCGTATAGCATTTCCACCTTTATTGAAAATGTGGCCACCGTGGCGAATTCATTATAACATATGTCTCCTTAGCTATTTGTGCATCTTGGAAACGAGCGTACACTCTGATGTCCGGAGCTTATAAATCAGTCTTTATCAAATGTTCAAAAGACAGGGTGTACTTATAATATTACTTAATTACTCAAGACTTTAAGTAACACAGAAATTTAAAAATATTTACTTTATATATTGAGCAAAAAATGTTTTTCGAACACGTATCTTGAAGAAAGCAGTGCATAATATGTACAGTACCGTCCACTGTTAAAGGGAACACTCTAAAGAGCACCTGTCATATTGAGGGCTCCGTAACTGCTGGTAGACGTAGAAAAATTGTTTGTGCACGGCACTGGTCTATCAAAGAAAAGTCTGAACAGTCAACCAGAAGTAGTCTGATGCAAATCTAAGCCACTATGCTTTTGCGAGAGAGTGAAATGCAGACATTGTGCACACGAAAGTGTTCCCTTTAAAACAGTGAATCCTCTGTACATTGGCCTGTTTTGAATTGCATTCAAACGTATGCGCTTTCAAGCAAGTCTGCTCAGCTATTGACATTGTTTAAAACAAAGCAAACCTTTTGATCAGGCCTGATTGGTCGGATCAGGCCTCATTGATCAGGAACAAGCAAGCAACCTTTGCAGTACACCACATGCATCACTTAGAGTGTATACTGATCTAAAATACAACTCAAATAAAATACCTCTAAATAAAATAAAATCGAAAATAAAATTTCCCGAGTTTCTTTTGACCTTTTATTTTGTCTTCTCTGTTCTGCTCTTGTTATGCTTGCCACTACTTTTTGTTCAAGCATATATTCCACTGCATTTTATGCTCTGGGTGTCTTGTTGCTTGCTTAGCATGATCTTTCGCTTATGCCTAATTCTAATAACAACATAACATAGGTTTGTCACTTGAGAATTTATGCTGAGTCCTGCATAGATGCTGTGTAAATACTAGTGCTTTTCGTTTCACGCATGAAAAATTTACGACTAAAGGCTCTCATTGTGCAGTGTACATCCTGCAAGTGTAGGTACCTGATAAGAAAAGTGATCAGTATTTGTTATACTGTGAAGATGCTAGCCTCTGCTTTGAGTTTTCTTGTGCGAACTTCCCAGAACCCTTGTGGAAGGCTGGCTGCACTTTTTACCACCGCCTGGCTTAAAAAGGCCAATGCTTTTGCCCTACTCGCATCTTTCTTACAGCACGCTAGCGCTCCCTCTATGTGTCACGTGGTGTCTTGTTCGACAATGTGCCTTGTCCAGATCTTTGCTGTGTTTACTACTTATACATTTTAAGAGATGACAGAAAGTGTGGTGTGTGGAGGAATATGTGTTCTCATGGTTGACGTGTTGTAGCAACTTCAAATTAAGCATTCTAATTATGAGTGTTTTTTATTTGTTTGGCACATATGATGTATATATGTTGGAGATGGTTGTGATTCAGTGTGAACGGCAATTGTTCAAATCTAAGTGCATCCTCTTAGTGCAAGAGGTCAAGATTTAATGTACTCGTGCTTAGTTTTGTGATTATAAGATTCAGGAAGATTAGCTCTTTGGGATTACTGCATAAAGAAGGACATCAATATGTGAATGTGTCAATTTAGGAGAGCTTTTGAACTGGTGGAGATGTTGCATATTCTGATCCACTGCTTGTAGAGCATGTGGATACACTGTCACTTCGTGTTTAGTAGGGGACACATTATGTGCCCTCTATGGAGTTTTAGATATAGAGGTCTAGAATTCTCCATAATAGCAGCACGCATGTTAGCATTGAGGGTAGGTACAATAATGTTCAAGAAAACAGGTTGAAATCAATTTCTACATCTAACTTACAGTTCGTTATTTCAAACATTCTTGCTGGAAGTATTGCAGGTGGTGCAGTGCACTGACTGAAACCCATTTTAGGGGCTCTTCTCTTATTGTAGACAGGGCTTTTTCTGCTTCTCTCTATTTTTATTTGTTTGTATCATTATAAAATATTTTCACTGGAGTGAGGACATAGTGTGAAGTTTCACCAACCAGTATGCATGCATACTGCTGGTTCAGGAGTGTTGCTGAAATGTTAGTGTAACTTTTCACTGAATATGCCTTTCTCCTCATTTTCTCTGTCCTAATTTGACTCAACAGAACACGATGGAGGAAGTAGTCACAGCAACAGCATACCTGGACCTCTTTTTGAGGACAGTCACAGAGCCCCAGTTACTGTTGGTGTTCTTCAAGTTCTTGATTACTGAAAGCTATGAAAACCACAAGATCCTCAACACACTGATAAATCGCATTGGAGGTCAATCTCGGGTATGTATGGCGCTGTCTTGCACGAACAGCTGTGTTGTGACAACTTGAAAGCTTAAGTTTGCTTTGAAGGTGACCATCTTTGGTGGCAGTGATCTACATACAATACCCGTGGTGCTTGGTTAAACAAGTTATTCCTAAAGATGGCAAAAGCTGCTAGTACTTAGCAGTTGTCAGTTATTGTATGCATAAAGGAGTTTACACTAAATACTTTATCCACTTATACTTAGCTGGAACAGCTCTTACACTCTATCTTTGTTGTTGTGACACTTTCAATTCACTTGATGCCCCTCCAATTTTCCTGTTCTTTTGAGAACAGAATTTTCCTGTTCTTTTGAGTTGATGTGCATTCCCTTAATCCAAAAGGCATCATGGTTTGATCTGTGTCACTATTTGTTTTAGATGGGGCAGATGCCTGCAGAACTGCTTCATTGACAGCAATTTAAGTGCTGCAAATAACGTCACGAGTTCAATTCCCCACGGCCGTCGGGGCTTTCACGTGGTGATGGTGAACCACAGTGCAAAACCAAAACGAGGACGATAAGAAGGACACACAAGACGTTGTGTGTCCTTCTTGTTATCCTCTTCGTCCTGGTGTTGCACTGTAGTTCACCATGCAGGATCAATCCACCCAAATTCTCACATTGCTAAGCTTTCATGTAGATTTTTGAAGGAAACGGTTAGATCCAACCAATTTTATTTTAGGTTCCCAAAGTCTTGAAGTTTGACCGACTTTTTCATGCGTGAGAAGGCCCAAGATGAGCAGCGCTTATACACGCTTATATAAGTGTGTGTAAGCGCTGCTCAGCTTGGGCCATCTCACCGCTTGACAGAGTGTTTTTGTGCCGTTGTGTTGACAGTAACTTACCGTGCATGATTTGATGGGCTTGCTGAAGTACTGTCATCCTCTTCCAGCTTTGCTTGGTGACAATGGCACTCTTTCGAACGCTGCTGGACTTCAATTGCGAAGACATCATGTTGGAGCTAGTGCTCAAGTGAGTGGCTCTTTTATTGGAAAGCTGTACGCTTTATTTGATTAGCTGGGTTGATGTTATGCAGAGCTCAGGGTACCCGGAACAAGTACTACTATTATTTCCATAAAACACCTCTTTACTAGCAGTGCTGTTCCTGAACCACAAAAGGGTCTTCATATGCTTTTCTAGAAACACCATTTTATACAGATAATTTCAAAAAGTGATTTAGTACTATATTGTCCATATTGTGCAGATCCAGAGAAATAAAACTACTTCACCCTCTCATCACTGCGTACCACATGTCTGCCTGTACTGCTACCCTACAAGCATGTGAAAATAATTTTTGCATTGCAGCAATTCCTTTTTTTTTGTAATTTCTCTACCCTGTTCTGGTTTGTGCTAATGAGTAATGACACAGCCAACTAGTTATCTTTCGGTCCTTTGACATTGTTTCAATTTCAAAGGCCATGTAACAGAGCAACAAAACTGCAGTCAAGCTCTGTTGCCACGTTAAAGCTCAACGAAGGTTTAGTGAACTTGCTCAGGTGAAGCCGTATTAACACTGCCATGGTCACTTATTCTATAAAAAGGGGAGACTTGGCGCTTTTTTTTACTTACTTGTGTCGTACAGCTACAGCATATTTAGACAATGAATCATACAAGGTATTAGTTTCACTGTCAGCTGTAATTGTTCTGTGCATTTCATCCTTTCCCCTATATAGTTTTTTCGCAAAAGCAGACTGCTTTCTCTGCAGTTTTTGTTAGACTGGCTTAGCAGCTGGAGTGGCAGCATTGACTTCTGCTTTCAGCTTGTGTGCACCCACAGTGATACAGTTAAATCCTGCTATAACGAAGTCTGCTACAACAAAAATTCTGCCACAATGAATAATTTTTTATTCTTCGTCAGCTGGCTAAAGAAAACAATGTGAAAAATGTCTTGTCACAAAGAATACTTTTTCTGGATATTTCTGCTTTCACGAAGTTTTCGTGAGTACTACCACATAAAATAAAGGAACTTTCCTAGGATTGCCGCGAAATTCTGCTACCAAGTTGGCAGTTTCTCGATGGCATATGACATCCAGAGTGCATGGCCACGTCGCAACAGCCATGTCTTCATCAGAGACGCGCTTTCTGCCATCACACACACGTCCCGCTAAATTTATCTTCATTGAGATGCTTGGCAACAGGTTGCCCATCCACCGTGATGCTGCCCGTGAATTTAATATACTTGTGGACTGCGGCAGAATCGCAATCTTCAAAAACTCCCACCATATGTTTTCGATGTCTCACTTAAAACTACCGCTCATCAAGACTAGCCATGCGATCATGACTGACAACCACTAGTCGCCAAAGCGCACACTTGAGCAGCATGCACCTAGTCCCAGCGTAGCTGCATGCGGTCGCGTCAAACGCAATCATGGGTGACCACAAAAGTACGCGCGGTCACCGTGCAGCGACTCTACTCAATATTTCTTGCCGTAATGATGCAAACAAAGATAGCAGCATCGCAGTTCTTGAGTCATGCACACAGATTGAAAACAGGAGTATTGTTTGCCACAACCACTGTGCAGGAAACCGCAATTGCTATCGTCTTGTTCATCAATATCGAATACGATCCGAAGGTTCGCAGCTAACACAGCCATAGATTAAAGGTAATAAAGCCATAAAATGACACGAATGGTTACAGCTTTCCTGTCATCCACATATGGCTACGGTAGTGTGGAACTTTGTCACTTTCAGTTGCAGTTATCAGTTCGTCTCTAGCGAAGCTTCAGCACGCTCGTTCGTGGCGCTGTTCACACGGCACTGCCCAAAGTTCGTCTGAATATCGCATTTTTTTTTTTTGTATAACTCGCCCCTGACCGGCACCCCGGCCACAAACCACTGAAGGAAGAAAAAAACTACCCGCATATTGATGCAAGTCATTCTTTGAATTGCCGTGAAGCCAGCTTTCACACCAAAATTCTCGTATAACCCGCACCCCGATTTCAGTTCCGATTTTTCTGTATATACGCGAGGAAATGCGTCCACCCAGTGTGCGTACAGGTACGTCCGAGTTAGCGAGAGTTCAATGCATGCACTTGCTGGGACCAAAGGACGAGTCATAATAATCAGGTCTTACCAAATTTAGTAGTCTGTTGATGAAATTTCTCTACAATAAAATTCTGCGACAAAGAATTTTTTTACGCGTCCCGTCAATTTCGTTGTAGTGGGATTTGACTGTATAGGTGTTACGTCCTGCCTAATTTTATTGTGGCAAGTGACATCCACACTTCACTCCTTTGCAGTGCTTTAATCGGAGCTGTTTTATCCAAGTGCAAGTGGTAAGGTCGTAGCTGAAATTTCGTGCTGCTGATATGCACACTGATTGAAAAGTCAGATACACAATGTGTGTGTAAAATCTTTTTTCCTAACCAGGTACTTGGTACCCTGTTCCCATGTGATGGTGAGCCAGAGGAGTCGTGTCTGCGACATAGATCTCTACGGCTGTGCCGCCGAGAAGTTTCTCTCTCTAATTCCCGCGTGCTGCTCCGGTGTCAGTGCCGAGGAGGCTCAGCTGCCGGTCCTGCGCGATGGATTTCCCGTGGAGAGAGTGATGCACGGTGGAAGCCTCCAGATACGCAGTCGCCGCCCCCGCCGCTCTTTCTCCGGGGTCCTGGGCAGCTACGAATCGGGAGACATGCCACGGTCCTTCACTGCCGTACTCAATGGCACCCAGCAGTCTTCGCCGCCGTCAGTTGCGCACACCGGCTACCACCTGTACCTCGCGGATGCGCGTCAGGGTGTGCGCCTCACCAGACGGGCATGCTCAGGCTGGTCTTCATCTTACGACGAGGCATCGTCGTCAGTGGATCTCAACGGGGCCACAGTCCCTCCGGACACGAAGACGGAAGACGCCTCCGCTGAAGAGAGTTCAGTGTCCGCGGGCGACTCAGGAATCTTCGTCACGCGAGACGCCGCCAACAAGGGCGGCGGGTTCGAGGCATTTGGAAGTCCCAACATTGGCCCATTCCTGAGCATCTTGCTGGCCCGGCTGGAGATGATGCTACAGAACAGTGTCTACATCAACCTGCAACTGACAGCACTCATTGCACGGCTCGCCTTGTATCCTCAGCCCTTGCTGCGATCGTTCCTCCTGAGCCATTCACTCGTGTTTCAGCCAAGTGTCCGGTCACTCTTTCAGGTGGGCTTCAGTTTGATTGCTCTTGGAGGTATTAGGGATGACAGCAGCATCGCAAATTTTGGAATTTGTACGTTAGCTGCATGGATTCCCCTGTGTCTACTTTAGCACAGTAGCAATGTGCTCGTAAAGGTGAGGTGATTAGTAAGGAAAGGGGACAATGGTATATGTCAAACTGCTAGTCGAGCTTATTGTGTTTATTTCACAGGCATAAACAAATACAGTTGAACCCCTTTATAAGAGACGCTGATATAAGAGACAAATGGGTATAAAAGACACCTGTATGCCTACAGTAAAATACGAGTTGATAACAGAATGCATACGAGATACCGTGCTTATAAGACACATCTCATATAAAAGACGGGAATAGCTGGCTGGATAATGCCTCTTATAAGAGGGTTTAACTGTAATAATAATTTAACAAGAACTTGCTATGAGGGTATTACATATGCTATGCATTGTTTTGGGAGGTTAATTTTGCCATTGAAGTTTAACATAAAGCCTTGGCATATCACATGCTTGTGTAAGAAATCTCTGTGAAAATGTTGTGTGTCAGAAGAAAAAGCAAATATTAAAGCTGTGCGAATAGCAAAATGTTGGGTGCAAAGCGAATTCGAATACTGAAATCTGAGTGTAAATTGAATCTAATATTTTAAAAATATCTCTTGCATATTTCTGGAATATTTTTCGGCTACTTCGAAGCAAACTTGCAGAAAAAAAAAAGTTCTTAAGCATATTCCTATAAGATAACAACATGAAACTGTTTCTTTTGGCTTGGTTGATGAAGCACTGTAGAGGCAGTGTTTCACAGTTCTCTTACCAAGAGTGAGGCAATGCAGAGGCCGAATTGTATTTATTTACACTATTTGTTGCAACCAGAGTGATGTCGACGATACTTCACACTATAAAGACAAAATAACTATTTCCTCAGCCTCTCTTTCTATTTCAAATTCGGTAGAGGCCTGACTGATGTGGCGGACAGAAGTGTGCCCTTTTAGAGTTCGGAGTTTTATATCCCAGATGTTTCGTAGCCATCAATATGTAATATCTGAAATTGTGAACGTTACTTCAGTGTCCGATTTTTTGCAGTGCCTGTCTGAATTTCAGGTGCAAAAAAAAAACAGCATTAATTGAGATCTCACCTCTGCCCTATCTCTGTGTCGGAACCAGCGTATCCTCGAGTCAATACATTTGACTGCAGCAGAAGAGCCTGAAAGCCAGCTTTGCTGCCGCACGAGAGTTTGATGGGGTGAAGCATATTTAAAATCTGTAGTGGCCATTGTCAACTAGCAAAAATACATTCAGCACACAAAGCACACCCCTAGCAAATATACATTATTGTGTCATCTATTACCCAAGAATAACACAGTGAGAAATTGTGAAAAGGAGCAAATGATTTATGTGCATTGATGACAGCGAGGGTGCACATGGTGACATGTACTTTTTAAATTAGAGGTTTTTAAAACCGTATGCACCCGACACTGCTCTGATTTTGCTGAAGTTACACTGCAAAGTCACATTTCAACCAAGTCTGACTGATTCAAGATAGCACTCGGACTATTCACTTGCGGTGACGCATAGCTTTGCATGTGCTTTGCATTTTCTAAGAGCGAAATGGCTTTGCGCTGTTTAATTAACATGTTTCTACATTCTTGTCTATTTTTACTTTATCAGGAACAAATCTGATAGAGGCAGTCCGTGGTGACTACAGCTAAGTGCATAGACTTTATGGGGTTTTTGTTACTATGGATCAACCTCCTGCAATTAAAAATGGATGGTCAGTCGAGGGGCTTTATGACCCACTTGTGCTGAGAACGCTAAGTTTTTCTTTCTCTTCATGTGGTAATGTTTAGTTTATCATAATTTATGTGTTAGACTTGGTCTGATACCTTTAAATGCCAATTCAAGCCTAGTAAGCTTAGCACACAGTGTTTTAATATGCTGGGGTGAGTTTAAGGCACTAAAAAACTAATTTTCATGCTTACATACCTTAAGCCTGCATGCAAGTTAGCAGCAGACAAAAAAAAAAAAGCTTTTAAGAAGACACTGATGTCAAATAATGACTTGGTTTGGATGGATAAACTGTACCTTGAGAACATTAATGTTGTAGATTTCACCATTATAAGTGCATTATTATAGGATAAAACCAAGGTTAAAGTTTCATTCTTTACCTTCGCAGCAGAATTTCTACACATACCGTCACAAATTCGAAAATGTATTCATATTTTTGCCACATTGGCTCGATGAAATTTTCTGAAGCTTTTTACATTAGACCTGTGGTCCTCACAGATGACAATGCACTTCACTTTTACCAATTAGGAACCATGTAGGGCCTAGTAGACCTCGTCAAAATCTTCCGCATTATGCTGTTTGGTGTGGGAATCTCAAGGTGGCGTCACCACCAGCATTTTCTTTTTCATGGGTTTGCTAGCTTGCCGAGCGTCATCTCAAATTAAGAGTGGTGTTGAAAATATAATAAACGCAGCCAGCCAGTGAAGGCAAAGAAGAAGGACCATGGCGTTCGATCATGGCCACGATGGCTTCTGGCTGAGTTCATTTGCGCCAGTTAGCACTTTAGCGTCCACATATTTTGGTGCGAAACCCGGGATCGAAACGGGGACGGGACTTTTTGGTGGGTTGTGGAATTGTACTTAACTAATACACAAAAAATATTTTTTCTCTTTAGTGCCCCTTTAAACCTCTTAAAAGTAGTTTGTGAAATGTGAGCTTCAATGAGGTATGGCTAGTGCCCAACGGTGCTTTATCTCTTCATCCCCTTGTGCACAAAAACAGGAACAACAGGCACCTTTTTCAGGGCATTAGGATAGAATGATGTACTTCACCTAAATGGGACTATATTTGGTCAGTTTGATTAAAGCTCCATTTAATGCATCGTGTCATTTCTCGTATTTTGCTGCTAGTGCGCAGATTTAAGTAAGCTTTCTTCTTTTTCATTGGTATGTCCAGGTCCTCGGCTCTCTGAAGCACAAAGTGGACAGCTACTCGTACACACTGCCCAACTTTGATGAGTTGCTTGCAAGGGCTAGAATTTTTTTCACTGTCAGGGAAGAAAGGTTACTGGCCGACACGCCTCACAGGCTTTACGGTGACCAAACTGCAGTGCGCAGAAGCCAAAGCTTTGCTGCCGAGTTCTCGAGAGGTATGAGAGCAGTTCTCTCCTTTGTTTTTTTCTCTCACAGTGGCAGCATTTGTGTGTATCAACTTGTTCATGACAACTGCGCATTGATGCCCTTTGCAGGGGAGTCAAAAAGGAGAAGCCTTGGAAGTTTTTTTCGAAGAACAGGCCTGCCGAAGACGAACCCTGTTCTCATTGAAACAGGTGGTGAAGAGAAGAGCTACAGGTGTGTGTTAAGACATTTACAGCGCTTGCACTTCTCTCTTGAAGCTGTTATCTGGAACAACGAAATGATACTCCTCTGATCTTTATTTACAGCTTCTGGCTGCTTTTTTCAGTATGGTTGATCATTCATAGAGCAGAGTGCATCCAGTGAATACTGCAGCTGTCCCAGGGAAATGCGCGGCAATAATAACGTTGCGCATATAGTGACAAACCAAACATTTATCATTGTCAATATATAGAGCACTGATATAAAACTGCATCAGGTGTATAATGAAATGTATTATGCATTTAAACATGGGAGAGTCGGTCAGCACCGTTAGTAGCCATGACTGCAGTTGTGGAACACACTTTTTTTTCCTTGTTGGCATTTAAATGCACATATACTATATGCCATAAAATGGACTAGAGGGAGGAGGGATAACTGTTTGTGCAGCATCAGACGCACCACTAGAAGGTCGCAGGTTCGGTCCCTGCCCGCGGCAAGTTATCTTTTCGCCTGGTTTTCCTTCTTTGCGTTTACATTGCATTTACTACTAGTAGGAACGTCCTCTGTACTTTCCCGGTGAGTATTGTCTGTAAGTTTTAGTTAATATTGTGCATAATAAAGAAAAGTGAGCCTTTAAAGTTTGCCATTCTTTTCTTCACTTAATATCACAAAGTCATACTTGTAGCAGACATCCTCCTTATACTAGTGCGAATTACATTGAGTCAAAGCTCCTGTGTTTCAATGGCAAGATAACCTTGCAGATTCCTAGAACATTCCTGCATTTCTTAGCAGAGCTGAGCTAGTTGGTACGTATTCATTATAAAAAGATGGGGTATGCAAACACAGGCATAATGAAAAATTTAAGACGCCACAAATGCCTTTGCAATGTTATAACGTTTTGCTCGTGTTTGTGTTTGCATGCACTGTCTTTTTCTGGTGTACAGTAAAACCTTGTTAATTCGAAGTCACTGGGGCCGCGAGAAAGCTTCGAATTGAGCGGGTTTTTGAATTAACAGAACATACAAAAAGAGGGATGCAAGGAACTGAGAACTATTCAAAATAATTGGTGCTCGTTGGTGCTTGGCTAGCTTGCGGCTCCATAGCTTATGTTTTTTCAGCAATACCTGGTCTTTATTTTTTCGCAAACATGGAGGAATGGTGGGCCTCGCTGCTGCCGCGGGGAAAAAAAAAATATGCGGTCGTGACTGAAATCTGCACCTGCAAAAAATAAGACATCTTCCCTGCAATACAGTAGTGGCACGCGGACAGCATGTTGCCTGCTCCCCACTGTGTCAGCATGTCACGATGCGACCATTCGCACATTCTTGCTATTATAATTATGAATTTAATAATGGCCAGTATGACGAAGCTCACAATGTGTTTTGGCTGGAAAAAATTATCTTTGAAGCTTTCGAACTTAGTTTTCAACGTAGGCAAGTTGCT
Organism: Rhipicephalus annulatus; assembly: GCA_013436015.1. Taxonomy (NCBI): domain Eukaryota; kingdom Metazoa; phylum Arthropoda; class Arachnida; order Ixodida; family Ixodidae; genus Rhipicephalus; species Rhipicephalus annulatus. The sequence continues at coordinate 418,451 of WOVY01010532.1, forward strand.
GGCAAGAAATCTGCTAGCAGTGCAAAGATGCAAATTGTTGGAGCAGCCGGCAATTTAGTGGAAATCGCACACATATCTTTACAATCCCAAAAAGAATAGGTGAACCATGACCCGCGGACGTTGCCAGAAACTAGTGATAAGCTGCCCGCGTGTCACCACTGTGTTGCAGTGTAGGATAGCTCATTTTCCACAGGCGGACGTTTTGGTTGACCACGAGACCAATTTTTCTTTTTTTTTTTTTGCACTGTAAGTAACTAGACTGGGGTGCTTCAGCTGCCACTCATTAGTATCGATATATTGCATTGCCTTGCGGAAAATAATGGCCATCGTTTCCGCGGATTAGTGGCGAAATCGGGATCTGGAACTGGCACACAGCACCCAAAGTTTTCGAATTAACCGAGCTTGTGCTGGCCGCCGCTTTAAATTATCTACTGAAACTTACATTGTAAAATACCGGACCACGGAAATCCTTCAAATTAAGTGGGATTTTGAAATAACCGAGATCGAATTAACGAGGTTTTACTGTATTTCTTTAACAAGCATATTGAAGCGCTGCCGCTGAAAAAGAGAGGAGCGAGCTAGCAAAGCTGCTCGCTATGAAAGCCAAGACAAAACGCAAAGTGCTGAAACAAGTTCTAGGCCTCTTGCTCGATTGTGCAAATAATTACTTGGCAGGTTAAACCACATGTGGCTGCCATTTGGCAAGACCAAGAAAACAACGCATTCTGAGCAAGTGTGGGCAATGGCTTGGTTTAGCTACCCACAGCTGGCAAACCTCTCTGGTGATCTCGTTTGGTTGCTCTTATTTCTGTATTAGCGCGAAGTAATGGCTTGGTTTAGCTACCCACAGCTGGCAAGCCTCTCTGGTGATCTCGCTTGGTTGTACTTATTTCTGTATCAGCGTGAAGTGTATTTGATATATGCCACTCTTCATGTGGCAATGCATAGCGAGAAATTTTTTTTTTGTAGTATATTTATCGTCAATTGTGCAGTCGCCGCTGTGAAGGTAGGTTTTGTTGAGAGTTCTTTTGTGCCAGGTATACTATGATAGATGCATGTGCCTGGTGTGCCTCCCTCCCCCCCTCCCTCCGCTGCAACTTTTTTGTCACCCGTTACTAGCCAATGTTCTTGTAAGCTATGCTTTGAAGTACACTCTGTAGTGAAGTTGCACGATTTTTGACGTGCTCTCACAGGTTCATAGCAAGGCCGTACCCGAGCGAATTCACAGAAGAGGGTACCAGACTGGAGTCCATTAAAACTCAAAATGCAGTGTTGGCAGCTGTGGTGCTGGAGGAGTTCCTGAAAGAGCTCGCTGCCATTAGCCAAGAGCACGCCATCCAGCAGCTTGCCTCATGACATTGCGCAAAACGGCACGACGCACTTCCTCCACATTGAACCAGCACTGAGATTCCTTGTACAGTGTTTTTCCAAGCACCATTGTGTGTGTGTGTGCTTTCTGTACCATACCGATGCCAGGTCTGTGTAGATAGAATAGTATTTTATGGCGAGAGCCTCGTTGTTGAGTTAGCATCTGGGTTCTGAGGTTTTAAATTTCAATGCCGTTTGGCGTGCATCACATAGTCAAAGGGGGCCCCGCAAGAACTGAATGAATGAAAGTACTGGCCACATTGGCATTCGATTGGCACATCGGAAATGTTGCAAAACTTCATTTTGGAGCTTTGCTACTCCTGTCATTAAAAGCACATTAATTAGTAAGAAGCTCAAAATATTTACAAAAGTATAAGTATGGAGTGTTGTAAGAAAGATGAATTACATAGTGATTGTCTGCTACTGCACACTTTCGATTTTCTAGCAGATGCTTTAGTGTACTGCCTTGTGGTATAGAGGGAAAGGTGCAATGTTGTTGACCTGTTTATTGTCCTTCCCAACAGTGAATTGACACAGTTCGCATTTAACGTAGCTTCCAAAACTTGTGCTGAAGCTAGCGCTGCCGCATTCTTTCAAGGTCCGGCGTATTTTGGTTACCTAATGCCACCATCATCGTACAGCAGTTAGTTCTGAAGCAATGAGTATGCACGAAATTAATTATATTTTTCTGTGCAGCTTCAGTTTTTTTAGCCCTGAAGACTAGGTTTTATGTCTTTTTTTATTATTTGCTTTCAAAGCTTGAATATAGCTACTTGTATTGGATGTACGATCCTACAAGAAAAGTCTTCTCAGTGTGTGGTTTGCTGACACATTTTAATCACTTAGTACGTATTGTGACATTGTGTGGTGTACTGCTTTTATGGCACTAGAATTCAATGTTTTTCAACTGTATTTCCTCATTTTCAGATTTTTATTTTTTTGTGCTATGCAGCCATTATTTTAAGGGCCAAGATCTCAGTAATGTTCAAATGTTGCAACATCTCACTGTGTGGACTGTGTGCGAAGTATCCTTGGTCTTTTATTTGCTTTTCTAACACCACTGTCACACTCTGTCGGTCTCCGCAGTTATGCTGCGAAGCATTACAATACTTGTACCAGACAATGAGAGATCTGAGAGACCGATAGTTATAATGCGGTCAATAATTTTAGCACTGCTTATAATTAGTTGAGTGCAGCGGTCTTGAAGCTGCACTGCAGTTCGTAAGGTGAACCAGCTATTAATTTTTTATTAGGTTCAACGCTATTTTGACCAAGGGCTAATATTTGTTGCGGTTTCTTTTCTTCAGTCCTATCCTTTTTTCTATAATTTGTCATTCAAAGTATGGCAGTTTTGCAAGTTAATGATGGAGGATAAAAGGAGTTGATGAAAGACAAAGAAACATTACAAGGTCTAGGCCCTTTCTCCAAGGCCACTCGTTTTGCATTATTTCAGAACATCTATGTCACAAATCATTACCACAAATGCCCTATTGCATGCAGACTGCTAAACATGCATTTGCCTGTGCTGGGCGATGAGAACCACATAAGCTGTCCATTTTTCGTTTGCTAAGAAAATTATAATGAATTAGCACGTTGCATATGTACAAATATTACAGTTGCAGATGTACTTCATGTTTAGGTGTATTTGCAAGACCATTAGAAGCAACCTCTTGACAGATCAATGAAATTTTAGTGCTTACTGGTTTAGGTTACGATTATTTTTTTTATTTGGGTGTTTTTATATTCAAATACACTTGTGTCTCTGAACACAGCCTTGTGCTTGCCCCATTTTGCATTTGAGGACTTTACATTTCTTGGAAAATGTGTCGTGCAAGTGGGAAACATTTGTGTTGTAGCACGGTATTGCAACATTTTGAAACATTATTGCAATGTTTTGAAATATTATTGCAGTGTTTTGGGGATAACATAGTTATCAATTTTTATCAGCAGGTCCACCGAAATAATGAACGCAGCCGGCCTGGTATACGATATTGAGGAACGGCATCACTTGTACGAGAGAAGTGAGCAGTCGGTGGGTGCCATTAGTGCCAAATTGCAGGGTTCGAAACTTGGAACAATAGTAAACAAATTTCAGAAGAAACTAGCAACTACCAAACAAGTGGTGAAACTGGAAATGGCGCACGTAACTTCAAGAGATATGAAGATATCTGTATCCATTAGAAAACTGCTGTAACACAGATTACATAGATTCCTTACTTGCATAGCAGGGAACGTTGCAGACGTAGAGTCGCATTTTTCATGTGGTTCGAGTGGATCACCAAAAAGAAAACAGTGCACACTACGCGGAAGGAAACTTATTCACTCCAATATGAACAGATTGGTTTATAGCACGACCACACACTTGACAAAGCCCTACACGGTGCAGTGACCATAACATATCGAAAGACGTACTAAAAGCAAGAAATTCATTTGCAGGCTATGCTATTTGATGTAGCATTAAGCAAGGGGTCATGAATTCAATTCCCAGTTGCACCAACTGCATTACAGGAAAAAAAAATTCAAAAATGGTCATGTACTGAAGGATATGTCATTAACAAAATGTTCTAGTTAAAACTTAGTATGATAAAAGCCAGTTAACTACAGAACATGCAGAGTTGTATACTTCTACAGCTGCACTACTGGAATCTATTGAGCATTGCTTGCTCAGTATGAAATTGAGTGTTGTTTATCCTGAAAGAGAAAAAGTGAGCTTGGCTGGTAAATTGAATTAATGGGCCAGTGCAGAAAGCGGTGAACATAGCCAGTTGTAGCAATGCATTAAATGAAGTGGTTAAATGGAGTTTGGGCAAATGCATGCATAAAGCAGGTTTAGATGACAGTATGTGGTGGTTGGGCATCTTTCAGAAATGCCGTGTACTAAACTCTGCAACTGAAAGGTTTAATTTGACAACTTATCAATCTTGCTGCATTTAAAGTTCATACGTTCAGCTGTGCCTTTGACATTGTCACCGTAGGTGTTAGTACGCATTGTTTCTCTCTAAAGTCTCGGCATTTCACAATTTTAAAGCACTGAAAGCATATTGCGTGATTGTGTCGTTATCACTGATGCACTTCTGCTGCTGGATTTGCTTTGTAGTGGTTGTTATTGCTACTTCAAAGTGCTCATAAGAATTCTGAGGTTCTATTTCAAGGAAGCGACGAACATTTGACTATGCTTGTCTGAATTGAAGCTGTTGCGGTATAGTTCTGTTCTATTATTACCCCGAGGCTGTATTTCACTCCTAGTACAGAGCATTGATTGGAAATGTGTACAGTGCAGCTTTTTATGCCAAAAAACACGAACAACAAGATATTTTTGCTGTGATGGTTGGATGGCAGGCAGCATTACATGTGTTACCGTAGAAGTATACAAATGTAACATGGTAGCTCAATTTGTGTGCTCATGACTGTGATGATACAAGAATGGCTAGTATAATGTTTAGTACGGCTAGTTGGTCGAGTTCCTTACTGAAAACAGCATGAAAGGTGAGCAACCAAGATGACAGTGCGAACTACTTTAGTGCTTCGCACATAGTAGTACTTCTACTTCCCGCTTTTCAGCTGCTTGCATCATGCTGGTATCTGTGACTGTAATAACTGCTTTTTTCTTATGAATTATATCTTGTGTTCACATGCGCACTCTAGCTGCACTTTTCAAATGAATGACAAAACTTCCAGTGCTAACGCCTACATCATCTCTCTTCACGTCTTTCGCGCTGTTTTCAGTATAAGGTACGATACTTTGCTTGCAGCACAGGAAATGTGCAGATGTTTACCGTGCATGTACCAATATCTATTGTACATAAAATTTGTTATTTTTTCCTCTGCATTCCCGAATGTGACAGATTTGTGATATATTATTGTTATTAAGGTATACGAGGCAAATTCTGCATCCCATCTTTAGGCCCTTGTTAATATTTGTGAAAGCAGTTTTTGACAGCTCAGAGTTTCGTAGAAGCTATTTATTTTCGTGATGTCTGCCGTTTCTCTTGCGTGCTTTGTTAGAGTTGGCTCGTCGGGTTGCGAGCACTGTTTTATTTTCAATTCCTGCGTGCTTTTTGGAGCATTGTAGTGCTTCAGTTGATGGCTGTTGTTATGAGCGTAGCAGTACAACTTTTAATGAAGATCAGGATACTCAGTTCTGAAAGTAGTTGAGATGCGTGGCAGTTCTTGGTGCCATGCTTCGACTTGTCACGATAGCAGGACGGCCCGAAATATGCATAAACACAGAATAGCTATGTTCAGTTGTTTCTGTGCTCAATAAATTAGCTAGGCACCCAATTGACCTTACAGGAGATGTATGAAACATTTGTGTCAGGTGAACCCAAATTTGTTCTGTCATGGCAGCGCATCAGAATGATGACAATGGCTCATAGTACGGTCCATCTCTGATCTTCTTGTATGTCCATTTACACAACCCTTTTATGAAGCTTGTTTGCTGTCACAGAGTCGACATGCTACAGTGATAAACCTTCCAAAACTATCTTTACCTGCTTTCAAAACTACTACCGGTGAGCTTGCTTGAGTGTCATCCATATTTAGTTATACACATTTACATACCATACTTTGTTTGGATGTTGGGAAAAGTCTGGGATAAAGAAATCTTCAACTTTGAAGCACTTATTTGCTTTAAGAAAAAGTAAAGAGAAAGAAAATACTGCAATGCAAAAGATAAATGATTTGAAGATAATGAGATGAGTTTGCAGGTTTCTCACTCAAATGGAACCGCCATTTACCATTGTTGAGTGACGCTGCGAATGTGTAGAATTTTGTGTGGAATGTGTGGAAACCACCATATGATTATAAGACACCGCAGTAGAGGGCTTCGGAAATTTCGACCTCCTAGGGTTCTTTAACATGCACTCAAATCTGAGTGCACAGGCCTACAGCATTTTCACCTATATCGAAAATGTGGCCACCGCAACCGGGATTCAATCCCGCGACCCACGGGTCAGCAGCCGAGTATCTTAGCCACTAGACCTCCGCAGCAGGGCTGACGCTGCGAAATTCATGTCGGAGATTCCACCCATCTGTTGTAGTTGATAGGACACATAAAAAGTGAAGACAAAGGAAATACTGCAATGCAGAAAATACAAGATTTGAAGATAATGAGATGTATTTGCAGATTTCTCACCCAAATGGAACTGCCATTCACGATTATTGAGTGACGCTGCGAAATTTATAAGTCGGAGGTTCCACCCATCTGTTGTAGTTCATAGGACATGATGAGACAGTGCACTCCTGTATGGGATTGCCTTATTTTTGTACATAGCCTTTGAGAACTTGTTGCATTGCAAAGCTCAAAGCAATGTTTTTTCTTAATTAGTTTTATTAAAGCATATGCAATGTGTGTGTAGGCATGTATGTAAATATTGCGATGCCACAGCTATGGTTTTACCTACTCCATATTTTGGCTTAGATATGTTTGTTGCTGTAGCGGTTTTTAGAGTTGGCCACACTGTTACCTTTTTTTTTTTTCTGGTTGGATTTGCACAACATGCTGAGGTTTTATCACGGGGTATTTTGTTGCAGCAAGCAAACGGTGTAGATAAGCTGCTCATTCATACATGGCTTTAATAAAGGCATGAGAACACAAGTGTGTCTTTGCTTACTGTTGCTGAATGTTGTCTAGCCAATTGAGGTGTCGTGTGCAAGCGTTTTGGGAGATTGGATCTTGGGCTGAAAATTTATTTAAGTTCTATTATTTGAGGCTTCAACGTGGTGCAAACATAGAATCCGACCTTGTTTCCATTACGATGTTCGTTTCTGCGAATCTTTGGTTCATAATGTCATGTGCACTTTCTTGTAAATAACAATGCGTAAGAAAATTTGCACTGCATTGGTTCCGATTTCACTTTGGAATGTTGGAGTAGAAACAGCTTCTGCATGCCATAAGACCAGCTTTATTTTTTTTATAACTTATATCGGAAGTTCGAAAAAGCCATTATCAAATTTAAGGTTTCACAGCTCTTGCGAAGTTTCCTTTTTTACAAAATCCATTCCTACTCTGTTTAGAGAAACCTGAGGGAGCATGACTTTGCCAATTCTTGGATAAAAGTAAAACCAAAACAAACAAGAGTGGACCTCATTTGAATATATTTAAATGTCCAACTGCATCTATGAAAAGTAACACTTTGAAACATTGTGACAATAAGCTCCAAGCCGTCTAAGCAAATAGGTCCTTCAGTCGTCATGTGCATCGTTAGAAATAATTTTAAGACGAAAGTGTTTCATGCCGGGATCCACCTGGCATGACTTATTTCTGTGACAGAAATAACGTAAACAAATGTGCACAGTCATACGGCAAAGAAAAAATGTTTCCGCCAACGGTTGTCGAACCGACGACTACTTGACCTGCAACAGCACATGCCGGGCCGGCTATCCACTGCACCACGGCCACATATACTGGAGGCTCTACAAATGCGCCATTTACTCGCACTTTCCTCTTGCAGTGCTCTTGGTCGGCGGAGTGGTGTCACCCTCTGGGAGTGGTAAAGCTAACTGCGTAATCGTTCCTGAGGCCTCCGTGATTAAATCTTGCAATGTGTCTTTGCTATGCACAGTGCGTCTATCCCATTTGGTGCGTTTTCAATAGAAACGCAATTTTGTCAATATCTTTGTGTTAAGGCATTAGCGCAAACGTCGGCCTCGCTCGTAGCATCCATGCTTACCTAAAATAGCTCTGCGATGTGCACCTGCCTCACCTTGTCGGCACGACCTGGCTGTAACACTTTGTTCCACTTACGCTGATCCAGAAAAAAATCGTGGCTGGGCTACAGGGGAGACTAGGCGCACGCGTTGCATTTCCTTCTAGTCCGGCTGTAGAGTTCGATCACTCTTTAACATGCTGCACAATGGCAACCCAAGTTCTGCATCCAATTTTCGACACTTTTCCAGCTGTCACCGCTTTCTCTGCAATACAGCTAACTCAAGGGTTTAATAAATCATTGATCATGGATGTTGGTTGTTGGAATGGAGATGTACCAAAAAGTGTCAACATGGGTGCACTCACATTAAGCGGAGCTATAGCTGCCATACACTATAGACATTGCACAAGCTCTCTTGCATCAATGTACAGTATACATTCAATTATTCCTGTATGGACACGTTTTACTTTTATGTTATACAAATTTCAATGCTGGAAGGATCAACAATGCCTCTTTTTTTTTCTTTCTTAGCACATCAGTGTACTTTACTGCTATAACCAGTATTACTTCACCTGCTTGAAAAATAAGAGTGGCCGCTCAGGAACCCTGCAGATTTTTTGCAAAACGTGAACCTTTGCACAGAAACTTTTAAACAACAATGAAAAATTTATTCTCTCTTTTTTTTTAACACAACACATAATATCACTATTAAAATTCTGAGATGCCTCTTGCGAAACAGTTCTTCACTTGACCAGGCTGCCACAAACAATGCCTAAAAAGACCAGATAGCCTACTTGACGGTTAGAAACAAACTTCTTGGCGCAGTCACCGGGATCGTCCAAGTTCAGTGTATGGATCTGAAAGAATGTGCAATAATTCAGTAAGGCAGTTTATACACATTCAGTGCCAGTTAATAAAGACACCAAACAAAAAAATTATCCTTCTCATATTAGTAAGAGACCCTTTCACAATATCATGATCGCAGCTCTCGCCGTGACAAAACGCACAAAAAGTGAATACATATAGGTGGCAACACCATCTTGATGCTTCCACACCAATTTGCTGTGATGTAGATTTTGATGGCATCTGCTGAGGGCATATGTTGTTATAAAAGGGGTTTAATTCTATAATGTGTGGACTATGGGTTTCTACAGTACATATAAAAAATGTTTAGTTACACTATTTTACAAATGCTTCAGAGAGCCGGGCATCTACGTTCATTTGTTGAAAGGTCTCTCGTGACTGTCTCTTTGGCCACTGAGTCTCTGCAGCGACCACTCTTTGTTCCTGCTTTGTTATCTACGCAGTCTAGTCTATCAAAGGTCAGTCTGGTCCAGCAATAGGAGAGTCATCCCATTTCCCAAACATAAATGCAGGGGTCCCTGTGATCCACCTTTTCCGTGGTAATTGGCAAGTGTCTCCCTGAGACCCCACGATGGTTTGAGGAAAATGTGCAGATCTTTAACAATGTTTATCAGTATAAATCAACCACATCATATTTCGAGGGAACCAGAGACGTAATGCCACCAGTTTCAGAAAATTGTATTGAGCCAATGTGATTAAAGCACGAAAGAGAGAAAAATTCTTGGACATCTGTTATGTCGCATCAATGTTCGGCTGCTGAGGCTTGCCAAGAAACTTAACAATACTCTGAGCGTAATTTTTCCTTTAATACTGAACTAATAATTGCAAAATAATGATAAGAGTTCTCACACACTAGTTAATCAGTCTGGACTGATTTAGTATTCTACTTAAGTGTCCCATAATTAAGCCAATATAATCAACTGCAGTTGACTAAATAAAAATTGCTCTAGCAGTTGTTAGCCTTTTCTCCTGGCAACCAGTCATGAGAGGCCTTTGTGCTTTATTACAGTCGAACTCCTTTATAAGAGACATTGATGCAACAGACGATTGGGTGTGAAAGTCACCAGTGTGCCTACATTAAAATAGGTGTTGATAAAAAAATGCGTATGTGGTGCCCTGCTTATATTTTAGAGACACCTCTTATATGGCCAATGCTATTCAAGACAACACTGGTGAATGTGTGTATGAAGGCTGCATTCAAATGTATGTAAGCTAGAACACACAAAAAAAAAAACAAGAGACAACAACATTAAGTAATTTCACAGGCATGTTGGAAACGGCAAGTGGCCTTCTTAATGTTGATTTCATAGAAAAATAGAAAACGACTAACCTGGCGAGCTAGGTGTGCTCCTGTTGCTGCAGCAGCAAGGTAAAAAGGCCAAGACTGTCCTGAAGCCAAGCCGGCCAGAACAAGGTTGCTCACCATGCTTGCTGAGAACAGCCACAGATATCTCTTTGACTTGTCGCCAAACTTGAGTGCAGTAGATTTCATTCCAATAACGGCATCATCATGTTTGTCCTGTAACAAATGGAGTGTAAGGTGTTACACTTTTATAAGGGTGATAAAAAATTTATGCATCTTCACGAAGTGAATCGTGACAGGTGAGCGAAGCACTGGGGAGTTGAGTCGCCTGCCCACTAGCGCATGTAAATGAGTGACAACGCTAGTGAACAGTATATAGTACAATGCTTTATTGGTCATACTTGACATGTTGCGTTGAGTTTTGTCTTTAACTTTGCCTTTGTTATTAGTGCTTTGTGGTTCATGAAATGTAGAGCCAATGGTTCTTCGACGGAATCTAGCCGCAAGTTGGCAAAGACGAGGTCTATGCACATTGTCTTTAAACTTGGGTGTTCGTAGAGGGGGGAGTGTTTTTCGTACTTCAACCTCACACGAACGTTTCATTTCTTGACTAGACCAGACTTGTACGAAAGCTTGCTTATCAGCTTTCACTTTTTGTGCACGCAGATGGCTGTGCCGTCAGGTATGTTTCCAACAAGGCATTGCACCATTTTCTGAACGTCTATTGGAACACTGACCAGTTGACCTTCGATTCCGTACAGCCTGTTGCCGTGCATTAAACTCTCAACGCTCGAAAGCCGCGGAGCGAATAATCGTTGCTTCCTGAGCTCTCGCCTCTGGAGTAGCGGCTTGTCAGCACTGCTTCCCGAACACTGCTTGGAGTAGCGGCTTGTCAGCACTGCTTCCCGAGCACTGCTTCCCGAGCACTGCTTGTCAGCACTGCTTCCCGGGAAGCAGCTTGGCCGCTGCTTCCCGAACTCTCGCTTTCGCGCTAGCTTGTTTTCTGCATCCGCCTTTCGTGGATGAGAGTGTGTTCATGTTCGTTTTTAACCGTGGCAAAAAAAAAATAATGTGTGGTCTGGAATTCATTTATTCTTCTTCGTAATCATCCACAGGACAAACAAAGTGCAAATAATGCCTGATAGCGGGTACATCGCTCATCTGCAGAGCAATGAATGGCATAGTGGGTGCTTGCTCACTCCATGAAACTAACTCCATGAAACCATAGTGGGAATTACGCAAGTGCTGTGCATGACAAGCCTAGACCCTAGGGTGCTTTGCCCTTAAAAAAATTGATTAGCAACATAACAGCACGAACATATTAAGACAATACTGAAAAAGCTACGCACAACTGTTCCAAGCTGCATCAATAATCTTTCCTAAATGTGGAAAAAAAAAATGTGTAAAAAGAGGTGGTACCCTGAAGCACAGGGCTTTGGTGGCTTACGGGTCACCGTACCGTTATAATAGAAACGTGCTCACATCATCCATCCTTCCGTACTGGCCACTGCTGCCTTAGCCTGCTCAACCTTACTGGGAGCAGCAAGTCGAGTACAGCTAGTTTGTGGGATAGAATTGTGGCAGGCCAAGTCAGTGTCCACACGGGCATGTGCTCAGTTGGCAAAAGTTCAGGCACTCTTCCAGTGTTAAGCTCCACCCTGGAGGGGGCTTATGACCACCTAGGAGCATAAAACTGCACAACCATATTGTGGCGAATTTCCGATACCAGCAAGTAAAGTTAAAATGAGGAGAAGAAGGGAGCTACACGTTAGGACATGGTTTCTCAAAATGGGTTCAGCCAGCCAATGATAAATTTTCTCTGGTTCTGCACTTTCCAATTAGCTTGGATGTCGAAAACTGAGGTCAGATCGATCTCTTAAATTACTTACGCCCGAGTGTCAATAAGAACATCTCGGTGTGTAACAAAAACACGCGAGATGTGCAATAAATTCAACCAGCAGCTTGTAGCAAGCCTGACTCCAAAAAACAAGCCACATGCTTAAGCTATTGCACTTGAATTCTGGAGGTTTTATATTAACCCCATCTGTATTTCTCCTGTTTGAAGATAGGTGCCAAAGATAAGGCAATGGGAATGCTGCAACCATTTGCAATAACATTTACACGTGAGCAGGCATTACCAACTCTAGCCTATCTGAAAAATAAATACAGGAATCGGCTGAATCTAGAAGTCAATATGCGGCTGGTCACCAGTGTTAGTTTCGCATTGATTTATTGATGCAAGAAAAGTTCGTTCATTTGTATGTCTGTGAATAAATTTTCATGACATGTATTCGGTTTTAAATTTATTCCACATAAATGTAGCATGAACTGAACGAAAAATGCTGCATAAAATTCAAAGTGAAAGAGGGCGAGGGGGTTACCTGGCACTAAACCAAGCTTAGCTGGTTTCCCTGGGAACCAACATGCTTGAGAACACCTGCCTTAGAACAATATCAAAAGGAGGCATTGCAAATAGATAAGCAAGTAGATGAGAGAGCAATGCAGTGTTTATCTACAGCCCAGCGTCCAAACTCACCTGATGCGCATAAATTGTGTCGTAAATTAGTGTCCACGACATAGCCGCAGCGTATAGGGGAAGAACTGCTGACCAATCACACGAACCTTTCACTGCTGCCCAGCCCATGAGCGCACCCCAGTTGATAGTGAGACCTGTTAAGAGGCAAGAATGAAGCACTGAATACCGGTCTGAATATCTCCCATCAGTTCATGCGACCACTCCTTCATGTGTGCTTCCTGCGTTCTTTAAAATAATTTGTCCACATGATCCTTTTTTATCTGCTGGCACAAGAGCTTAAAAAACAATGTTTTAACCAACACCTAGGCGAATATTCTTCATGAATGCGGGAGTTTACTCCCCTACATATTTGTTCTAGCAGAGAACTAGCCCTACGGCACATCCCAAATGCTCAATTTAAATTATGTTTACTTTTAGGGTGTCCAAAAGAAATAGTGATTGCAAAACAAATGCACAATAAACTCTCAATGATCTCCAGTGTGCAATTATGTAGTTCTATACCGTACTAGCTAAAACAGTTTATTCATGTTACATAAGTCGAACAGTATACTAAAGACATTATAACTTCATTAGAAAAAAAAAATAAGAAAGCTAATAAAATCAGTTTACTCATATTACATAGGTCAAACAGTATGCTAAAAACAAAATAAATTCATTAGAAAAAAAGAATAAAGCTATTATTACCCAACATGACTTGTGGCCAGTAGGTTATCCTCTTCATAACGGGATACAATGCGACCAGAGCAACAGAACTTGCCCCAAGGACTATACTACAAGTGTATGAGAAAGCCATGCTTCAGTCGAGAGCATTAGCACATATAAGAAAACACGTAGCGTATAATAATGTGCATGTGAAGTACAGTGGCACATAAAAATTATGGTTGGCATGTTATCTCATCACAAATAGAAACATTAATTATTTATAAGTCAACCAATAGATGCCTTATTTTGCTCCCGCTCGACGAGTAGTCATAAAAAACACGGGATGTTGTGGATGTCTTTTTATCATAAGTCGTAATAATGTACTCTATTTTAAACTATCTATACTGGAAAGTATGTAGAAATACAAATCAGTGGGGCTGTGTAAATATTCAAAAATTTCTATTAATTAGACTATCGTTTCATTGAACTTGGTTCTGGAATCAAATATGGCATATTAGAAAAACTGAATACGTTTAGAATATTCTTCAAATAATAAACACCCATGGCAAAAGCATCAGAGGAATGGAATGTTGGAACAGAGACGTGCAAATGTTTTTTTGTTACAATCGTAGAACTATACATGCAGGCCTAGCTTTTACAGGACTATTGACACTATAATGATTGCAGGATGAAGGCATTTTTGCTTAAAATTCTAGCACTGCCGAAGCGGCAGTGTAATTAATCTACTATATTCATCATGACATTCATGATGATATTTACTTATGAATATTATTTAACATTTATAAATCAGTTTTATTAAAAACATGCTGAGAAAGTGCCATGTTGAATACCGCAGTCTGTTGGTCAAAAGTAGGTGTAATACTCCTTTCATAAAGGTTTCAAGAATATTTGTTTCAAATAAAATGTCGAAGTGTTCTTGAGCTGTTTTCAATATTAGCCATACTATTCGAAACAATTCGAATAGCACTCGAGTCGTATTTACTAGTGTCATCCCTACTTCGTTCCGTTCAAAAATTTGCTATTTGCACATACCCACAAACCATTGTCTAAAAGCTTGAACGCTCTTCTAAATATGGTTGTAGAAAATGCTTTTCAGACAAGTTTCCATTGTTTGTAACTATTGGCACAATTATGATTGCAGTGCATAGTGTAGCACAGCAAGTGTTTGCACTTTTCTATTCTACTTGAAACCGCCATGAATTGCCCTCATGATTGGTATAGCAATTACAATGCAGGATGAAAAAATTCAGACCAATCTGCCAGCAGTATTCATAAGGTGTGTAAGACTGATTCATTGGTCTACGACTCCGAGCACTGTTGACAATATATTACTCTCACATTACACTTTCAATATTTAAACACATTTATGCTTAATGATGTTTACAGTATATTGTGCAAGCAAACCAATTCAATAATATGCAAATATTCTAGTGCACGTAGCATTTGCACATAATGCAAATATGTTTGGGCAGTAAAAGTTGCTTTAGCTGAGAAAACAATATTAGCAGATTTCGTTTCACTAGAATTTGCAGCTAGCTACAAACATGTCCTCAAGACGATGAAAGTGAAGCCTCCTAGTACCTGTAGAACATTCGCACCCACGTTTCACTGCTCAATGTGATCACAGTGTCAGTGTGTGAACTTTCAAGACAGATTAGAAGTCCTCTGGTTATTCAGTGCAATTACTGAAACATAAGCTACCATGCATCTTCGAAATAATTGAGCCAGTAGTGACACAGTACTAATGTTCACCATAAATGCAAGGATGGGTCTACATACGTGTACCAGTTTAGCTGCAACAATATTAGCGAGGACAAAGCAAGCTGACCACCAGTGAAAACAAGAGCGTCGAACAGCGATAATTCACCACTTGCAAGAGGTCGATTTTTGGTTCGCTCCACCTGCAAATGAAAGCCATTCCCGAGAAAGCAACACCACGAGGTTGGAGACTTTCCAGACGTTCATGGTTATATGTGTGAATCAGCACCTTTCTGTCTATATCCCGGTCCCACATGTCATTTATAGTGCATCCAGCACCTCTCATCAGTAGTGCTCCTGCAGCGTACATCGCTAGAAGCTTCAGATCGGGTAAGCAGCCCGGGTCGGCCGCTAGACCAATGCTCCAAGCACCGGGCAACATCACGAGCCACGTTCCTAAAGGTGACAAAAAAAAAGCAGCACTAGGAGCTTTAGCACGGACAAAAAGATAAGACATAAGATCTACTCCTTTGATCTTAAGCATCTTCGAAGCGCTCACCGATCGGCTTGTCCAGACGCATGAGTCTTAAGTACGGCTGCAACTTCTCCGGCGCCGCATGGACAACTCGTTCAGGAAACGTGCGGTGAACGGCCAAAGCTTTGTGAGAACCGAAGGGTTGCGACGCCTCTAGTCGGCTGGAAGACTTGCACCTTGCACCAAAACGATCCTTCGACGTGAGACCCGCACGACTGGGAACTAGACACAACACGGGGGCCGTCGACTTCAGATGAGAGCAGCAGGCATGGGCGCGCAAAAAACACGCCGCTGCTCGGCCCGCCCGCTTTCCAAACATCACGGAGCTCATGATGGCCTCGCTAGAAGTTCACTCGGTTAGATAGGAAGAAAATACTGTTATTCGTAAAGCAGCGAGGCAAGTGCTCGGTCCATATGCACCCCATATGCCCTGGAAGACGCACAAACACGTGCGCGCAGCAACGAAACCACAAGGTCGTCGACACAACGCTTTTGGGGCTTAACGTCCGGTCTCCGTACCGTAGGTTCAAGCGGAACCGTTCCGCTCACTGCAGTACCGCTCGCGGCATTGTGTGAGTATGCACACGCAGAGAGAACGCGAAGGACACGTGAAGCGGGCGACTCGGCGATGTCACCTCCAATAGCGACGCTCGCTGAAAAAACGTATATCGCGTGGTCACTTTTCCTCTTGGCTAGCGTCATGTGTTACCGCAACGCATAATCCGAACACGTAACCACTAGAGACAGGTTGCAGCCGCCTCTGGCCGAGGAGGATTTTCCATGATGGCATCAACTGCGCATCAGTGTAAAAGAGCAATGTGCTTTCGCAAAGCCAGCGCTTCCTGGCAAATCACATGCACAGCGCGCAGGCGCACGCGGGACCTTGATCTAAAAGGCGTTGCTATCGTCATATCAACAAGCCGATACACAAGCCGAAACTGCAGTCAAAGACAGCGTTGCTTGGCTAGTTTTGGTTTCGTTTTCACAACGAGTGCAAGCGTGGCAATGGAGTGTGGAAAAACTTTATTTTTGTGCTGCAGGACGCGCTTGGAGCATGACATTTTGCGGATCTATTTGTTTTGATCAAACTCACCAGCAGACCTTAGCAGTTTTTTTTTTTTTCAAGTTATCTTCTTAGCGAAGTTATAAGAGGCCCTGAAACATTTTCACAATAAATGATTAAAGTAGTCGAACATTTGTTTTCTGTTCTCTCGACAAATGACGGAAGACTGTTAGAAATCACTCGTAGAACACGGAGGAAGGAAAGGTGCTCGTAGAAGGTCATCTATCAGTCATTCCTCCGTGTATCAGCCATTGGCTGATTTGAACGTGGTGCGCTCGGTTGTTCGAGGGATCGCCGTGGGAGGTCGCAACTTGTATACGCGGGCGCGCGTGATCACACTGAAAGAGCCGCCTATTCGAAGAAAACAAAAAAGAAAAATTGTGTTCAAGGTCACGAGGCGTGCATGACGTATTTTCTTTGCCCCCTGCCACCCTACCTGCGTAGCTTCCAGCACTTTCGTCGGGACGAGAGATGAGATAACGCGATGACAGCGTGCGACGAATCTTTGTAACTCTACTTGTTCTGGAGAGATTCTCAAAATTTTTGCGGCGCTAAATTCGTGAGACGGTGGGCTCTTTTAGTGAATTCATTCCATGGTTACTTGAAAAAAGTGTTTGAGGGACTTTAAAATTGTTTTTTTTAAATAAAATTAACCCGCTTTTCTCATTTGGTGCAACTGATGGACGCGCCTTAGATCTTGAAATGTTCTTACCTAAACGTAGGGGACACAAACTTCATTGCAGGCCCTGTGCGTTCTTTTTGCGCTCTTCGGCCAACGCGATCTTCGGACATCACATTGCTAGAGTGCCTGCTATCTCGGTGTGGCTCGTCACCTGCCTTCGCTTCGAAGTGCCAGGGATCGACTCCTCAGCTATCACGATATCACGCTATTTTACCGAAATTCCCGCCTAACGTATCCCCCGCCACATAAATCTCTCTCCAGAAGTGACCAGGCTTTGTGGCGCAGACTTCAAACGGCCACAGTAACGACTCCTTTTCTTCTCTCTCTTTTTACACATGGTGAAACCTCGCCTCATTGCAACTTATGTCCTAGCACCAGAGCCGACTTTCAGCACATATTTATGAATTGTCCAAACAAACCCAAGCCTCCGTGGCAAGGGTCAGAACACCAGGAGCGATGGGAGGCTGCTCTGCGCAGCTCGCAACCGGGTTTACAGCTCCGGACAGTGAGCTGGGCCAGACGGGTCGCCGAATCACAGCAGTGTCCGGCTACCTAGAGCGGCCCGAGGGCTCGTCGTCATCCTGATTCCACTTCCCCAACCACACCCCCCCCTCAAATGATTCCTTCATGAATCAATAAAGTTGATTACCTACCTTACCTACCTCGTCATTTCTGCTGTGTGGAGATTTCAATGCCCATCATCATCGTTGGTGTTGTCGCCCACAACACAATCGTGGAGTAGAAATCAATGAGCTTATTGTTAAACATGATCTGCAGACCCTTAATGATGGCTCATCCACATTTGTCGGCAGAGGAAACGAACAATCCACTATTGATCTTGCCATAACAACGAGAGATGTGCGTCTTGCTTGGTCAAGCAAGACGCACATCTCTGTGGTGTTCAGATCATCTGCCCGTTTGGCTGGTTCCAGAGAATTCTCCAAGCAGCCAGAGTGCTGCCTACATAGTAATAAATTGTGACAAGTTCCATCAGCTGATTGCGGGGGCGCCATCACACGATAACCTGTTCAAACTAGTGGGTGAATGCCTGCAGCAAGCTACAGTACGACGGCTGCAAAGCATAGACAATCCAAACCCTGACCTAAAGCTCTTGACACTACGTGCTTGTCGACGACGTGCTTACAAGAGGGCACAGCGTTCCAAAAGAAGCTCTGATTGGACACTTTATAACCGCTTAGATGCAGCCATTAGGCAGCACACAAAACAACTTCGTCGAAGAAGCTGGGCCGCATTGTGTAGCTCGTTGCATATGGCGAGTGGTTTTGGGAGTGTATGGCGCATATTGAAGGCTCTCCGAACACCTGAGGTCTGCAAGAACCCAACTACAGTATTGTACATCACGACTGGACGGTCTTCGAAAATTCTTGCGGAATATTTTGCCAATATTTTCACCCGTCCTATGTCAAAAGACAACGCCAGTCATCATTCCGTAACACTTTTATATGGACCTCCATGTGAGATGGATGAGGCAGAATTTACCCTGGACGAGCTGCGTCATGCACTTATCCTCTGTTACCGTCGCACCACCCTAGGCGAAGATGGTGTTACGTACCTAGCCTTGCGAAACATTGATGAGGTCTTTCGTCAAAGTATCCTGGACGAATACAACAAAGTGTGGCAAACGAATCTGATTCCTGCTGAATGGAAATCATCTGTGGTGAAGCCAATTCTAAAGCCTGGTCAACCTGCACAACTCCTGAAGTCATACCAGCCAATATCACTAACTTCTAATGTTATGAAGCTGATGGAATGTATGGTGCTGTTTCGTCTGTACGCCAGATTACAGGAGCTCGCTTTCTTTCCTGATGTCATGAGTGGGTGCACCATTCAGCCCTCGACGGCATAGCAGATCTTGTATCATCGCTTGAATCTGCTCGAGCAAACAGACACTCAGCGTATGGTCTATTTCTTGACATACAGTAAGCGTTTGACTCGGTGTCACATAGGGCGATTATTTGTGCACTGATGAATGGAGGAATTTCAGGTCGTCTGTTACACTTTCTCCATGATTTTCTATCTAAACGCGGAATGAAAGTGCACATCGGAGAAGTACAGAGTCAACCTCGTGCTGTTAAATGTGGCGTCCCGCAAGGCAGCGTCTTGTCACCGCTTCTCTTTAACAGCGTACTTGCTGGACTTCCAGGCCGATTACCGCAAGAATGTGACTTTCCTATAGGCATAGTGATTTAAGCTGATGACATCGCACTCTGGGTCAGTGATGCATGGTCCACGTCTTCGTGGTATATTGCAGCGAGCTCTGCATGCAACTTCAGAATACTTGGTGGAAGTTGGCCTGCAGGTTTCACCTGCGATGTCAGCTGCCATCGCGTATCATCCAAGGCATCGTGCACGTCGAAGCCTTAGCAGGCTTTACCTCGGGGACACACCGATACAGTGGGTATACACCAACATTGCTACCTGGGTGTAATCATCGATGATCGCCTTTCTTGGCGCCCTGCTGTTAAAACTGTGAGGCGAAAAGCGCTGTCCCTGTTCAAGTGTAGCCGCCTTGACTGCTAGGGGTGAGGGCATTGATCAGAAGACGGCACTACAGGTTTACCAATCAACTGTGCTCTCTTGCGTGATGTATGCTTTGCCAGTCTTGAATGTGCCGCCTGCTTTAATGTCCCAGCTGGAACGGCATCATCGTGTTGCCCTCCGAGTACTGTTTGGCTTACCTCGTGAAGTACAATCCATCCCACTACTGACTGAAGCACACCAGTGGCCGCTAAAGCTGCAAGCTGACCAGAGAGCGCTACATCATATTGAGCGTCTGAAACGAGCCCCACATGGCAAGACACTCCTTAACAGGCTGTTACAGCGCCCACTTTCTCGAATGCGTAAAATGGCGGCTTTGTTCAATGACATTACTGGCAGTTCCGGCAACACTATTCAGTTGCCAACATCGACAGAGCACAGGCCATGTACCTTCCCTACTGTCAACACCTACCCATCTGTCAACTCCAAGAATACGCAAAAAGTGTGACCAACATGTTTCGGAACTATACCAATTAGCCCATTCACACTTATTTGACAAGTTTGAAGACTATATGCAAAAGTATTTACGGACGCTTCTGTACGCGTCGATGGCCTGAACGCATCTGCAGCGTTCTTCTGCCCTTCAACCGATATCAGGTGGTTGTTAAAAATACCGCATCCCTCATTGTCGGTGACGGCCGAGCTAGCAGCGATTGATGTCGCCCTTAAGTACGTACAAGAAGGGTTACCAGCATCGAAAGTTGTCATCCTCAGCGACTCTCGTGGTGCCCTTAGCGGACTCACCAACAAGGACACCGACAGCCCTATTCTGAGCAGCATCATGGAATCCATTAACAATATTCTGTCACGTGGGGTATGCCTAGCTGCACAGTGGGTACCTTCGCACGTGGGTATCGCGGGCAATGAAGAAGCGGATCGCCTTGCTTCGTCATGCAACGATGATGACTGCGACTGTCCGGGAATTCTATGTACGATGGACAACACTCGTCTGCTTATACACCGACACCTCCTAAAGCAGCACCCAGACCAGCGCGTGGCGAATGGATCGTTCCCTCCCCGTGTTCGTGGCCGTGGCTTGCCTCGTAGTTCCCGAGCGCTGTTGTACAAACTAAGAGTGGGCTCTGTGCTGGTGCGTGAACGATTACCGTCAAGGTCGTGTGGACAGCCCGTTGTGCGCAGCTTGTGGCTCCTGCGAAACACTTGAGCACCTCGTAGTGCACTGTCCCACATTTGCTACGCAGCGGTCTTTGCTGATTAAGGAATATAAATTCCTAGGACTCAAGTGCACGACACTAGACTACCTCTTTCCGAGTGGTAGTGCTTCCCGGCGCGACCAGGCCCACCGAGCTCTCCTTACATTAATGAACCAAACGGACCTGGCCACCCGTTTATAGACGATCTTTTTCTTCTTTTATTCATACTTGTCGAAGTCTTCGTCAATTTTTTCTCTCTTCCTCATCTTCTTTCCTCTTTCTCCCCTATAATCCTTGTTTCCTCTATTTCTTCCCTCCTCCCGAAAGAGTGAGCGGGCGTTGTGCCCCTCCAGGTGGCAGTTGCCAGCTTGCTCTCTCCCTCTTTCCTCGGTGTCCTTGTGTATCTGTGTATGTAAATCAAATAATAATAATAATAATAATAATAATAATAATAATAATAATAATAATAATAATAATAATAATAATAATAATAATAATAATAATAATAATAATAATCTTTTGTACACCATGAATATTGCGACCCTCAACGCTTGAACACCTACTCTAGATCTCCCAATTAAGTGCTGTCATTAATTTCGCATTCACAACAAATACTTTTATAGGCCACAGAGCAGCGGAGCAGAATGCTATCATGTTTCACGTCTTTTTATTTTCGTACTAAAATGACAAGGAGAAAAGGAAATTAAATGACTGCTGTCTAAAGCATATTACAAATCTGATGGCCTACACAGTGTGCTCAGCATCTGTACAGCTCCGTATCGTGCGGAATAGTCGTGGTCATCACCATAAAGAAGGATATATGATTGTCCCCGGTTTCGCAAGTACTAACGCAGTTGTAGTTAAAATTCTGTGATGTCTTGCAACGTTGCAGACATACAACCGCACTGCGCAAACAAAAGCACGAAAATGTAGTGTGACAAAGGTGCAAGCAAGGCTTGAATGAGTGCGATTGCAGTCTGTGGTGAGTGACCTTACGAAGGTAAATGGAACAGCTGCGGCTCGTGTTATGAAGGGTCGTCAGCTCATTATTGGCGTGTCAATTGCTGTGGGTTGTTGAGAATGTTCTCTTTCTTTCTGTCACTCACTTTACTGTATATGCATTCACTTGAAATAGTCCAGAGTCTCCTAACAACTAAATACGTTTATGCACTGAGCGACTGCAAGTTTTGAAACTGTTCAGAAAATAACAAAAAGAATGGCGACTGTTGCTCAGCTCTAGCTAATGATGGTTGACGTTTTAAATTTTTTAATTTTTATCAAGTGACAATAACGGGTATATATGAAATAAATAAGCGATGTAATAAGCTAACACATGGGTCCCATTCAGTTACCATAGCAGGAACAATCGTGGTTGAACCATTATTTTTAGGAATCTAAACGGAAGCAGAAAACCTGCATCGACACGTCGAATTCATAATTAATAAAATTCCTGCCTCCTCACAGGCTTTCCTGGTGGGCTACAATTAGTTCCTGTCGGTGATATCACCATGAGCGCGTGTTCGTAACACTGAATGTATCGACTTATTCCGCACAAACATTCCTCACTCGGAAAGCACATTGGCACAGTAGGTTTGGCATTTGACAGTTTCTCGTGATAAACTAGTCCACAGTAATATTGCTAGGAATCTTGGGACCCTTCTCGAACTGATTCTCCAGTTACACAACTTTGAGATCACTACGTAAAGTCCGCTACACTTCTATTTCAACTATAATTGGATTGAACCCTAAGACAAATATACTATGTGGTGACTTGAATGCCAACTCCCTCTTCAATTACCCTCGAAAACCCTTCGTCAGAAAGTGTCCATGGACAATGTAAGCTACATTTGGTCTCATTACGAACCGCAGCCTCTTGTACTTGTGTCGAATTTCAACAAGGCTCAGCTATTCATGTCCTTCACACGTTCACTTACTCGCCTGCATGATATGCCTGTACGAAACGGTTGTTTCGAAACCAAGTGGAATCAACTAGTCTATTGACCGATCATGGCAAACTTTTAAAAGCAGCCACATTAAGCATTTTAAGTGAACTACACATACATTCAAGCCGGGTGTTTTAAACACGTTTGCTTAAATCAAGACCGACTTTAAGGTGGCATTCTAGGTTCCGCCATTCTGAAACGTAAATACTCCGCTCAAATGATCAATGACACAGGCGTATATGCGTAGACTATAGCTGGAACGTAATGCTTACCGCAGGGAATGGCGTCCTCGTAGCACAGTGACCAACTGTACTTGCGCACAGCCTGCTCGTTCCCAGTGTTGCAAAAGTTCTTACGAAACGAACATGTTCAGACGCAAAGAGAGTGACCGAGCATTGAAAATGTGCGAGACCCACCTCGTGCAGTTTATCGGCGCTGCAGGAATTCACGAAATATGATGACGTCCTCCAAAGTGAAAAGTGATCCTCTCTCGCATACTGGTTGCCACCTGTGTCGCAAACCTGGATAGAAAGTATGCATTAAAATAACTACAGCTGCTCAGAGACGAGGGTGTTGCCAACCATATGGGGCTATTCCATGTTCGTCACGAAGAACGATAGTTTATTCATTTCCGTACCCCCCCCCCCCCTCTCTCTGTGAGCATATTGCCACAGAGACTAATTACACTACCCGATATTGTGAAAAATCAGCGTCCAGAGTCTTGTGCGCACTCCTGCTTGTGGCCGCACGACTTATGCCTCTTGTTCACGGGCACGAGTCAGTGTGGGTTGGAGCTGCGAACAAGAAGAAGGCGCGTTGGCGGATGAACATTATGGAACGCTCTAGCGGACTCTTCTATTTTTCTTGCCCATAATTTTCAGGACACAAGTTCGCCCATAATAAACTAGCTTTTGGTGTTTCTTCTTTTGGACTCGTTACAATATTAGTCGAGCGAACACTGAATTTCTGTGTCACTTTCATAATACACATACTTAATTGGTAACCATAGAATGAATGATGTGTTTAGTAGTTGATTACAACAATCTTAAAAAGCTGGATTCGTGTCACATATCTCATACGCGATGTAAAGAAGGCATTTCAAATCACAAGTTTAACACGAGTTCTGGAAAGCTTTTACTCATGAGAAATCCCCATGAGCACCCTCAAACGCATGAAACGACCCTGAAACTCACAATAGCATGAGAGTAACAGAATAAAAAAAGCGATACTGGTCAGTCAAATTCATTTCGGCTACCCAGTATTATGTAGCGGGGCCCTGAAGCGTGAAAACTCAGGCAATACCGAGGAACGTCACCACATAATCTGGGCTTCAGGAAGCCTATGGGCTGAGACATTTCTGCTAGACGTTGAGGCACAATGACTCGCCTGAAGTCTTCTCCGTTGTGAGCTTCAACGCTGCTCCCATCGTGTCTGCACTAACGTAACAAACTTTCTTGTAAATCTGGCTTCTCCACTAAAAGGGTATTTATGCAAAGAAGCACGCTTTACAGTACTCTATTATTAAACATAGCGTAAAAGACGCAGAAAAGGAGAGCACAAACACAGCGCTGACTATCAACGGAAATTTATTTGAAAAACGTACACACATATATAATTAAGGAACTATACGCGTGACGAGTGAATAAAAACACGAAACATTTTCGTGTTATTTTCATAGGCCTATTAGGGTAATGGTGAGTCCATGAAAATAAAAACACGAAGATGTTTCGTCTTTTTACTATCCCGTCATGCGTCTAGTCCCTTAATTATATATGTCCGTTTTTTTATTTTCATAGACTCCCCATTGCCATGATAGGCCTGAACGTTCCGAACCTTTAACGTGGTTCTGAGAAATAAGAGACTACTACATTGAACAACGCCTTTTGTATCCCGCACCAGCGAAGGGATTCTCAGAAACGGAGGAATACTTACTGCTGTGCCTACAGACAAACACGCTGCTCTGTCCAGCCATACTCAAATATCATGAGCCGAAAATAAGTCGGCATTGCCAGTATTGTGGTGAAGTGACCAACACTTATCATACGCGGTCTTATGTACTTATCATATGGCCAACTGAACCCAAAATTAACCCCAATCCCACCAAAGAGGAGCGGAAGGTGACCCTTCTCAATAGCTCCGTACTATAGAGCAACAGCGAACTCTTGTCCAGCGGGCTCGGGTGGTGGCTTCGAATAATGACGTCTCGGACTAGTGATGTAGACCAGCCCGGTGGGGATACTGGCTATCTGCCATCACCACTTTCAATGCAGAATTATCCTTCTCCCCTTTGTTGGTTAATGCCACTGTAGTTCCATTACAATAAATTCGACAGTAACCACGATCATGATAACTCTTGCTTAATTCAATTATTTTTAATCATTACTGTCTGTCCTTCGGTCAGCTTTGGCATAGCCTCAGCGTTAAGTCGTTGCCGTTACCGCCTTTGACAGGTGACAATTCCTCGCAGCTATCCCGTACACAGCAGGCACTCATCATATCAGCGGCTCTACGTGTATGCCATTTAGTGGCAACGATATGCGAAGAGTGTATATTTACTCTTCTTGCAAAGTCCTCAAATTTAACTGCTATGAAAAATGAACAATAACTAACTTCCCTATTATTTACTTCTATTACTTGATGCTATCCTCATATGTAAAGCATTTATAGGGCAGCATAACAAATTCAGCTACGATATATGACTTGAAACAAAGTACAATAAACATTGCGTACGGGCTTGCTCTGACTGCTCTTTGCATTGGTGTCTGATTTTGTAAAGTGCGTTTGACGCCCTTTCCTACTCGGATTTTCCGTTAAACCGAAATTCCGTTAAATTAAAACTCCGAAGCCTGTCCATGTACGTCGTAGCCTTCAAAAAAGCCGCCAAGTGCGCCCATCTTCGGTGAGCGGTTACAGACGGCGCCAGCTGCATGGACAATTTCTTCGAAGCTTTCGTCGTGCCGTTCCAGTTGCACGCTCTCATTCTTCTTACCTTGGGCAACCGTCGGGTCAATGGAACTACGTTTTATGGCGCGACATTCCAGCCGTTTAACTGCGTGGCCTTCGCGTCGCTCCTGCATATGTAGTACTCACGGTTTCGAGGCAAGGCATCAGGTCGGTTCGGTAGCGCCTTCCTGAGCGACGCCTGCGCCCCTTCTTGTCGTGGCCCCTGAAAAATGCACTGCCTGGGCTGTGACTTCAGCCTTTGTACTCGCGCGCACGGCCCAGCAAGGCGGCGTTTTTTCTCCCCCTTCTGTGAAAAGGTGTATATGCCGCGACCCATGCATATGTACATACATAGGCGGGCATAAGAAAATGAGGGGATCAGTGAGCTTCAGGCCAGATCCCGGCAATGAGGCTCCCGCGAAGACTACTTTACTTCGGAGCTCCAAGCCCGATCCGGCACGTGGGCTGGGTCAAGTAAAATAGATAGATAGATAGATAGATAGATAGATAGATAGATAGATAGATAGATAGATAGATAGATAGATAGATAGATAGATAGATAGATAGACAGATAGACAGATAGATAGATAGATAGATAGACAGATAGATAGATAGATAGATAGATAGATAGATAGATAGATTAGATAGATAGATAGATAGATAGATAGATAGATAGATAGATAGACAGACAGACAGACAGACAGACAGACAGACAGACAGACAGACAGACAGACAGACAGACAGACAGACAGACAGACAGACAGACAGACAGACAGACAGACAGACAGACAGACAGATAGATAGATAGATAGATAGATAGATAGGTTTTGTGGGGGTGATGGACGTCATTGTCCATCACCCCGACAAAACCCATTGTGTCAGCTAAAGAAATATAATAATATTTAAGAATGATCAATAAAAAATAAATACAGGTAGATGCCATTGAGGTTCATAAATATCACTGTAATGTATTTTAGTCTTAAGTAAGTTTCCCTAAATCGTTGAGGCTCGTACTTTAATCAGTGTAATGAGCATATCTCCATTGTGCGTAACCTAATCTTCCATTGTATATGTTCGTGTGTGTTTATTTATGTTCTCGTGTTCACACACGAACAAATTGTAAAAAAATACAAGCAAAAAGAAAGTTTGATTTCACTGCCACTTTTCTTTTTTTACTCTGCTTGTGGCACGAAAACTCCATAGAACACGCAGACTGTTTCGTTTGAATGAACTATCGACTTTCGATCGTTCCGACTCAAAGCGCTCAATATTTGAAGGGCTAACACGGGCGAACTCTTGGAGAGACTGATTGATACAACGAGTACTCACGGGCCGTGCATAAGTACAATATCCGTGGTCCGTGTTTGTCAGATCTATTCGTCTGCATATATGCATCGTGTGCTCGAGGCAAAGCAAGGTTTTCGACGAGGAGAGACTGGCAACACGCCTAGGTAAGCACAGCGGTCTCGATATGCAATGCATGTGTATTATACACCGAGTGAAATTGGTTGTTTAGAAACCCGCAGTGTTTCCTTGCTGCCTATGAACTCTGTTTTCAGCGTTCTTTCTACGTATACCGAATATAGAACATTAATTCCGTCGCTTCCGTGAAGAAATTCGTCTCGAAGCTGGAGCGGAATGACGCATACGCCGTTATTAATTGTCGTCTATTGCAACAAGAGTTTGTGAGGCATCAGACATTGCTGATGCACTTCAAGTTTTAATACGTGCATGCATCAATGCACGTATATGATTCTCGTGTATATGCATGCGGATCACGGAAACGTGAATGAATAGAAACCCCGCAAAGTCAATAACAAAAGAGGCGTATTGATTTGGAAGGCCAGCATTATGTAAAGCGTGAGTGAGTCTGCATTATATATTGCCTTCACGGACGTTTCAGACACATAAAAAAACAAAGATCGTCACCATATAGCAAAAGTGATCACGTTGTCCACCGACCAACACCATGGTTTCGCCGTCTATATAAGAATATAGCTTAGCATTGACGTTGTCGACCATTTCAATAATATTAATAATAATAATAAATACCTTTATGTCTACAGCTCACGTCACCTCTATTTCATAATATAAATAAGCCCCCTTATATCGAACCCCCCCCCCCCTTTTTTTTTTCTTCAAAACAACATATTGATCCAAAAGCCACTTTGCTCTCATGCAGAGCTTTAACGACGCCATACCTTGCCCTACCATCAAGCTACAAAAACATCTGTACAAACACCCAACATCAATGTCTCGGTCAAAAGGCTTCTTGACTTCTATGGAATTGGAAGGTCATGAGCACTCCCCGAGGTTTTGCGCTAGAACTATTCATAACACCAACCACAAATGACATTCCCCTCGTTTAGCGCATGCGCGTACATATCTCATTAGTATTAAGGCTATAGATGTCTTAATGTGTATGCCGCCCACAGACTTAATGGATTCTAACCATGGTCCGGGCGTCCTGATCTTATATGGACACGTTCCATATGATGAGTGACTGCGCCATTAGGGAAGGTCTGCGATGCAGTTTGTGCCTGTGACTTTCCGTAAGAAAGACGAATTTCCTTCGCTTTCGAAAGCATAACAGGATCATATACGTGCAAACATTCAAAACCCACTGTCTCTCACAAACCATTCGAAAGAGGGTGTACCCAAAGAAAACACACATGGCCTCACGTTCACGCTCCCCAATTTTGAAATCACGATTTTCGCCTATATTTCCATGTTAACCCTGTGCGCGAGATCTTTCTTGCGGGCGCCCCTTACGAATTATGTGGCGTAGACAGACAGACAGACAGACAGACAGACAGACAGACAGACAGACAGACAGACAGACAGACAGACAGACAGACAGACAGACAGACAGACAGACAGACAGACAGACAGACGGACGGACGAACAGACAGACAGACAGACAGACAGACAGACAGACAGACAGACAGACAGACAGACAGACAGACGGACGGACGGACGAACAGACAGACAGACAGACAGACAGACAGACAGACAGACAGACAGACAGACAGACAGACAGACAGACAGATAGATAGATAGATAGATAGATAGATAGATAGATAGATAGATAGATAGATAGATAGATAGATAGATAGATAGATAGATAGATAGATAGATAGATAAGATAGATAGATAGATAGATAGATAGAAAGAAAAATGGCAGCATATCCACGGAGTGAATGATGGAGAGTGGGGCGAAGCATTCGTCCGTCCATGCGTCCGTCTGTGTGACCGTCCATGCGTCTGTTCGTGCGCCCGTCCCTGCGTTCGTTCATGCATCCGCCCCTGCGTCCGTTCATGCGTCCATCCATGCATCTGTCTGTGTGTCCATTCATCCATCTATTCAACACTCCAAGTCCCACCATCTCGCATCTTTTTATCATATATTCCCCATATAAAGCACCGCCATTCAGTGGACATTCCAAGGACTAAACGAGAGGTGGCACACGCACACTTTCTTACGGCTTGCGCTTCGGGTCTACTTCCCACCTTCAACCACCTTGAGTTCATGGTATATACTAGTTCACTGTATTCATGGCACTGCGGCCGAACGCTCGCTAAACCTTTCGAAAACCAAGGAGGTTACGCCCAGCGAGTATGACGTAGCAAACTTTTTCAGTCAGATAGTGCTCAATGTACATGCCAATGGCTGCTAATGGGAAATGAGAGGCGGAGAATTCGGCTTTTACTTTCTTACGGCTGGCGCTCCGTATCTGCTTCCCCCCTTTAACCACCTCGAATTCATTCATGGTATATACTAGTTCATTGTATTCATGGCCCTGCGGCTCAACGCTCGCTAAACCTTTCTAGAACTAAGGAGGTTACACCCAGCGAGTATAATGTAGCAACCCTTTCTTGTCCGATAGTGCTCTATGTACATGCCAATGGCTGCTAATGGGGATCGCAGCGTGCGCGTTTACTAAAAGCCGAATACTCCTGCCTCTCATTCCTGCTAATGGGGATCGCAGCGTGCGCGTTTACTAAAAGCCGAATACTCCTGTCTCTCATTCCCCATTAGCAGCCATTGGCATGTACATTGAGCACTATTTTTTATTGTTAAACAACGCACAGAAGAAATCTCTCACTGGCACCACCTTGGAAGTCAAATGTTATACCTATTTCGGGTATGTGCCACTGGTGGTTACGTACTACGAGGGAATGAATACAGTAATGAATACAGTAATGAATACTAATGAATACAGAATTTCAAAAATTGTGTCGTCGTGTACATTTAACACAGGATGCATGTTTAACATAAAATTAACGTTCTGTGTGCTTGCTTTCAATGTGGTCGTAAGTGCGCGCGGATGTGCTCGTGGTGGCATTCTACGGTGGTAACGGTAACTATGTAGTAGTTCACGATACTCAAATCAGCCAGTGGCCGGGAATTCGGGCATATGGAATCATTTGTAAAGAAAAAAGAAGTATGATGTTTAGTCGAGTTTAAGAATTATTTGTATGTTCTTCAGGGCACGTGCTGCGTTAGGATGTTTGACGAGCGTGTTATCAGTAGCCTCGGCAATACTGAACGGTAGCATTTTCTGACCACGCTGATAAAGTATATTACAGGGCCTTTGTAAGTCTCTCCGATTGTTTCAAATGCGGTTTACATACGACAGTGCGACTGTGGAATATTTTGTCTAATTAAGTTTAACGCAGTTGACGCAAGATGAAACATGCCTTCACCGTGTGCGACTCGGAGTATCTTACGTGAAATAACGCATCTGCGTAATCATCACCACGAATATATAACTGACCCCCATGACAGTGCGTGGGGCTGCCAGTCGGGGTGTCTTTTTTCCTTCTTTTCCCGTTAACGTACACACACGCGTCGTCTTACGAGCTCGTGAAACAAATTGCAAGACGCCGTTGCACGCCGCACCTGTCATCTGGGCCTCCACTCCGGCTTGTTTACCGAGCAGGAAGGAGCGACACCGACGGCCTAAGCGTAAATTCGACGAGCGCCCAACTTCCTGGATCCGCGCTTTCAGGAAGACTCTGCGGTGAAATCTATAGCTATGTAGGCGCTCATTTGCATATCGCGTGCCTCACTGTTTCCCCCTTCTGCTGTTCGAAATGTAGATAATTTGGACGGCTTGTGTATTTGTTAGTGTACCAGTGCACAACTCTACAGTGTGAATTTTTATGAAAGGAACCGCGGCGACGCGTGTGGCCAGCGCGCTGGATGGATGGATGGATGGATATGGCTGTACCCTTTAGATCGGGCGGGGGCTAGCGCCACCAAGCCGTAATGCCTAATGAACCAAAAACTATATTTATTTTTTTCCTTAAAAAGTGAGTTTGAGGATTCGTACTTTGCAGTGAAGAGTTTAATTTTTACTCGTGCCTTGACTTTAGCCACCAATCAGATAACCTCCTTCTAGTTAAGTCTACCCGCTTAAAGTTTATTTTGCCCTCCCGGTCCCTAAACCCCAGTGCTTTGAAAAACTCTGCGCCATCATCCTGAACTATAGGGTGAAGCCCTTTACAGAACATTAACAAGTGTTCGGCAGTTTCTTCTTCCTCTCCACACGCACTGCATACTGTGTCTACCCCTTCGTATTTGGCCCGATATGTCTTGGTTCGCAGTACTCCCGTCCTGGCCTCAAACAGTAGAGAACTATCCCGAGTATTATCATAGATCCTTTCCTTGGCAATTTCCTGCTTAAAGTTCGATAGATCTCTAGTGCGGACTTCTTAATCATGCCCATTCTCCACATGTCAGTCTCCGTTTCCTTCACTTTCTTCTTAACCGATAGTTCTTTTTGGTTTGGCCACCTGCTGTTTTCCGGGGGCGGCTGGCAGCGCGTTCAAGCGGGAGTGATAGCAACTACAGTCTTTTTTTTTTTTTCGCGCCATCTCGAGGTGAGCAAAACAACTATTTGTTGCTGATATAGAACGGCAAGCTTGCAACCCCTCCCCCTTCAAGGCGATTACCAGCTCTCGCGTAATCGTCTTGAAGGGAGAGGGGGTCGCTATCTTGCCGCTGGTTCCATATCAGCAACGAACGGTTGTTTTGCTCGCCGCGAGATGAGGCGAAGAGAGACTGTAGTTGCTATCACTCCCGCTTGAACGCGCTGCCAGCAGCCCCCGGAGCGCGCAGGCCACGCGTCGGCGTGGTTCCTTTCATTAAAAATTCACACTGTACGTGCACATTTGGCTTTGACGAAGAAAGACATAGTGGTCATTTCGTAATCACCGCTTCGCGATTCTCATTTCGCCTGTGGAGATTCGCTCTTCGTGTGACATGTGCTGTAGTTGGTTTCACGCAAGTCTTCGCTGATTCTCGTATAGCATTCGTTTTTTTGTGTGTCTTTATTATATTCTTACATTAATATAAATTGCGTGCCAGAGAATCCTTCGGAGGCATTCACCAGTCTTTAAATAGTATGTTTATGTTCTATGTTTGTGCAACAAGAACAAAAAAAAAGAACCGCGGCGATGATAATGCTAGTGATACTCATGTTAATAATAATAATAATATAACGATGATGATGATGATCTAATTGTCATGGTGGGGGCGTCTATGGCTTATATGAAAGCTGCGTTGCGGGATTTCAATGTTTGATGCCAGCACTGCCTCCACGAGCCATCGTAGCCACGCGACGCAGTTGTGGGGTTACCATCCACAGCATTTGATAATAATTGAGATAAACACAACTATCACGGGGAACACGACGCGGTTTCTTTCATGTGAGGTCAGCCAAGCCTTTCTCATGACCGATACTTCGTGCGAGCACGTAAATAGAACGTCCACTACGCCGTCGGCGAACACGCGGCCGTTTAACCAAGCGCATAGAAGTTTGCGCAACTTTGTTTTTTTTTTCCTCGTTTCAGAGTCGCAAGTCGCACGAGAAGTTGACGAGGAAACGAGGCTGACGCAAAGCTCCAAGTTATGCCTCCCGCGGTATAGGTATAAGTAAAACCGGGAGTTGGAACGTTGGCACACATCGCGGTGCATGCGTTTCACGTTTGCGAAAGAAATAAAATAAATAAATAAACAGCGAGTACTGTGTACATGGACAAGCAGTCGTTTCTGGCAGCGCTGTAAACTTCGAATGTGTGCGGCGTTTGCGGGTTTATTTATACGCTATGTTAGAAGCGATGGCAATACCCATAGGCGTGCCCATCGCTTTCAATTAAGGGGGTAATGGGGAGGTAGGGGTGGCGAGAAAAGTCTTACCACAGCCACCACCACCCTTCCCCCTGTGCCCCACCTTGTTGGTAGGGTCTGAAGAAAAGAAAGCTTGGCAATCTATGCAGAGATAAATTTAAAAAAAAAGTTTCATGTACGAAACACGCACCATGGTCACACCGAAACTTCTGGGAGAGCGACCCCTTTTTTTATCTCCTGTGGTGGACCAGCGAGGTGATAATAATAATTCCGCTGGTTTTACGCGGCGAAACACCGATAATTTTTTTGAATGAATGATCTTTATTGCACTCATATCTTATACAAAATAAGCACAAACTGTATGGTCCCATAGCCAAAGGCTAGTGCGGGTCCCATCGAAAGTATACATAACTGAAACTGTAATAGTTCTAATTAAAAATAAACAGAAGTAAACAACTCAGATTTGATATCATCATATGATTGTAAGCACACCGTATACAGTGGCGGGCTCTGGAAATTTCGAACCTCTGGTGTTCTTGAACGTGCACTGTCATCACACGGGGCACGGGCCTTCCTTCCAGCATTTCGCTTCCGTTCAGTATATGCGACTTCCGCGACAGGTATCGAACCCGCCACCATCGGCTCAGCAGCTGAGCACCGCAACCACTTCACCGCCGCGACGGATGGGAGGTCAAGTTGCTGCAGGTGCGTTATGTGCCATAAATCGCCATAATTTTGCGAAGTAGGTAAACACCCACTATGTCGGCCATTGTTCTGGATAGAAGCGAGCTATACCTTTTGGCGTCTGTAAAGCGCAATATGTATGCAATTGGTTAACCTGACTGATGATGCTGAAGAATGGTGGATTAAGCCCTTCGTAATGAGTTGTTATCTTTAAACCATTCAGTCAATGTTAAGTCCGTATTCTGTGTCACCTTGTGTTGTTTTATTATTCTGTTTGCAAATAAGTTCGCAGAAGTAGAGGCGTGGCAATAGTTTACAATACTCCACTTCCAATGAAAGGGTCCGGCTTCAAATCGCGCGCTTTCCTGGATTTTTTTTTTTTCTCGTTGTGCGCGATAGCTGTTACAAACACCGGTGGTGACGGACAGTATACGCCACCACAATCGGCTCTCATTGCGATATCTAGACAGCGTTTGCTGCAATGCGCTTCTTACAACGGCCTGCTTTCGTTCCCGGGCTTTCAGGCCTTCCTCTCCTTAATCTTCTTTCAATCTGCCCCATCCCTTCTCCTTGTGCAGGGTAGCATATCGGTTATGCCAATCAGGTAACGTCCTGTCCTTTCCTCTATCTCTTCTTTTCATTTCTTCTTTCCTTTCAGGTTTAAAAGTGTGCAGTGAACAGCTCTCATATAATGCCACCCGAAGGGTCTTCGGTGGTTATTATCGTGAAAAAACTGCACGGCCATATGATGCCTGCACTGCGAACAACGACCGGTACAGGTGCGACTGACTGATGAAATTATGGAGAAGACTTGGCGCGTACTTAGGTGATCAGAAACGAGAGAGGACTGGCAACTCTTCCCCTATCCCACGCACACTCCTATCAAAATGCCGCAGCGTCTACGCTACGATATTAAACTGCTCCATGGTGTACTTACAGCGATCCGAAAAAAAGTTTTAGGTGCGTGAGTTGCTTTGTGCATAGACATGATAAGATGTTTGTGGGGGATAATAATAATAATAATAATAATAATAATAATAATAATAATAATAATAATAATAATAATAATAATAATAATAATAATAGTTTTGTGACCCGGAAGCATGGTATGATTTATAGAGGGATGCTATTATCGCGAGTTTTCGACCGTGTGGTGCTCTCTAACGTGCACTAACATCTCAGTAATTCAGAAATTCAGAAATGGTTTTATTTTGTCATCGAATCAATTACAAAAATTTGTGCACAGTACAGCAGCCTCTATACCATTGTGCATTCACTGAAATGTGACCGCCACGGCCGGGTTCGAGTCCATGCACGATTTTCGGCATGTCAGTCGAGAACCGTATAGCCATTGATCCACCGTGACGGACAGTGAATAATACAGACCCGGCAGGTCAACTACGTTCCGACCACGAAGGTCACTCCTTCGTTACCATCACTGCTAATAGACCCATCTGTCAGCCTCATACGTTTACAGGTTATACAGCGCCGATGGAGAAACGATGAATTTGGTCTGACCCTCAACATGTTGTCATGCCAAATGCCTCACGTACATTTTTAGATCAGTTCCGTTCGTGTAACTATCTAGGGTTGGGTGGAGAAGCTGCAAACGCTAAAACTCTGTCAAACAATAATCTAAGAGGGGTGTTGGGGGTAGCCGCGGCCAGTGATGAACTAGGCTAATACTTGCGGTGTAATCATCGAAAATTCTTTATCTAAAACGTTTTGTGCTGAATTAGTTATACCAAAGCTAACACCCCGTAACATTGGATACCGGTATCACATGGTCACTTTTCATCACTATCGGGGCTTCTTGGCCATGACTGACTTCTTTTAAAAGAACTGCAGAATGAAGCTAATCACTGCTGGGGAATTCGATCATAATCAGGCTTGATCGCGATTTGCAGTGTCCCGTGTGACACCGGTAAATAAGGAACAAACATGTGTGTGACTTAAATGTATATATGTACGGGGAGAAAAATCTACAAATGTACCAGAAGCCTCAAGGCATGCTATATATGTGGCGCTTGAAAGGCTTTAGTCAAGGCATGTAAAGAGATGCGAAGAAACACTTGGTGCAGAAACATGCGTTCGGCGCATAACGTTCCTTCATTTGTTTAAAACGTCAGTAGCAAGTTTGAATTCTCTGCGTCATCATTTAAAAACGGAGAAACGCCATATATATCTCCAGGTCATTCACTAATAAGTGAGAGAAGTAGCTCTATATTTCTGTTATTAGAATCAGAAATATTATTGTTGCCATAAAATCAAGTTACTGAATCTCAGTATACAGAAGTAGGTCCTGGAGTCAGACACTGAGTTGAGACCTCCTGTACATGGTATATGTGAAAAAAAAATAGACTTATAGCATCAACGGGAAGGAAGAAAAATTACAATATGCATTTTAAGATCAATATTCATGTGCATTTCGAAGACATAATGTAAACATAACAAAGAAACATGTGTTGCACTTTAAAATATCGAAAAGAAGAGGTTTGCACGTTACGCTATATAAAAAATATAGAAGTATGCTTTAGCGGCTGAATAAAAGCAATGTTATGTAATGTTATATCGATCCATAAGAAACTTTTTTTTAGCATTCGACAAATGAGCTTAGAGTCGTTGATTTCAAGATAGACTGTAGTGAATTCTATAGGCAAAATAATGTGGCGGCTGCATTTCCGATGGAGGCGGAAATGTTGTAGGCCCGTGTGCTCAGATTTGGTTGCACGTTAAAGAACCCCCATTGGTCAAAATTTCCAGAGCCCTCCACTACGGCGTCTCTCATAATCATAGGGTGGTTTTGGGACGTTAAACCCCACATATCAATCAATATAAGCAAAATAAGCTAAAATAAACGGTTTGTTTACAGTAGTTAGTTCGGATTGGTGGACTATCGAGGTCGGCCATCACAAAGCTGCATTGCTCATCATGATAAAAAGCCTCGTGGACGTGTCATTTACTTCCCTGAAATACATGTTATCTCTGGGCGCCACTTTTCACCGGCGTTTGCGTCAACGGCGCCAGATGCGTTTCTCGTTTCGCCTTGTTCGCTCGCAGTTTGTCTCGTCATTCTAATTAGAGCGGCAAAAACAAAGGAAAAACAAGAGCACACGTTGGTTCTTCGAAGACAGAATCGACCGAGTGCGAATCTGCTCTGCGTTTTGTCGCCCGTATTTCTTCTTTCTATCCTTCTCGCGGCCGAACGAAGGAGGAAGGAAAAAGCGAAACGCACCACTGCTTAAAAAACTGGCCCTGGAGAGAACGCGCCAAAGTCGCTTGCCGCGCTCGGCTACCTCGAGCGCGCACCACCACCAGCATCCTCCAATCCGCGACTGAGCTCTGGCATCGCTCCGCCAGGGGCCGCTCAGTACTGAGTCATCCGTTTATTTCATATTATTTTACCCTCAGCCTCCTTGCGGCACAGTAAAACACTACTTGGGCACCGCCCCCCTCTCCCACCTCGCCTTGTGTGCATCCGTTGCTTTCTGCCTGTAGTACGCTGCTGTAGCACCCTGCCCACGGCGGGCCAGCCGCTGTCGTGCCCGTCGATTTCGTGCCGCCGTGGGGCCAGCCCTGAAAGACGACGTCGCCGCGGCATCGTCCACCGTTTCGCGCGAGGGCCCTGCACGCCGTTTTATCGTCATCGCGTCGTCGTTGAAACCATCTGCCCGTCTCCTCTGCGTGTCGCCGACATTTCCTCCCATGGGATTATCGCCGGTCGTCGGCCTCTGACAGCTGCGTGTGTCAGCCCTCGCGACACGGTGAGTAGCGCCGCTGCACCCATTTCGGCGTGCTCGCAAACTCCTCTCGTTACTTTTCTATCTTGCATAGCGGTGTCAAGTGTACGTTCGTTCCTAGGCAGAGACGGGGTGTTTCGCACCTACACATCATCGATAACATGTCCTCATCGTGACATACTATTCGCCGAGAATATCATACAAGTTCAACCAGCATCAAAGCTATGTTGTACCATAACTGCGGCCGCTGAACGCTTTGTTTTTTTTTATTTTATTAGCCACAGTGTGCAAGCATGTTATTCGAAAGAGGGTAAGGTAATGGACAATTTCTACGTTCGACATGCCATTTTGTTCTGACAGCTGATACTCGCATTTTGGGGCAGCTATCTTTTATCGCCGGAAAAGTGTGCGGCTTATCCGCAGACAACTGTATTATCATCGGGTGCGCAAACACGGCTTTCACCATTGAAACCGGGCAGATAAGTGAAAAAAACAGCGCTCACGACATGGGCAAATCAGCCCGCTGCTCCAACGCTTAAACGGTCGTAGCGTGTTCACTCACTGCACGCTCAGTCGGGCTGGCAATCGCGGCACGGTTCGCCTGCGTGCGGCGAGCTTGACGTTTCAAAGATGCTCTGAGGGAGTTTAGATGATCGGACCGACGTATGTATGTAGCCAAGCGTGTACAGCCAACATCGCTAACGACGTTCTTCCATTCAAAAACGTCCACTTGTGACATCTCTGCACGCAACTAGGATGCCATGCTTTCTCCGTTATCATGCTTGGCACTGCATCCTTACATCGGCACGTCGTCGTGCTCGTCAGTGTACTTTCTTCGCGCGAGTGATGGAGATGGAAGGAGAGGCGATCCGGCGCTCCTCCTCCTCTTCCTTAGTATCTGCGCGCGTGCGCCGCATGCAGATGGCCATGCGGCGCGCGTTTTCCATCTGAACAGATAGCGCGCAACCGACACGAGGACCGCTTCTATATTTAGTGTATGTTCACACGCTCGCTTTCTCCACGTATCGTTAACAAGTGATCTAGGTGGAGCAATCAATGTACGGGAGAGGGGGAAGGGTTACGCACTGTCATTCAGATAGAGAGATACGTTATCATATGAACAGTTGGGTGCGTGTTACGTAACAATCCCACGGCATCGTCTAGTGGTGGAGAGAACAGCGCTGTCGTATAAGGTGGAAGCTTGTTTCGAAGACGTTTTTTTTTTTTTCTCTTTTCAGTGCTCTTGGTTACGCAGATAGTAGGGCAAGCAGCCCTTCGCGCACGACCCGACGCCTGGAAATCTCGATAAGATAAACAAGTTGATGAAGCGGCTGGAATTGTATAAGGCGGAGATCATGTGTGGCTACGGCATGCCTCAGCCCCACTTTGTCGCAAAACCTTAGCGGTGCTCGCTGAATCCTCAATGAAGTCTTGAACACATCGAGTGCATTGTTTATGGAATTCAGCAGATATGTATTTGTTAATGGGCAGAAAAGTGCATGACGTGTGTACACATGTTTCATTGGGCCGCTATGCATTCATCTGAATTAGGGCAATACGTAAAGTAATAAGCCATTCATCAAGAAGAATGTTGGCGGAGCCAATGTTTCGAGAAGTGCTTGTATCGTACATACGCTGTATTTTCTGGCATACAACTCGCCCCCCAAAACCGGAATGGGCTTAAAAAGGGGGATGCGGGTTATATGCAAAGGGTTACTACACGCACGTTTTCATTTCTTTTGGTAGTGCTAAGGTTGGGGGTGCGGGTTATATGCAGGGGCGGGTTACATGTGAGAAAACGCGGTGTATGCGCCTTTGAAACCGTTGGCTCTGTGCGCAGTGACACTCCCTGCTCGATATTTTCTTACACTTCAGAGCTCCATCTTTCCCTCAACTTCTTGCTCGTTTAGACGGTTTCAGCAATGGCTGACGCAAAGCTAGCTTGTGAGGTTATTTCCATTCACAAACGAACACACTCATTATTAGAGGAGCTCGAGGTGGCGTGGTGCCGCCAACGCTGTCAATATTCGTTTGCGTATATAGATGCCAAAAACATCATTAAGCAGCACACTTGATTTGACCTGTCTCCCGATGAAATCTCATTACTGTTCCCACCTACTAATTTAAACCATTATTCGCTACGCTCAGGAGTCGAGGTTTCCCTTTGTCCGGAAGGGGCGCCACAGCCGACATCAAGTGGGTAGGGATGCTTGGGGGGGAGTCAAGCTAGACCAAACGCGTTATGAAGTGCACAAAATAAACCTGTGATTGTTGTGAATAAACTAAGTGATTGGTTTGGCTCATTCCAGCATAATGATACATGTCTCGAACTAAATGCAGCCGCTGATTAGAGCTGCTGAGTTATGCATAGAGGAAGTTAGCGGGGGGGGGGGGCTAAAGCAGCTTCTTTGAGATTCCACCACCTGCCTCCTCCCTAAGCGAGGCATCCGACTGCACTATCACTGTTGTTGCTGGGCGACTGTTGTGTACAAGCACATCCGCTCGATGCGTGACCGCGACCCTCACGCTACAGCTGCGCTATTTTTTATATTTTTTTCGATATCATTAGCGTTTCCCGGTCGCGGCTACGCGACGTATCCGCAGTGCGTTAGTTCATTTCTTGCGCTTGTGTGGATACCATCCGCTCTTCAGTCGACGCCTTGCTCTCTACAGCGTCGCAAGTAATCTCTGCCAGTCACTGCCGAAACGGTCAGTGTGCGTATCAGTAAGACACACCACGAGGGCTGTTTTCTTTGTTTTATTACGTAGTCGACAACTTCTTATAAAATAAATATGATGGTTTGCCTTACTAAGTGAGGCTAATTTTGGAGTGATTGCAATTGTTAACAAATTACTCATCTAATGCACACATTACTACGTTACCTCGGGCGAAGCTGTCGTTCTGTAAGTGTATGTGCTCACGCGAGACCGCGTATACTCAACGACTTTCATAGACGAGTTACAGATGGCGTTGCGGTAGCGACAGCTGTAGCTCGTACCACGAGAAATTCCCAGAGAACGATCTTGCGTCTGCTGAATTGTTCGCGAAGTCGCAAATGGTCCCCTTCGTCGCAAGGCGACCATTTTGGCTCACTTGCTACGAGTTTCACTCGCATGACTGTGAAACTCGCACGACTGCCATCGCAGACCTCTGCACCAGTCATACGCGCAGAAACGGCAGGTTCTTTTTGTTTTTGTTTTTTTTTGCGGGACGATAGCTATGAGAGCCGACTTGAACTCAGTGTGTCGGTGGGCAGAAGTCGAATGCGAAGTCGTTCGCGTACAGAGTCGCTCTTTGGTCTTTTGCAAATAGTCAACGACTTTTGCATTTGCAAATAATCGCACGACTGGTGTTTGTCGTCTTTGTGAACGTGGAAGCTGTAGTAAAATTTCAGCTTTTGATTATGCCCACTATTTTCAAATAAACGAAATTTTTATTCATAAGGAGTATGTAAACGCAATGAGGTATAGATTACGCACGATGAGGTTCCACTGGCTGAACGGGGACGTCCTGTTAGATTACTTGTCAAGTGCAAAAAGTGGCAACAAAACAGCATTCAGTATTTATGCACATCTATAAAAACAAAGCAAACGTACATGAATAATAACTGTAACAATAGCGCAGTCAGTCATAATTTATAAATGTTGAGAAACACCAATGTACAAATACAGATAGCGTATGAGGGCAGGAACTCGAGATGGTCGAAATTTCCGGAGCCCTCCACGACGGCGTTTCTCATAAATATATCGTGGTTTATAAATGTAAAGGCCCAGGCAAAACATAAAATGCACATAAGAAAAAAAGTAAAATGATTAAGCTTTTTGAGACGCCCCTAATGGCCATTGCTTTTGTTTACCGGTATTGCTAATGGTAAATGTTTATTGGAACGAGTTATCCCTGTGCGACAGGTTTATGAAATCTCAAGCGCTGATTTGACTGAGCTTTCCCTTCGTTTTTCTTTCAATGGTTATTAATTGCAGAACTGTAATTTAGTATACAATAACCTAGCT
This sequence comes from Rhipicephalus annulatus, assembly GCA_013436015.1. Lineage (NCBI taxonomy): Eukaryota > Metazoa > Arthropoda > Arachnida > Ixodida > Ixodidae > Rhipicephalus > Rhipicephalus annulatus. The sequence continues at coordinate 459,979 of WOVY01010532.1, forward strand.
AGTCTGTCCTTTCTCCGCCGTAGCTGTAATGATGCTTGCGCACAATATCATGAGACTAGACTGAATGATGCGTCAACGAAACGACGAACGGATGAAGTGCTTATACGGTGCCATTTGATACACTTACCCGCTTTAGCAATCAGTGGCATGCGTGTTATGAGTATGCGACTAATCTAAACTCGCTAACGCTGCCTTGAGTGAATTATGCATGCGAAAAAGACGTGGTGCAGGCTTGTTTTTTTTACAAATTAGCTTTATTTATTTCCAACGCGTTTTGAGAACGCGCGCTGTGGAAGCGTCAAATAATGAAGCACGCGGCGAGGCTCTCATTCGCTGCGTGCGATACGCGAAACGACAGCAGGATAGTATAATGGAAGCGAGAGCACCTTGTTTTCTTCATGTTGTTTTCTCACTGAAGGGGAGATACAAAAAGGGCAAATTGAGGTAAAGGGGACTCAACTGAACATGTCGGACATGTAGACAGGAAACTTTTTTTTGGGGGGGGGGGAGGGGGGGATAGTGGGGGTGCTTATAGGCACCATTCACGTATACGCGAATTCCGTGTGGGTTTGTATGTGTGCTCGTATGCAGTCTGTACATACACCTTCAAAACTGAAGATGAAGAAGATGTTCAATGAGAATAAGGAGGGAAATCCGGCCAGGAAAGCAGGTTTCTAGTCTTCTATACTCCTCACGGAGATCACGGGAAAGAAAGAGAAAGATGGAGGGATGATGTGAGGTTACTATAAATGGTATAGCACGATGAGTCACTCAGCACACACTGTTCCGTGTGGGGTATAGGACGCACATGAAAGCCGCTGTATATACTTGCGAAATCGAAACTTCACGGGGTTGGAACTCTCGCCCAATGGAGCAGGTTTACGAAAATGCGGAAATGGTGCTCGCGGCGTAGATCCGCCTAATATTATTGACATTAAACTGCCTGAAGCAATCAGTCACTATTTGCGGAAAACGCGCGCCTTGCATGTGCACACAGCTGCTGCAACCTTATTTGCCTGTGTAATGCGTCGGCGCGGCCGGTCGGATACCACGTCTTAGATATGCCTGCTTATACGGATGTCCAGCACGTTATGCGGCTTCGACGAGACATATTAAACAGCTGATCCAAATGACGCAAAATAAGAGGCCGTTGCAGCGATAGGTCGTGTTCTTGCTTGTTTGTGTATTATGTGCGTGATATCCTTGGGCCGCACTTGCCTACACACATCCGCCCATGTACATCCCCCGCATTACCGGATTTTCAGATCATAAACGCGACGCCGACAACGTTTTCTTTTCCTGATTAAGTGACGCCACTTTCTCCGGAAATTCCCTATCCGCGGCTGATTGATCCTCAAAAAGAAAAATAAAGGAAGAATTAAAGGGCTTCGACGGCAAAAAAAATAAATATAAAGGAAAAAAAAAGGACTGGTGAAGACGCTGTGAATGAGAGCTGAAATGTTATAACATATGGAAAAACGGCGGATAGTATACACGTTACACATTTCTTCGTGGTGTCACAGCTGCGCGTCCTCCTAGCCCGCATTAGAGCATGCGTGTTGTATCCGCACGTTGTGTGAATAAAATTTGCCAGCTGACGTCTCGCGCTCTGCCCTGTATTTATTCCTTCAAAGCGCGCGATGTTTGCGAAATGGAAACGACGAGATGGTGTCTCACATAAACGAAATTCGTTATTGCGCTACAAATGAAAGACGTGACAGTTTTACAGCTGCTGCCGGGACATTGTGGTATCCATTCATGGTGACAACTTCGCCGATCGCAATAACCAATGCACCCTCAGAGTGCCCACACCTCTCTTAAATACATTTACCGAGAGCAACGTCGGAATATAACTTGGCGACGTTACCAAACAAGCTCTGCTAAACGCAAACTGTCACTTACAGAACAGTGATCCACTCACACAGCTGCAACTGCTAACGGACACTTCTCGGCGTGACGCTATAGTATTATGTCGGCTGTAGGTCGGTGTATCATTCACCAACTCATAGAGCTGCATGTCGCAATCCATGGTTTTGGGGACTCACCCCTGTGCGATAACCGCAAATGTGGAGGACACATATCACCTGTAGTGCCGCTGACCCAAGGCCACCGAAGTCTCTGTTGCGCCTCGAGAAGACTTAATGATCGGCCTTTCACTTGAGATGAAACATCGGGAGCGTGGCCTCGCAGCTCACCAAGAGAGACATCCGTACGAGACCTCCAACAGTTCTCGAGGGCAGCAGAATTGATAGGCAGGATGGGCTGCGCGTGCGCATTTTCTGTCTTCATCTAGCTCTCTCTCAAGGTTTTGGTGCTATATAGTAACTGCATGTCACAGATGATGCTTCAGAACTACCTATCCAACTTTCTTCGTTCATTATAGAGTACTTTTTATCAGCGGAGATGTTTATTTAAGCTCGGAGAAGCCCCGTTAGTCGTGAAAAAAAATTATCGTCGTGAACCAGCACGTGCTCTTTTCGTTCTCCTCAGCGTCGCTCCTAGAGCGAGTGCTTAGAGTAGTTTGGATTCTCTCTTATGGGTGAGAGAATGACCAGCGAGGGAGGGGGTAGAAAAAAAAGGATAGCGAAGAAAGACATGTACAGAGAAAGGAGACGCTAAAAAAAGGCAGCTAATAATAAACGGAGAGCAAAATAGAAAGAGAAAGATTCGGATAAAGGAATAAATAGCGAGATAGATAGATAGAAACAAAGACAAACAAAGAAATAGAAAGAATTCGGTAGATGATAAATGGAGAGGAAGAAAGGGCGTAGAAAGAAATACAGAAAGAGTGAGACAGAAAAAAATAGATGGATAGAGAAGGAATAGAAATAACCAGTCAAAAAGAGGGAGAAAATAGAGAGGCGGGAAGGCTGAGAAAAACGTGGGGAGCATGGAAGGCCGCTCGGCTCCGCACTACGTTCGGGCTTGGCGCCGCAAGTGCGAAGCTGGCCTAATGTTTTCACTATTTGGACGTCGTAACAGGGTCACGATGCGTCGGACAGTATGTTAACCAATAAAGAGTCTAACGAGGTCGAGTACTTGCTGCCATAAAGGACGAGACAGAAAGTAGAGACTTTACAGAAAAACGCGTGCCCAATAGGATCTCATGCTGGACATTAGCGTTACATACTTCCATCTCCAATGTGAATGGTGTGTCGGGCCGGTACTCGCCGATATGCCCATGATGACAGTGTTTCTAGGCACAACGCTCAAATACGATTGGAGAGCGCTGATTGGGCTATATACAGTCCTCCGTTCAGCATATTATGACCTACATTACATAGCTAAGAGATCTGGCCGAAGATTTGGCCGAGATTTTGCATTTTTAAAAATTAAATTTGGTACAAATCTTTGTACTATAACATGCTGCAGCTCCTGTTCTTACTTATGGCATCTCCTATGAGCATACACTGCATTCAACAGCACTCACAAGAGATACGAAGCCATCACACTTCTCAGAACGACTGGATTAATCAGCAGGCTGATACGCCAGATTATCTCTTGGCAAACTACCAATTGTGAGAGACAAGCATTGCCAGATTCCTCCATATTTTTTGCCACTTAAGACTTATGGAGCAACATTTTTTTAATAAACGCGTAATTCGTTCATTAATTCACCCGAGTAGAACAGCACCGTTGGTCACGTCTCCGATAAGAATGAAGACGAAGAGGCAAGCACGAGGCGTGGGCCAAGAAGACAGCTGGACGCCATGGCCTGGTTCTCCAACAAGAATAATGCCAAGGCAGTGCGCTTCCAAAAACTTGCACCGCAAGTGGACGACCGCCGCACCGAGGACCTGTGGCTGTCGTTGCGGAAAGCCTTCGACGAGATACTGCAGAAGCGAACCACCAGCCAAAACTTCGAGCAGCTGTATAGATGCGCATACGCCATGGTGTTACGGAACGAAGGGGAGCGCCTCTACAAAGGCCTGCGCGAAGCCATCAAAGAGCACCTAGTGAGCAAAGTACGTCCACTCGTGTTGGCTGAAGTTGGCGACGACTGCTTGCGAACGATCAATCGGGCCTGGGAAGACTACCAGACGAGCATGGGAATGATTGGCGACATCGTAATATACCTGGACCACGCATACGTGCCTAAGAACGACGTTGACAGTGTGAGAAACCTGGGTGTGCTGCTCTTTCTCGATGAGGTTGTGCACTACGACGTCGTGCGGGACCACCTTCGTGACGCTATGCTCGGCTTGGTGAAGACGGAACGTGAAGGCATTCCAGTAGACAGGGCTTTGTTGAAGAAAGCTTGCTCAATGCTTGTAGTCTTGGGGCTCGGCTTGAGGTCAGTATACGAAGAAGACTTCGAGAAGCCCTTCCTGGACGAGTCGGCACGATTCTACGCGTTGCGTGGCCAACGTTACATTGGAACGAAGGACTGTCTCGAGTACATCGCCCAAGTGGAACAGCACATCAATGAAGAGTCAGAGCGGGCGAAGCAATGCCTCGACAAGTCCACCGTGGTTGCAGTCTTGCACGTGGTAGAAAAAGAGCTCATCTGGAAACATATGAAGGCCATCGTGGACATGGACTCGGGTGTCGAGTATATGCTCAAAAACCAGACGATGGACGACCTGGCCCGATTATATTGGTTCCTCAAACGCGTTCCAGATGGCGCCAAGACGTTGCTCAATTGCGTCAGCAAGCACCTGCGCAGTACAGGGAAATCTGTCGTGAACGAGCACAGTGACTCGGTGAGCTTAATACCACAAGTGATGGAGCTGAGAGATCGCTTAGACCACATTCTACAGCGCTGTTTCAACAATGAGGAACTGGCCAGGGACATGATCGCCACAGACTTTGAGTGCATACTCAGCAACACGCACAAATCGCCCGAGTATCTGTCGGCATTCGTAGACGACATGATGCGGAAAGGAATTAGAAACATGACAAAGGAGGAGACTGAACAGTTGCTGGACAAAGTTATGGCTATATTTCGATCACTGCAAGAGAAAGACCTCTTCGAGCGCTACTACAAGCAGCACTTGGCCAAGCGGCTTCTGCTCAACAAGAGTGCCTCAGACGAACTCGAGAGAAAGATAGTGGCCAAGCTCCGAAATGAATGTGGCTGCCTCTACACATCTAAAATGGACGCAATGTTCAAGGACATGCACGTCTCTAGTAACACGATGCAGCAGTTCAGAGAAGCGGTTTCCTCTTGCAGAGTGGACTTGCACGGGGTCGACCTGAATGTGCGTGTGCTCACGACGGGCTTCTGGCCCCTGGCAGCAGCCACGCAGCAAATCAGGATTCCCGTCGCACCGTGGAGTGCTTACCAAGTATTTCAACGGTTCTACCTGGCAAAGCATAACGGTCGACAACTGACCTTACAGCCACATCTAGGCTGGGCAGACATGAGTGCCGTGTTCTACGGTCCGGCGGAGAACAAGCCGTCTACGTCCCAAGCGGCGAGCACATCGTCCGGCAAGGTTCGGCCGCGAACTTACGTCATCCAGGTTACGACGTACCAGATGTCTGTGCTGATGCTGTTCAACCGCTATGATGCGATATCGTGCCAAGACATCGCCTCCGAGACGAACATTCCCGAAACAAGCCTCGTTCGGGCATTGAATTCGATGTGCATGGGCAAAGCCTCCGAGCCCCTGCTTACCAAGACGCCCGCCACAAACGAGATCGAGAACGACCACATCTTTGCCGTGAACGAAGCCTTCACGTCCGGCCTCCAGAAAGTCAAGATTGAGTCAACGCCCAGCAAAAAGAACGCTATCCTAAAGAAAGATGAGCCGGTGGTCAACCTTGACGAAGAGCGAAGGTATGAGCTCGAAGCGGCCATTGTACGAATAATGAAGGCACGCAAGACGCTGTTGTACGAAGACCTTCTCGTCGAGGTGACGAAGTCGCTTCAAACCAGATACACTCCAAATCCTGCTGCATTCAGGAAAAGAGTCGATGCTCTCGTAGAAAGGGAGTACCTCGAGAAGGCCAGCGAGGACCCCGAAGTGTATAACTATATCCCATGAAAAGGCGGCAACAGCTGATACGTACGTCAGTGAGTCCAAATGTGCAGCCAACACAAATATATATGTAAAAATATTAAAAAGCTGTCTTCCAATTTCGCGCATTGTGTGACGTAGGCACTTCCACAACTTTGTGGAAACTAAATTTCGCCCTCCTACTGAAAATGTAATAAATATTCTTCGCAGAATCTCTATAGGAGTTGTATGAGTGGTCATGTTGTTTCATCATGTACGCTGTAGTGTTTTGTATAAGTGATAGTAGTGCGCCTTTTGTTTAGATCGTTACTTCCACAGCACACATACCTTTGATTATATTGTTTTGGGTCTCGGGACGTAAGGGCCTATTTCAGAACTAAACAGCGGGTGGGTGAGCACAGGCGTCTCTGAATGACCCAGTTATTAATCTATTACGGGAATCACGAGTTTTTCTTTCTTTTTGTGCTGTATATTCGGCACGAAAACGCGGTTGGAACTTTAGTGAACAGTCTCGTTTTGCATGCGGTCTACAATCGAGAGTATTATTTCAAGAGGTGTGTGATTCTCGCATATCTCGTGTCGCTTCCGCCTCACCTTTAGCAGTCTGCAGCTGTTAAATGGTGCCATTTCTATGCAAATCGTGCGCATTAACTGTCAGAAACGAGTATTTGCCGTGGAAATTTCTAGGTAAATTAATAAATTATTAGGTTATATGGTTACGCTCCTGATAGCACATTATGATTCAAGTGCGGATTTTATGAAGATAGAGTTTTTGTTCTATTTTTTCTTATCATGGCCTCGAACGTAACCGCGTATCGTTTGAAGTTTATTATTATTAGCGAGGCAACGATACATAATATGAAGGAAATGTATTGCAGACTAGGGTCCCATAGTTCGAAGACTGTAGGGAGACCCACGATAAAAAAAAAAGCACGGATAAGAATTGCAATGGCAAACGGCTATCATTGATATCGCCGCGGACGATTGATAAAAAACCCATTGCAGTTTTGCAAGTACTAGATGATTGTGGTAATTACCTTGTATAGAATTTAGTTGTACATTTAGTTTTTGTAAGACTATAGTCAACACTGGCGAACAGTGCTGCCTGGCGAACAGTGCCTGCATACAGCATTTAATCGCTTTATGCGATTAAATGCTGTATGCAGGCCACAAACAATCGGACTTCTTTGCAAGGTTTTTATATGTGTTTTTTATGTTTCCCTCCTAATATAAAGCAGTTGAAACAAATAGTAAACTCAGAGGGATAGTTAGGGAACATTAACCAGTATCCGTATCTTGTTAAAACTCTTCTCATTCTGCGAGCAACCAACCTTGTTAAACTATTACGCAACTTCCGCGCATGCGTGCGTGTTTGTGTGTGTGTTTCTACTTATCTACATCCTCATCTCTTTCTCATTCTTTTCTTTCTCACTTTTAACGGGAAAGCGTAGTAACCTTAGATAGGGGGGGGGGCGAAGTCTGCCCCATACGTTGACATATGGATGGTGGTAGTAGTAGTGGTTAGAAGATGAGAAAAGGCACCTAATTTCTGCAGCCCGTGGTCGAGTCCCCTCACTGAACTTTTACCTTCACAGGTCGGGTCTGGCACAGTCGCCTTTGTGCCTTTATTGTAATGAGAGGGAATCTTCGGAGCACTTCTTTTTGTCTTCCGAAAATTCAAAACTCAAAGGGAAAATCTACTAAAAGAACCCCTACGAAAGTTTGGATTCAGCCACAGGAGCGTTTTTACCGCTGTTACAAATTTCATACGAGAATCTAAAAGATTGGAATGCTAAAAATAAGTAACTTCAGTTGTTTTATGTATAATTTTTTCTTCTTTTTTGTATGTTTATATGTTTTCTTTTCAAGGTTTTTTTAGAAATTTAACAGCTTTTTATTATTACCTATATTACCTAATTAATCCAACCCTCACTTTCAAGAAGTGAATTAATTTTAAAAAGCGAGGCACCGTCCCATTCATGGCCTTTCCCCCTAGGTGGGTTGCGCCAAGATGTTGAGGAACCAACCAACTAACCAACCAACCGATCAGGAGCACAGCGCAGTGCCTATAAGTATGGGGAGGGATGCGCTGCGATAAAGGAACCTTCACCCCCCTCCCTTGAAGGGCAGCCCTGCGCACGCCTATTTAGGGGGGGGGGGGGGGTGTAGGATCAGTACATTGACGAGGAAAAAAAAACAGCTTTCGCATTCTAGTCCTGCTGGGTAATTGCATAAGGGAGTTGTTTTTTTTTTTGTAACTCCTTACCCCTTCGCCAACACTGGGTAAAAAAATGGGATATTAACCTCCCGGTTAAACCGGTCTGCCTTTCCGCATTGCATTTATGTATTTCTCCTAATTGTTTTTTCCCTTCGTAATGGTACGCCTAGACGCTATGCATCTATCGCCAAATGGATCCTGGCAGAATACGTCAAACACAAGCACACTCTACAGCGTTTGTCTTCCTGCTTGGATGACGCGAAACCACAGCAAACATTTTTTTTTTCCCGTATAACCATATAAGCTCATATTTTGTAGCTTAGCGGACAGATCATGACACTGGTTTACGATACGACAGCGAGTTCGCGACTCCCCTTGCGTGTTTTGTGAGAATATTGGTCATTAGAAGGCAGCGCATCGTTTTGCCTCTGCGCCACAGCGCCTTCCTCGTTGCGCCTGATTACCCGCTTGTGTCACTGCTTGGCAAAAGAAGTGAGCTAATGCGGCGCTTGACATTGATCCGCCGCGCTTTGCGGCTAATGCTTGCCTCGACCGCTCCCGACGTTTCAGGGGGGGGGGGGGGGGAGACATGCCGTCAAGAACGAAAATATCCTCAGAAAGACGAGCCGGACTGCGCCCATGAAGGATTCCCTTCATTAGATATTGAACGAAGCGCCGCTTTGCAGGTGGGGTGGTGGGTAGGCTGCGCTTGGCAAAGTGCCCCTCATATAACGACGCAAATGACGCTGACGGAAAATTGAACACCGTACGCAAAGTTCGCACGCAAGGAAACGGGAAAAGCGAGCGCGTGTGTCTGCCAGGGTGATGCCGCTCTCGCGTTCCGTGATGACGATAGACATCACGTAGTAGATTAGAGCAGGCCTTTCTGAATAATCTGATTTACACTAACAAGAGCGCCACAATTAAACCATTACATTACTTCTGTAGACCTTCCTGAACATATTCAAGTTCCATGTTCCTGACCTTACTTAAATCAATTAGTCCATCGATGACGCTATGCGTGACGCGCTCGCATTCACGAGTGCACCTTGGACATGACTAAGTTGTTAGAATGCACACACTAGTTTATTGGCTGAGTGTTATTTATGCAAAAAAAAATACCCTCACGTAACTACCGACCACACCACAGTTCAGTCTAGACACCAAAGAGTGGTTCTACAAAGCCTATTGTAACTTAGGGTGCTTTGAGACTTCCGAGTATTTTAGATGCGAAACTTCTTATAGTAGCGCTCAATCCGGTGTGTGGCATGACCACCCATACTGCGCATGCGCAACTTCTTCTCTCTCTCTCTGCTGTCCTACGCTCCCTCCCTCTCACGGCTAGCAACGCCGGCTCAGGCAGCGTCTGCTAGCCAACGCTCGCTCCCCCTCTCTCTCCTCTAGGCATTTCTCCCCGCGGCGTTTACACGTCCACTGTGCATGCGCGCCCCCTCCCCTCCTCTCCTACGCTCCCATCTCATGCTCCGCAACGCAGACGAAGGTAGCGTCTGCTAGTGAGTTTCTCAATTGAAAACACCAACTGCTCATGCAACCGACCCGCTAACTGGCCACCCCCGCATATATAAGCACTGGATCTTGACCTCCAAGGTTGTGCCGGTTGGACATTTCTCGCGTGCTTTGTTGAACAATAAATAGTCGCAGCGTGTGCATAAAATAAGAGTGGACTGTGGATATGTGTCCAATGAGAATCTTCTGTCCCTCATTTTCCATTAGCAGGGATTCGCATGTTCCAGTTGGAAGCACCGGTCCACCAATGCGTGCTTTGCGCCTCCACTGGTTTCTCTCCTGCGCAACGCCGCCATGAGCGCCAGCGTCGACGTCACCCCCAATGGCGTCAGCGCACGCCGCTTACACACTGTTCTAATTAGCGGGAATTACATCTGTGTAATTTTTTCTGTTGTATCGAACGATAAAAATGTGTCTACTGCAGGTATTATCTCTACTGCTATACGGATAAAAGGCCAAAGATATTGCAAATGAGTTCTGCGTAAACCCGCGTAGCGGAAGGGTCAAGAAAGGGAAATACAACTACCCGTTTGTAGCACAAAGCCACAAGGAAATACAGTCGGATTTCTCAGAAGAAAAAAAAAAGCCTCTTAGTTGCCGAGAAATGACCCCGGACTAGGACGAATTTCTCGGCAAATAAGAGGCTTCCCCCCTCTTTTTTTTTTAGAAATCCGTACGGATTTCCTCGTGGCTTCGTGCTACAAACGGGTGATTGTCTTCCCGTTCTTAGACCAAAAATATATTTATAACACACCTACTAAATAGCCCTATTTTGGCTGCCGAGCTTGAATGCCAATCTCAATCATTGTGTCAGCGATGGCAGACGACGGTTCTCGTGATATCAAACGCATCTTTTTCTGTTTTCTACCATGTGCCGGCTCAATTAAAACGTCCCTCAGCATGATAACTCACATCCACAGCAGCACAAGCAACACGAAACGCTACACTATTTTTGCAGACTTGTTTCGGGCATGACGCGTGCGTCTATAGATTATGCGACGCACCTGGAATGAAATATTTCAGGCTATAGTTACAAGAGAAGTGTTCTGCTTCCATTTTGCGCGGTATTGCGCAACGCCTGCAGCTTAATTATTTAAAGAAAGGATGTTGGAAAAAATAGCCGCTGAAGCAATCCGTACAGGTTGTTAATCAGCGAAGCTTGGACATGAGACCCCGTTGTGGACCACTGAATTAAACCGCGTGTTCACTAAAGTTTTTGTCACCTAGTATTATTTTTGTTTGTCCCAAAATATTAATTAATGTTTTCCACCCGTGTGTTTTCCTAACGTTTTTACGGACCAGCGATGAATAGTGACATTCCACCGTTCTTGTGGTACGCCTTTGCCCGCAGGAATTGGGCGAATATTTTGCCTAATTCCTGAGGGCCATACGTGTTAGGGGATCTCGCATGGATTGGACAGAAAAATTTTCGTTTCACCCGCTAACATTTGCCAGCTCGCTGCAAGAGGAACCTGAAACGTCCCAGTATATGACTGTATGGTATCGGACATCTACATGACGGGTAGACAGAACATAAACGTACGAGTCTGAGCGTAATTACAATTTGTTCCACATGTGCGTCTGCGTCTCATGTCACGCTGCTATGAGGCTGTGGCGTATAACGCTTATTGCACGCCGTATCGTCGACTGAAGTATGCCGACATGCTATTTACGAAAAATGCCGAATTCTAGAAATGTAGCTTCTGTAATGGAATTCCCGGGCGTAGGCTTCGTCATCTACGGTTACTTATTAAATTAGGGACGATCTGCGTTATGGGCGCAGACGTTCGCATTTGCCGTGACCTCTGTATCTTCCCTACTTTCATGTATGGCAATCAGTGCTCATCAGATTATTTCGTATACTTCGACTTCGTCTCTTACGCTGTAACGTCTGCTTTGCGGACAAAACCTGCCAAGTAACTTGTATATGGTATCGGGAACAGTGTCTAAAGGTGTGACACGGTTTGCGAAAACATTCTATCACATTAATGGTCACCCAGACCACTCTCTATACATTATGCACAAATATAGTGGTTCTTCTTTGACTGAACAAGTCTGCGCGTTGAACTCATCCCACCAGTTATAGAGATCGCTCCGCACGCAAGCACACACTCCCGCCATACATAACTTTCTCAGCTACGTTCAAGAAGTTCGAATCGCCAAAACATAACTCGGGGTCTACTCCACTGAGTGCCTCACCCCCGTATTCACAAACGCACCTCCACTCGACTTTCACCCTTCACTTGACAGAGTTGAGCACTGCGCCGCTGCTCGGCTGAAAGTGACGCTGCGCTACTCAAGAATCGCAGCAGATTATCCCCGATATGCAGCGACTTTCCCTGCCGAGAGATGGCGCTCCTGTCGGCCTTCTCAAGGGAAGGTGAAGCGTTGAGTGAAGCGACCTTCTCGAATACGGGGGCTAGAATCGCATCGTGTAGTCGACACGGGTAAACACCCACTGCAGAATGTATTGAATGTTTAGCATTTTGTTACGCCACGCCTTTTGCCACGTAGCTGTTGCCGCGGGGGGGTTCGTATAAGCGTGGCTTTTGGAAACGGCAATCACGCATTTAGGCGGCCTGGAAACGCGCGTGCGCGAAATGATGCCGCGGGTAAAGTTGTACCCAATGCGTCACAGTGGTGCAGCCCGCATCGAGCCTGCCTCGAAAGCACGGCTAATGCATCAGATAAAGGTCCAGGTGATGCCGTGCCTCGCATTTCTCGGCATCAGTGCACTGTACGCTGACGAAACACATGGCTGTTCGAGCGCGCAAGTTGCATCACGAGGCGTCTCGTATAGCTCCAAGGGCACTGATTGGTCATCGTGTTCAATTGGCATTCGCAAAGACATGGCGCAACGTGGAAGGCATTATGTGCTGTATAAAATTGGTCTTCCCGACAGCAAGCCCCACGGGTTGCTACGCTGGAGGGAATGCTTCATATACGATGCGGTGTGCCCTGCATGTAATGTAACACACAGCGCTGCAGGGGACAGGGTTTCGTAACCGTTATTTTTTTCAACCGAACTTTTAAATTCCTATAGCAGTCTCGCCGCATGCCCGATCGCAACAACGGCTCGACGGCTTGTGAGCAAACCGTCAATGTCGAAAGTAGTCGTAAAGATTGTGACATCTGTAATGTGGCCACGGGCTATGTAAAAGTATAATAGTGAAACCGCGTTGTTCAAAGGTAGGGGCAGTAAATATAGGACATGTATGTTTTTCCGAAGTAATACAAAGAAAAAAAAACAAGGATCTAGTATTGCCAGGCGTGAAAGAGACGTGAAGCAGGGCAGTCTTCTTTGCTTCTCTTCGTTTTTTTTTTTCACATTAAATGTTGTTATGAGATCACAAGAAGGGTGCCGTAGTTTTCCACCGCCGCCGCCGCCGCTAGTCTCTGTAACCGCTATCGCTCGAAATAAGAGAAAATATCCAGGATGGAACACAGTCCGAACCTGGGCCTTCGTGGCAGCCCATGTATTCAACCACTGAGCCACGCTGATGATGATCGAAACTCCAGCGCACAAAAGCCCTGCACAGGTGATATGTCAGAAGGGAACCACGTTAACATATGAATATAACGTAAGGGTAACATAACGAACAGGCGTAACAGAATACGAATTGTGTAACCAGGCGCCAGACAATATGAATTGCATTACGAGAGGGTCACTGAATGCTGTCAAGCCGTTACAAAGGGCTCATTCATAATTCTTGGTCGTCATCAGCCACCGAATCAATTATTGAAGTAGTGGGTACCTATCAAGCGCCCTTGTATCAGCAGAAGGACTGGAAAGCTGGGCCAGTTGGTCACGGTACTCGAACATATTTCACCACAACGCACGACTACGCCGCAGTTTGTCCCTTCTCCTCTTGTCTGCGTAGTCATGCGCTGTGTTGAAACATGTTCAAGTTGTATCAGTGACCCCAAGAGAGTTTGCAACGAATTCTTCAAAGGGTGTTCTTTCAGTTTTCGCTGCGACATTGCTGCGCTTCCCGCGCAGGCCTGGCGTTTTTCTTTTCTTCTCTCTTTCTTTGTTTTTCTTCTTTCCGGTTTCCTTCTCCCTTTCATTCTTTCTATATATATATTCTTTTTTTCCTTGCTCTTTTTATTCTTATTCCTTATTTTCTTTTGCTCTCTCGATCTATCTGTTTCTTGCTTGCTCCATTTGCTTTTTTATAGCGCCTAGCACACTAGTTGTTTCTTTTTTTTGGCTCATCATGGTAATTGATTCTCATCAAGGCGCTTGAAAAACACGGTGAAGAAGACTTACCTTTGGCGCGAGTGCTCGCTCAAGATGCTACACACGTAGCGTTAAGCCAAGCGACGACGATAGCACAGCTTTCTTTCTTTCTATCTTTCTTTCTTTCTTTCTTTCTTCTTTCTTCTTTCTTTCTTTCTTTCTTTCTTTCTTTCTTTCTTTCTTTCTGTATGCATTCATTTATGCATACATTTTATGCATTCATTTATACAGCATTAATTGAACCATAATCCGTGTGCTTAGCAGTGCAACACTTGAGTGTTTCACTGCTGAGCTACTGCAGACAATACTGCAGGCAATTGAGCTACTGCAGGCAACTATACGACAGTCGTGTTTTCGTATCTATAGACGCAGTGCAATGCACGCGACAACGTGAAGTTACGAGTGGCCTCGCTAAAAGATCACGTTGGCGTATAAAAAAAAAACGGCCTATCACCGACAAGTTAACGATCGAGAGATGAGCCGCAATCATTGGTACCACACAAATGCGCGTGTGACCAGCGCATTTCTTTGTGCCAAGGCGTGTGTGCCACATCGAAGATTTTTGAGCTGGCTCTTCACAACATATACTGTATTTTAGCGTGAAAAATTAGTTGATTCATAATCAACGCGGGTTTCTCCCTCGTCGCTCAACTACCACCACAAATCTTGCTAGCTTCTTGACGCAAATCTCCCCACCTATTTCTCGGAGAGGACAGTTTGACGTAGTCTACTGTGACCCGAGCAAAGCTTTTGACGTAGTCGGCCACCCCGTGTTTTTGGTTAGACTTGCAAACTTTGATGTTGTCGCATCTGTTGCGAATCTCTTGCACAGCTATCTGCCTAATATATCATTTTATGTTGCCGTAAATGGCCAGACGTATTCCTTCTACAAAGTGACTAGTGGAGTCCCTCAAGGGTCGGTACTTGGCCCACTCTTATTTTTAATTTACGTTAACGATGCTGCTTCAGCAATTCGTTATTCTTTTTTTTCCTGAATGCTGATAACATCGACATATTTACAGAAATTCCTTCAGTTAACGACTGTCGCTTGCTGCAGTCAGATTTTTATTTCTCCGAATGGTGTAACAATAACCTTTCCATGATTACCTACTAAACTCATGAGCATATCTCGCAAAACATTCATCATGTCATTTTCGTACTCTGTTGATACCGTGTCCTTTGTAAGGTTTACGAGATCAGTGGTCTTGGTGTTGATTTCGATTGCGTGCTAAATTTTTCTGCTCACACTAAACGTGCTGCCACGCGAGGGCTTCGTTCTCTCGGCTGTGCTTGTATAGAATCTCTCGAGAATTCAGTTCTCCTACAGCCTTCCACATATCGTACACTGTAATATGTCTTCCTTAACTTGAATATGCATTTTTGATCTGGAATGGCATTGCTAAATCTGACAGTGACGCCATTGAGCTAGTCCAGAAAAAAATCCCAAACATTCACAACCATCGTTTTTCTAGAAATCCCTCTTGATCTCGTTTTTCATACTGCCAGATTATTATCATTGCTATCAATTCACTGGCGACGAAACCGTGCTGACGTGTTATTTCTTTACAAACTAGTTCACGGTTTGATGTCCTGCCCTTTACTTCTCAGTTGTGTAAATTTTCAGATTCCGCGTAAGTTAATTAGAGAGAATCGACCATGTACCTGCCAACTTCTGTGATCACTCTACTGTTCACAGAATGCGAAGTCTCTGTAATGTCAACTGTCATGATATTGATTATATTCACAGTCCACTGTCATTGATTTTATCTCAGCACTGGACTGTCTTAACATTTAGTTCTTCGCAATGTACAGATTCTTCCCTTTTCCGTCTTTTAGAAAGGCTTCCACATAGTTGTGTATACATATTCTTTTTTATTTTTCACTTCCTTTTCATGATTTTCTTATTGTATTTTTATTCTTACCATTTTGTACTGATTTCTCTTTTTCTGTGCGCTTTACATGCATGCGCTTTGATAAATAATCTGCGAGGGAAAAAAAAAGACGCCCACTTATCTGCTCAAATCGTTTTCCGAGAAACAAGAGATAGTGGTTGATAAGTTCATCCACTTCTTCACACGTTTTTCCAAGAATACGCATGCGCATAAACGCATGTGCACGTTTAAACAGCCCGTTCCTGCATCTGCTTATTTGCCCACGCTCTCGAAGGAAGATCTCAGGAGAATAATTTTCAGTTTTCGTCCAAATAAGCAACCAGGAATTGATGGGGTAGCTGTGGCTACGCTTCGACGGAACTTTGAAGCATTAGCAGGTATATTTCTTTTCATGTTGAATAGATTTTTACCAGTTCATCGATTCCCGAGAAATTAAAAACGGCAATAGTTAAGTCATTGTTTAAAGCAGGGAAAAAGATTATATAGAAAATTACAGACTGATTTCTATCTTGCCTATGCTCTCTCAAGTGCTAGAAAAATTTTTGCTTCAATGTATGACGCCCTTCTTACAGATACTAACACCCCGGAAATTTGGTTTCATCGGTAATCGCAGTACTATAACATTATTGGAAGAGCTTAGGGATGAAATATATTCGGCTTTAGACTAAAAGCTGTTGTGTTGTGTTCTATTTTTAGACTTGGCAAAAGCGTTTGAAACAGTGAACCACACCATTTTGTTAGAAAAGTTATTTCGTTTGGGTTTTAGGGGGGTATTTTTGTGGTGTACTCTATAATTACTTACAAGACAGGTCACAGGTCGTTATGGGATGTAGGGAAGTAATTAGCTATAGAAAATATATAACAGCTGGTGTGCCACAAGAATTGGTGTTGTAACCATTGCTATTTAATTTATTTATGAATGACTTCCCCTTAAGAATTTGTAAAGCCAATGTCTACCAGTATGCAGATGATACGGTGCTATTAAAACGTCACATACGTTATGAAGGGGTGATTAATGCTCTTCAGAGTGAAATTCATAATGCAGTGATATGGTTTGAAGAAAACTCCGTAATTGTAAACGAAAAGAAAACAAAACTTATCTGCTTTCGAAGCCCTCTAAAAACACAAAAAATGGATATACCAATTTTTCTTCACACCGAGCATTGCAAATCATGCAAATGTTCTGCAGTGGAAAATGTCGAAACATTCAGATACCTAGCGTAATTTTTCGTAGTGGTATGTCTTGGCAACATCACATGGCATTTATTTGTTCCAAACTGAGAATTGTGGCGTGTCTGCTTTTCAATATAAAAAGCTTGGTGCCTCTACCAGTGAGAAAAATGATAGTTCATTCGCTATCATATAGTGTGATGAGATATGGGAATACAGTTTTCGTATTTTGCTCAGAACGCTGGAAAACACGCATTGATAGTTTACTTCGAAATATTTTAAAAAGTGTAGCTTATGGTAGTAAGGTAGATGCCAGTACTATTTTTCGGGATCTCGGCATTTGTGTGTTCCAGGATTTGTTTATTAAAACATTTGTGCTGAGATACAATTGGTGTGATGACTTTAAAGTGCCATATGTAACGCGTCGACCACTGAGAGAAAAAAAAAAGCGTTTTATAGTACCCCGGTTTTCTAACAAATATGGGGAAGCATGTAGAAGTGTATATACTCCAAAAATTTTCAGTGCACTCACTGAAGAATTTTTTGCGGCTAGTTCAAAAAAGCAATCAAAGAAATTACTCGCTGAGCTGTAAAATTACATGGTCTACGTGTATGTCACGTATGCTCTGGATCCCTCCTTTGTTCTTCTTTATTTACTGCCTGTAAAAAAGCAATGGTGTCAATCATTAGTCTGTTCGTTAGCAAAGAAGCAGCAATAGTTTTTGTTTTCCTTGTATCCACATCGCTGTAACCGGCTCTGCCGGGCCTAGTCGCACAAGTCCTCGGGACTTAGACAGGCCCGTTTCTTTGTATATCTTATGGATGTGTACAATGAATTATTATTATTATTATTATTATTATTATTATTATTATTATTATTATTATTACAGGGATGAAATTGCTGTGTCAAATTAGTTTCATCAAGTAAAGGAAAGTCAACTCAGACAGCCTTGTTAACACTTACCTAAACCATTCAACAAAATATTGAGTCTTTTCATGTTAGCTGCTTCTCTTGATTTTCGCACGGTTTTCTCTATTGCTTAAAACGAAACATTTAACATTGAACAATGTCCAAGCGTTTATTTTGAGTAGAAACACAAAATATAGCCTATATAACGTCGCACTTCAGAAGTGATGAAGCGACCGAAGTTAAAATGTGGCATGTAAATTATTGAAAACGAAACTATGTATCTGTGTAATTCTTACCGTAATATTGAGGACGAAGCTGGAAACAATGCGCAATTTTATATTCCCAGTACTGAATACACCTCTCTCTCTCTCTCTCTCTATATATATATATATATATATATATATATATATATATATATATATATATATATATATACAGAGGCGTACTTACAGCTGAATGAACGGGAAGGGAAAAGTCCGACGTGATGGGCCACTTGCGTATGTATGCATATATGAGTCGCCTCTAGTAGGTCAACACATCACACAGAAACGAGAGTATACATTATGTATACACGAGAACTGCTTCGCCAGGTTCATACCTTTTTCATTTGTCTCCGTTGCTATACAAGTGTTCTGTGACATGACCTGAGACGTCCGTGATGCGGGAACTTGCATATGTAGCTGAGCGATGCAGTGTGTACGCCTGTAAAAGCAAGAAGGAAGAAGAAGCCCTCGGCGTGCTAAGTCCTGTATAGGGGCCGCTCCCAAGTCTGCTCTTTCCCGCTTGTTATATATATATATATATATATATATATATATATATATATATATATATATATATATATATATATATATATATATATATATATATATATATATATTCGATCGTTTCACTCATGGTTCAGGGACTCGGGATTCCACCGTCCTCGAAGTCGGCTTGTAAAAAGATTCTTTTCAATAGTTTTCGTGAGTGTCGAACCGGTGCTATCCCTCACAGCACCTGTTTATATTTCTTGTACATTTGCACCACGCAAGCTACGCAAGAGTGATTGTACGGTCAGCCCCCATAGCTGAGTCTATACGATCGAAAATTTGCAGCTGAATATTCAGAGCGAATGAAAATGATGTTGGAGCAGATGATGACCTTGGAAACTGCGTGAAAATGGGACGGAGGCCACGTAACAGGCAACACAAGCACTGGAATTGCTGTAATTGAGACCATGCACAGCGCGCCATTATTTTTGGAAAATAAATTATACATATATTGTAACCAATCCAGTGTCTATACGCGCAGCACGCGTAGCACCGCTAAACACCGGGAATAACAAACTTCGAAAGCGGCTATTACAGTTAGTAATTACGCAACAAGCGATCAAACGATGCGCATAGCGTTGAGAGAAGGAAACGCGGCAGTTGAGAAAGCGGCGGAGTACATGCCACCAAACTGATAACTATAAGAAGCTCCAGAATACGCAGATTAAGCAACGCAAGCAAGAAGCAGAATACGCAGATAATTACGCAGATTAAGTAACGCGTAGTGCACATATAAAAAAGTGTTCTCTGAGGGCGTATGCATGCAGAACAGGGGCCATGACAAAGGAAACGTTTGAAAATCCGAGACAATTATTAGCCATGAGATCGAGCCATAGCTGGTACCACCATCGCTGCGTTAGTGTATATCTATAGATACGTCGCCCGCCACGTGTGTGGAAGCGCCCGAGATATAGCTGTTTCTATAGATCGTTGTATACCCTGCGCTCTGCATCTGTCCGAAACGTTTCGACTCAGTCCGAGGCGATTGTTACGTTCCACAATGCCGCTCGAATTGCACAGAGTCAGAAATAAGTCTTCGTATACATATCCCGGAGTGCTCAACTCCGCCGAGAATGCATGGCTTGAGAGGTGTACACGAACGGCATATCGCTTTTCGATGGCGCTCAGCAAGCACCATTGATGACTGTGGGTTTGCGCGATCGCTGGCGAAAGGCGTTGAGGCTAACTCGTTTTTCATTCTTATAGTCTGTAATCTTTGCACTTGTGCTTGTTGCGTGCGTAGTTCCTGCCTGCAAGAACATCGTTGCTGTCTGCAAAATTAATCTCATGGCGGTTTGTCTCTGTAGGGCTGCCAGTAGTGGTGGTTTTGCTTACACCATTGCGCGCTTCCGCAGGTAAATGTATCGAGTGTCCGAGTGTGCAATTCGTCGTAACATCCTTTGTTCACCACTTCCCCAGTGAATGTAGCATTTGTACGCGCTAGCTTGCGAGTCTCTTTAAGCAAGCATCAGGAATGGTGTACAGCTTGCGCGTTTTTCGTCGCGCTTATACTCAACGACGAGGAGAGTTCTCGGTGTCCCGAAGTATAAACGCGAGCGCCGAAACCCGTCCAGTTTGTAAATGATCTCGTGCAGAGTGAAAAATGTCGTTTCGTGAGCCAAAAAAAAAACGGATGAACCATGTGAACCACGGATGCACATGCGCGAGCGGGCGTGTCGCCACTGCTTCTGCTGACATATTTGTTCTCTCGATCTTTGAAGTGAATCTACCATAAATGATTGAGGCCTCATATGCTATCAAAGTTGGGCTTAGCGTCGTATATATTTGATAAGCAGAAGCATGCTTCGCAAGGCGCAATATAAAAACAAAAATGCAGGCACCTCTACATGTGACTCCTGCGGAGCTGAAGAGACCATTGAACACGTTCTGTGCAGCTGCGCTTGCTACGACTTGCAGCGATGCCAGCTCCGGATGGTTTTGAATCAACTTGACTTTAGACCATTTTGTGTGCAGGAGATTCTAGGACCTTGGGCATCTGCCTCAATTGCGCAGAAAGCGACTAAAGCACTGCTACTTTACCTAAAGACAACAAACCTGAGCGACCGCCTGTAGACTGTGTGTGCGCCCCCGAGTGTGCTCGTGATTGTGTGTACCTTCTTATCTCTATGCAACCTCTTTTCTCCCCTTCAACCCTTCCCCAGTGCAGGGTAGCAAACCGAACGTGCGTCTGGTTAACCTCCCTGCCTTTCCTTTCATCTTTATCTCTCTCTCTCTCTCTCGTAGTACGCTGAGCGACCGACTATCTTGAAACAACTTTGGGTTTTATTTGCATTCTGAAGAGCGTGGGATTTTCGATTCTGCTGTTGTTTTCTCGTCAGTCAGTTTGACGCCGACGTATTTTCGGTCTTTCCTAAGCCCGAAAGGCACAAATGCCACAATGTGCACAGCATCTTCCGAGCAGCACGTAGAAGAGACCACACCAAATTTGGTAATGTCGCCCGCTGCAACAGCTTTGTCGGCATCAATCGACGATAAGCGCGGCACAGACCCAAACGTGAGTCAGGGCTCAGAGGCAAGGGTATTGGGACACGGAATAGCACGTTGAAATCAAGCTTACGTGCACTGCGATCACATTGGACGTGCTTCTCGCATCACTACTCAGTAAAAAACCACCTTATTTTACGAATTTTTGGTACAAAAAGGAAAGAACAAGTTTACTAATTTCAGCCAAATCGTTCCTGCCAGCTGCCACCATGAATTCTTGAACAACCACAATATACTGCTGCTGGAGTGACGACCGGCCACCGATATCCACACTTCGGAGATCTGTCCGCTTGCCTCTAGTTTCCACAACAACCACAACATACAGCTGCTGGTTGGCGACCGACCACCGATACCGACACTTCGGAGTTCTGTCCGCTTGCCTCTAGTTTCCACAACAACCACAACATACTGCTGCTGGAGTGACGACCGGCCACCGATATTCATACTTCGGAGTTCTGTCCGCTTGCCTCTAGTTTCCACAACAACCACAACATACTGCTGCTGGAGTGACGACCGGCCACCGAAATCCACACTTGGGAGTTCTGTCCGCTTGCCTCTAGTTTCCACAACAACCACAACATATTGCTGCTGGAGTGACGACCGGCCACCGATATCTACACTTGGGAGTTCTGCCCGCTTGCCTATAGTTTCCACAACAACCACAACATACTGCTGCTGGAGTGACGACCGGCCACCGATATCCATACTTCGAAGTTCTGCCCGCTTGCCTCTAGTTTCCACAACAACCACAACATACTGCTACTGGAGTGACGACCGGCCACCGAAATCCACACATGGGAGTTCTGTCCGCTTGCCTCTAGTTTCCACAACAACCACAACATACTGCTGCTGGAGTGACGGCCGGGCACCGATATCCACACTTGGGAGTTCTGCCCGCTTGCCTCTAGTTTCCACAACAACCACAACATACAGCTGCTGGTTGGTGACCGACCACCGATACCCACACTTCGGAGTTCTGTCCGCTTGCCTATAGTTTCCACAACAATCACAACATACTGCTGCTGGAGTGACGACCGGCCACCGATATCCATACTTCGGAGTTCTGTCCGCTTGCCTCTAGTTTCCACAACAACCACAACATACTGCTGCTGCAGTGACGACCGGCTACCGATATCCGCACTTCGGTGTTCTGTCCGCTTGCCTATAGTTTCCACAACAACCACAACATACTGCTGCTGGAGGGACGACCGGCCACCGATATCCACACTTGGGAGTTCTGTCCGCTTGCCTATAGTTTCCACAACAACCACAACATACTGCTGCTGGAGTGAAGACCGGCCACCGATATCCATACTTCGGAGTTCTGTCCGCTTGCCTCTAGTTTCCACAACAACCACAACATACTGCTGCTTGAGTGACGACCGGCCACCGATATCTATACTTCGGAGTTCTGTCCGCTCTCCTCTAGTTTCCACAACAACCACAACATACTGCTGCTGGAGTGACGACCGGCCACCGATATCCATACTTCGGAGTTCTGCCCGCTTGCCTCTAGTTTCCACAACAACCACAACATACAGCTGCTGGTTGGCGACCGACCACCGATACCGACACTTCGGAGTTCTGTCCGCTTGCCTATAGTTTCCACAACAACCACAACATACTGCTGCTGGAGTGACGACCGGCCACCGATATCCATACTTCGGAGTTCTGTCTGCTTGCCTCTAGTTTCCACAACAACCACAACATACTGCTGCTGGAGTGACGACCGGCCACCGATATTCATACTTCGGAGTTCTGTCCGCTTGCCTCTAGTTTCCACAACAACCACAACATACTGCTGCTGGAGTGACGACCGGCCACCGAAATCCACACTTGGGAGTTCTGTCCGCTTGCCTCTAGTTTCCACAACAACCACAACATATTGCTGCTGGAGTGACGACCGGCCACCGATATCTACACTTGGGAGTTCTGCCCGCTTGCCTATAGTTTCCACAACAACCACAACATACTGCTGCTGGAGTGACGACCGGCCACCGATATCCATACTTCGGAGTTCTGCCCGCTTGCCTCTAGTTTCCACAACCACAACATACTGCTGCTGGAGTGACGACCGGCCACCGAAATCCACACTTGGGAGTTCTGTCCGCTTGCCTCTAGTTTCCACAACAACCACAACATACTGCTGCTGGAGTGACGGCCGGCCACCGATATCCACACTTGGGAGTTCTGCCCGCTTGCCTCTAGTTTCCACAACAACCACAACATACAGCTGCTGCTGGTTGGCGACCGACCACCGATACCCACACTTCGGAGTTCTGTCCGCTTGCCTATAGTTTCCACAACAATCACAACATACTGCTGCTGGAGTGACGACCGGCCACCGATATCCATACTTCGGAGTTCTGTCCGCTTGCCTCTAGTTTCCACAACAACCACAACATACTGCTGCTGGAGTGACGACCGGCCACCGATATCCACACTTCGAAGTTCTACCCACTTGCCTATAGTTTCCACAACAACCACAACATACTGCTGCTGGAGTGACGACCGGCCACCGATATCCACACTTGGGAGTTCTGCCCGCTTGCCTCTAGTTTCCACAACAACCACAACATACTGCTGCTGGAGTGACGACCGGCCACCGAAATCCACACTTGGGAGTTCTGTCCGCTTGCCTCTAGTTTCCACAACAACCACAACATACTGCTGCTGGAGTGACGATTGGCCACCGATATCCACACTTCGGAATTCTGTCCGCTTGCCTCTAGTTTCCACAACAACCACAGCATACTGCTGCTGGAGTGACGACCGGCCACCGATATCTATACTTCGGAGTTCTGTCCGCTTGCCTCTAGTTTCCACAACAACCACAACATACTGCTGCTGGAGTGACGACCGGCCATCGATATCCATACTTTGGAGTTCTGTCCGCTTGCCTCTAGTTTCCACAACAACCACAACATACTGCTGCTGGAGTGACGACCGGCCACCCATATCCACACATCGGAATTCTGTCCGCGTGCCTCTTAGTTTCCACAACAACCACAGCATACTGCTGCTGGAGTGACGACCGGCCACCGATATCCACACTTGGGAGTTCTGCCCGCTTGCCTATAGTTTCCACAACAACCACAACATACTGCTGCTGGAGTAACGACCGGCCACCGATATCCATACTTCGGAATTCTGTCCGCGTGCCTCTAGTTTCCACAACAACCACAACATACTGCTGCTGGAGTGACGACCGGCCACTGATATCCACACTTCGGAGTTCTGTCCGCTTGCCTCTAGTTTCCACAACAACCACAACATACTGCTGCTGGAGTGACGACCGGCCACCGATATCCACACTTCGGAATTCTGTCCGCTTGCCTCTAGTTTCCACAACAACCACAACATACTGCTGCTGCAGTGACGACCGGCCACCGATATCCACACTTCGGAATTCTGTCCGCGTGCCTCTAGTTTCCACAACAACCACAATATACTGCTGCTGGAGTGACGACCGGCCACTGATATCCACACTTCGGAGTTCTGCCCGCTTGCCTCTAGTTTCCACAACAACCATAACATACTGCTGCTGGACTAAGGTACTCGGCTGCTGACCCGCAGTGCGCGGGTTCAAATCCCGGCTGCGGCGGCTGCATTTCCAGTGGAGGCGGAAATGTTGTAGGCCCGTGTGCTCAGATTTGGGTGCACGTTAAAGAACCCCAGGTGGTCTAAATTTCCGGAGCCCTCCACTACGGCGTCTCTCATAATCATATAGTGGTTTTGGGATGTTAAACCCCACATATCAATCAATCAATCAAATACTGCTGCTGGAGTGACGACCGGCCACCGATATCCACACTTCGGAATTCCGTCCACGTGCCTCTAGTTTCCACAACAACCACAACATACTGCTGCTGGAGTGACGACCGGCCACTGATATCCACACTTCGGAGTTCTGTCCGCTTGCCTCTAGTTTCCACAACAACCACAACATACTGCTGCTGGAGTGACGACCGGCCACCGATATCCACACTTGGGAGTTCTGCCCGCTTGCCTATAGTTTCCACAACAACCACAACATACTGCTGCTGGAGTAACGACCGGCCACCGATATCTATACTTCGGAGTTCTGTCCGCCTTGCCTCTAGTTTCCACAACAACCACAACATACTGCTGCTGGAGTGACGACTGGCCACCGATATCCACACTTCGGAATTCTGTCCGCTTGCCTCTAGTTTCCACAACAACCACAACATACTGCTGCTGGAGTGACGACCGGCCACCGATATCCATACTTCGGAGTTCTGTCCGCTTGCCTCTAGTTTCCACAACAACCACAACATACTGCTGCTGGAGTGACGACCGGCCACCGAAATCCACACTTGGGAGTTCTGTCCGCTTGCCTCTAGTTTCCACAACAACCACAACATACTGCTGCTGGAGTGACGACCGGCCACCGACATCCACACTTGGGAGTTCTGTCCGCTTGCCTCTAGTTTCCACAACAACCACAACATACTGCTGCTGGAGTGACGACCGGCCACTGATATCCACACTTCGGAGTTCTGTCCGCTTGCCTCTAGTTTCCACAACAACCACAACATACTGCTGCTGGAGTAACGACCGGCCACCGATATCTATACTTCGGAGTTCTGTCCGCTTGCCTCTAGTTTCCACAACAACCACAACATACTGCTGCTGGAGTGACGACTGGCCACCGATATCCACACTTCGGAATTCTGTCCGCTTGCTTCTAGTTTCCACAACAACCACAACATACTGCTGCTGGAGTGACGACCGGCCACCGATATCCACACTTGGGAGTTCTGCCCGCTTGCCTCTAGTTTCCACAACAACCACAACATACTGCTGCTGGAGGGACGACCGGCCACCGATATCCACACTTGGGAGTTCTGCCCGCTTGCCTCTAGTTTCCACAACAACCACAACATACTGCTGCTGGAGTGACGACCGGCCACCGATATCCACACTTGGGAGTTCTGCCCGCTTGCCTCTAGTTTCCACAACAACCACAACATACTGCTGCTGGAGTGACGACCGGCCACCGATATCCACACTTCGGAATTCTGTCCGCGTGCCTCTAGTTTCCACAACAACCACAACATACTGCTGCTGGGGTAACGACCGGCCACCGATATCCATACTTCGGAATTCTGTCCGCGTGCCTCTAGTTTCCACAACAACCACAACATACTGCTGCTGGAGTGACGACTGGCCACTGATATCCACACTTCGGAGTTCTCTCCGCTTGCCTCTAGTTTCCACAACAACCACAACATACTGCTGCTGGAGTGACGACCGGCCACTGATATCCACACTTCGGAGTTCTGTCCGCTTGCCTCTAGTTTCCACAACAACCACAACATACTGCTGCTGGAGTGACGACCGGCCACCGATATCCACACTTCGAAATTCTGTCCGCGTGCCTCTAGTTTCCACAACAACCACAACATACTGCTGCTGGAGTGACGACCGGCCACAGATATCCACAATTCGGAGTTCTGTCCGCTTGCCTCTAGTTTCCACAACAACCACAACATACTGCTGCTGGAGTGACGACCGGCCACGGATATCCACACTTCGGAGTTCTGCCCGCTTGCCTCTAGTTTCCACAACAACCACAACATACTGCTGCTGGAGTGACGACAGGCCACCGATATCCACAGTTCGGAATTCTGCCCGCTTGCCTCTAGTTTCCACAACAACCACAACATACTGCTGCTGGAGTGACGACTGGCCACCGATATCCACAGTTCGGAATTCTGCCCGCTTGCCTCTAGTTTCCACAACAACCACAACATACTGTGGCTGGAGTGACGACTGGCCACCGATATCCACACTTCGGAATTCTATCCGCTTGCCTCTAGTTTCCACAACAACCACAACTTACTGCTGCTGGAGTGACGACCGGCCACCGATATCCACACTTCGGAGTTCTGTCCGCTTTGCCTCTAGTTTCCACAACAACCACAACATACTGCTGCTGGAGTGACGACCGGCCACCGATATCCACACTTGGGAGTTCTGCCCGCTTGCCTATAGTTCCACAACAACCACAACATACTGCTGCTGGAGTAACGACCGGCCACCGATATCTATACTTCGGAGTTCTGTCCGCCTTGCCTCTAGTTTCCACAACAACCACAACATACTGCTGCTGGAGTGACGACTGGCCACCGATATCCACACTTCGGAATTCTGTCCGCTTGCCTCTAGTTTCCACAACAACCACAACATACTGCTGCTGGAGTGACGACCGGCCACCGATATCCATACTTCGGAGTTCTGTCCGCTTGCCTCTAGTTTCCACAACAACCACAACATACTGCTGCTGGAGTGACGACCGGCCACCGAAATCCACACTTGGGAGTTCTGTCCGCTTGCCTCTAGTTTCCACAACAACCACAACATACTGCTGCTGGAGTGACGACCGGCCACCGATATCCACACTTGGGAGTTCTGTCCGCTTGCCTCTAGTTTCCACAACAACCACAACATACTGCTGCTGGAGTGACGACCGGCCACGGATATCCACACTTCGGAGTTCTGTCCGCTTGCCTCTAGTTTCCACAACAACCACAACATACTGCTGCTGGAGTAACGACCGGCCACCGATATCTATACTTCGGAGTTCTGTCCGCTTGCCTCTAGTTTCCACAACAACCACAACATACTGCTGCTGGAGTGACGACTGGCCACCGATATCCACACTTCGGAATTCTGTCCGCTTGCTTCTAGTTTCCACAACAACCACAACATACTGCTGCTGGAGTGACGACCGGCCACCGATATCCACACTTGGGAGTTCTGCCCGCTTGCCTCTAGTTTCCACAACAACCACAACATACTGCTGCTGGAGGGACGACCGGCCACCGATATCCACACTTGGGAGTTCTGCCCGCTTGCCTCTAGTTTCCACAACAACCACAACATACTGCTGCTGGAGTGACGACCGGCCACCGATATCCACACTTGGGAGTTCTGCCCGCTTGCCTCTAGTTTCCACAACAACCACAACATACTGCTGCTGGAGTGACGAACGGCCACCGATATCCACACTTCGGAATTCTGTCCGCGTGCCTCTAGTTTCCACAACAACCACAACATACTGCTGCTGGAGTAACGACCGGCCACCGATATCCATACTTCGGAATTCTGTCCGCTTGCCTCTAGTTTCCACAACAACCACAACATACTGCTGCTGGAATGACGACCGGCCACCGATATCCATACTTGGGAGTTCTGCCCGCTTGCCTCTAGTTTCCACAACAACCACAACATACTGCTGCTGGAGTGACGACAGGCCACCGATATCCACACTTCGAAATTCTGTCCGCGTGCCTCTAGTTTCCACAACAACCACAACATACTGCTGCTGGAGTGACGACCGGCCACAGATATCCACAATTCGGAGTTCTGTCCGCTTGCCTCTAGTTTCCACAACAACCACAACATACTGCTGCTGGAATGACGACCGGCCACCGATATCCATACTTGGGAGTTCTGCCCGCTTGCCTCTAGTTTCCACAACAACCACAACATACTGCTGCTGGAGTGACGACAGGCCACCGATATCCACAGTTCGGAATTCTGCCCGCTTGCCTCTAGTTTCCACAACAACCACAACATACTGCTGCTGGAGTGACGACTGGCCACCGATATCCACAGTTCGGAATTTCTGCCCGCTTGCCTCTAGTTTTCCACAACAACCACAACACACTGTGGCTGGAGTGACGACTGGCCACCGATATCCACACTTCGGAATTCTATCCGCTTGCCTCTAGTTTCCACAACAACCACAACTTACTGCTGCTGGAGTGACGACCGGCCACCGATATCCACACTTCGGTGTTCTGCCCGCTTGCCTCTAGTTTCCACAACAACCACAACATACTGCTGCTGGAGGGACGACCGGCCACCGATATCCACACTTGGGAGTTCTGCCCGCTTGCCTCTAGTTTCCACAACAACCACAACATACTGCTGCTGGAGTGACGACAGGCCACCGATATCCACACTTCGAAATTCTGTCCGCGTGCCTCTAGTTTCCACAACAACCACAACATACTGCTGCTGGAGTGACGACCGGCCACCGAAATCCACACTTGGGAGTTCTGTCCGCTTGCCTCTAGTTTCCACAACAACCACAACATACTGCTGCTGGAGTGACGACCGGCCACCGATATCCACACTTGGGAGTTCTGTCCGCTTGCCTCTAGTTCCACAACAACCACAAACATACTGCTGCTGGAGTGACGACCGGCCACGGATATCCACACTTCGGAGTTCTGTCCGCTTGCCTCTAGTTTCCACAACAACCACAACATACTGCTGCTGGAGTAACGACCGGCCACCGATATCTATACTTCGGAGTTCTGTCCGCTTGCCTCTAGTTTCCACAACAACCACAACATACTGCTGCTGGAGTGACGACTGGCCACCGATATCCACACTTCGGAATTCTGTCCGCTTGCTTCTAGTTTCCACAACAACCACAACATACTGCTGCTGGAGTGACGACCGGCCACCGATATCCACACTTGGAGTTCTGCCCGCTTGCCTCTAGTTTCCACAACAACCACAACATACTGCTGCTGGAGGGACGACCGGCCACCGATATCCACACTTGGGAGTTCTGCCCGCTTGCCTCTAGTTTCCACAACAACCACAACATACTGCTGCTGGAGTGACGACCGGCCACCGATATCCACACTTGGGAGTTCTGCCCGCTTGCCTCTAGTTTCCACAACAACCACAACATACTGCTGCTGGAGTGACGACCGGCCACCGATATCCACACTTCGGAATTCTGTCCGCGTGCCTCTAGTTTCCCACAACAACCACAACATACTGCTGCTGGGGGTAACGACCGGCCACCGATATCCATACTTCGGAATTCTGTCCGCGTGCCTCTAGTTCCACAACAACCACAACATACTGCTGCTGGAGTGACGACTGGCCACTGATATCCACACTTCGGAGTTCTCTCCGCTTGCCTCTAGTTTCCACAACAACCACAACATACTGCTGCTGGAGTGACGACCGGCCACTGATATCCACACTTCGGAGTTCTGTCCGCTTGCCTCTAGTTTCCACAACAACCACAACATACTGCTGCTGGAGTGACGACCGGCCACCGATATCCACACTTCGAAATTCTGTCCGCTGCCTCTAGTTTCCACAACAACCACAACATACTGCTGCTGGGAGTGACGACCGGCCACAGATATCCACAATTCGGAGTTCTGTCCGCTTGCCTCTAGTTTCCACAACAACCACAACATACTGCTGCTGGAATGACGACCGGCCACCGATATCCACACTTGCGGAGTTCTGCCCGCTTGCCTCTAGTTCCACAAACAACCACAATCATACTGCTGCTGGAGTGACGACAGGCCACCGATATCCACAGTTCGGAGTTCTGCCCGCTTGCCTCTAGTTTCCACAACAACCACAACATACTGCTGCTGGAGTGACGACTGCACACCGATATCCACAGTTCGGAATTCTGCCCGCTTGCCTCTAGTTTCCACAACAACCACAACATACTGTGGCTGGAGTGACGACTGGCCACCGATATCCACACTTCGGAAGTCTATCCGCTTGCCTCTAGTTTCCACAACAACACAACTTACTGCTGCTGGAGTGACGACCGGCCACCGATATCCACACTTCGGAGTTCTGTCCGCTTGCCTCTAGTTTCCACAACAACCACAACATACTGCTGCTGGAGTGACGACCGGCCACCGATATCCACACTTGGGAGTTCTGCCCGCTTGCCTATAGTTTCCACAACAACCACAACATACTGCTGCTGGAGTAACGACCGGCCACCGATATCTATACTTCGGAGTTCTGTCCGCCTTGCCTCTAGTTTCCACAACAACCACAACATACTGCTGCTGGAGTGACGACTGGCCCACCGATATCCACACTTCGGAATTCTGTCCGCTTGCCTCTAGTTTCCACAACAACCACAACATACTGCTGCTGGAGTGACGACCGGCCACCGATATCCATACTTCGGAGTTCTGTCCGCTTGCCTCTAGTTTCCACAACAACCACAACATACTGCTGCTGGAGTGACGACCGGCCACCGAAATCCACACTTGGGAGTTCTGTCCGCTTGCCTCTAGTTTCCACAACAACCACAACATACTGCTGCTGGAGTGACGACCGGCCACCGATATCCACACTTGGGAGTTCTGTCCGCTTGCCTCTAGTTTCCACAACAACCACAACATACTGCTGCTGGAGTGACGACCGGCCACTGATATCCACACTTCGGAGTTCTGTCCGCTTGCCTCTAGTTTCCACAACAACCACAACATACTGCTGCTGGAGTAAGCGACCGGCCACCGATATCTATACTTCGGAGTTCTGTCCGCTTGCCTCTAGTTTCCACAACAACCACAACATACTGCTGCTGGAGTGACGACTGGCCACCGATATCCACACTTCGGAATTCTGTCCGCTTGCTTCTAGTTTCCACAACAACCACAACATACTGCTGCTGGAGTGACGACCGGCCACCGATATCCACACTTGGGAGTTCTGCCCGCTTGCCTCTAGTTTCCACAACAACCACAACATACTGCTGCTGGAGGGACGACCGGCCACCGATATCCACACTTGGGAGTTCTGCCCGCTTGCCTCTAGTTTCCACAACAACCACAACATACTGCTGCTGGAGTGACGACCGGCCACCGATATCCACACTTGGGAGTTCTGCCCGCTTGCCTCTAGTTTCCACAACAACCACAACATACTGCTGCTGGAGTGACGAACGGCCACCGATATCCACACTTCGGAATTCTGTCCGCGTGCCTCTAGTTTCCACAACAACCACAACATACTGCTGCTGGAGTAACGACCGGCCACCGATATCCATACTTCGGAATTCTGTCCGCGTGCCTCTAGTTTCCACAACAACCACAACATACTGCTGCTGGAGTGACGACTGGCCACTGATATCCACACTTCGGAGTTCTCTCCGCTTGCCTCTAGTTTCCACAACAACCACAACATACTGCTGCTGGAGTGACGACCGGCCACTGATATCCACACTTCGGAGTTCTGTCCGCTTGCCTCTAGTTTTCACAACAACCACAACATACTGCTGCTGGAGTGACGACCGGCCACCGATATCCACACTTCGGAAATTCTGTCCGCGTGCCTCTAGTTTCCACAACAACCACAACATACTGCTGCTGGAGTGACGACCGGCCACAGATATCCACAATTCGGAGTTCTGTCCGCTTGCCTCTAGTTTCCACAACAACCACAACATACTGCTGCTGGAATGACGACCGGCCACCGATATCCATACTTGGGAGTTCTGCCCGCTTGCCTCTAGTTTCCACAACAACCACAACATACTGCTGCTGGAGTGACGACAGGCCACCGATATCCACAGTTCGGAATTCTGCCCGCTTGCCTCTAGTTTCCACAACAACCACAACATACTGCTGCTGGAGTGACGACTGGCCACCGATATCCACAGTTCGGAATTCTGCCCGCTTGCCTCTAGTTTCCACAACAACCACAACATACTGTGGCTGGAGTGACGACTGGCCACCGATATCCACACTTCGGAATTCTATGCGCTTGCCTCTAGTTTCCACAACAACCACAACTTACTGCTGCTGGAGTGACGACCGGCCACCGATATCCACACTTCGGAGTTCTGTCCGCTTGCCTCTAGTTTCCACAAACAACCACAACATACTGCTGCTGGAGTGACGACTGGCCACCGATATCCACAGTTCGGAATTCTGCCCGCTTGCCTCTAGTTTCCACAACAACCACAACATACTGCGGCTGGAGTGACGACTGGCCACCGATATCCACACTTCGGAATTCTGTTCGCTTGCCTCTAGTTTCCACAACAACCACAACATACTGCTGCTGGAGTGACGACCGGCCACCGATATCCACACTTCGGAGTTCTGTCCGCTTGCCTCTAGTTTCCACAACAACCACAACATACTGCTGCTGGAGTGACGACTGGCCACCGATATCCACACTTCGGAATTCTGTCCGCTTGCCTCTAGTTTCCACAACAACCACAACATACTGCTGCTGGAGTGACGACCGGCCACCGATATCCACACTTGGGAGTTCTGCCCGCTTGCCTATAGTTTCCACAACAACCACAACATACTGCTGCTGGAGTGACGACCGGCCACCGATATCCATACTTCGGAGTTCTGTCCGCTTGCCTCTAGTTTCCACAACAACCACAGCATACTGCTGCTGGAGTGATGATCGGCCACCGAAATCCACACTTGGGAGTTCTGTCCGCTTGCCTTTATAGATTCCTACTGTTTCATCACGAGGCGAATAGCCGGTGTGACGAAGTTCGAAACTATAGGCTTGTATGGTATATATCTAAGGCAAAAGAGGCTTAAGTGAATATCTCTTCGAGAGATATTAAAGCGACATTGGTTGTATATAACAGACTCAGTTAAGATGAACAATAAAGCATAAATTGCTAGCCGTCTCAGCGAATCCTCTAAAACACCCTCAGACATAAACGGCCCGTCGTTCGTTAGAACCTTTCGAAGGGCGGCGACCTGGCCGGGCTATTTGGACTACAGGCCCAACAGTGGACGTCCTCGTGTGCCTCCTTGTTCTAGTTTTCAGTTTACGCTATAGCAATCATCGTTATAACACTCCACTGATACGGGTTTGCGTGCTGTAGCGCTGTCCGGATATGCTCGCGTCGTTTCTTTGGCGGTGCCGCGACCGGCCAGGGGCGACTGTACAGATTGACGGGGGAGGAAGTGTTAGTCCTGCACGCACATTACGTTTATTTTTTTTTCTTCTCGGGTTAGCTTCGTTCCTATAGTGGCGCGTCCTGGGAAGTAGGCCACGCGGTTTATATTCGGTCACGGCCTTCTCGCTCACGAGACGGCGCTTCCGCCATGTCCGCTGTCTGCGCGCTTTCCCTCCACGTGCCGTGCCGCCGACGCTGTTTCCGTGCCGCCGACGCTGTGACGTCAGGGCGCGTCGCGAGCGCTCCGGAGCGTGTAATCGAGCAGCCGCCCGAAGTGGTAGACCGTGGCGGCCCTAAGTGCACCCCCCCTTCTTCACCATAAGCTGTTCCACGCCTTATAACTGTGCCCCCTGTGTGGCGAGCGCCAAGTAGTGACAGGCATCGTCATTGTCAATTAATGGCGCACGAATGAGTTCAGTAGTTCTTCAGCCTCCACATATGGTCGTCATCAAGATAGCGCACCTGACCACCAACAAGGACAGCAAAAGCAGTAGGAAAGCGTTGGAGATACAAAATGTGATGGGCAGTTGCCTCCTTTCATATACACAGCGAGATTCAGGTTGAACAACAACAACAACAACAACGACAACGACAACGACAACGACAACGACAACGACAACGACAACAACAACAACAACAACAACAAAATCCTGTACTCACGACACTCACTTCGTGTGAGTCGGTCGGGTTGTATGGGTGTACTCCGGGCTGTCATGGGTTGGTCCTGTTTGATTTGTTCTTTTGGGCTTCTTCGCTGGAGTGAGAAATTCTCCCTCATTTGGGCTGTCGCTCGGGATGATAAAATTGCCCTGCATCTATTTTCAATACGTTTGCGGGGTGCTCGCTTGTTGTTATGTGGAGATGACGTAATTGAGACGCTCAGAGAACGTTGTCATCGGAAAGGTCTTGAATGTACGTGCTACGTAATAACGTCAGTTGACTTGTTCTGTAGAAAGGACATACGCTCCGGGGAAAATAAATGATCCAACGTATCACGCGAGCTCTTTATACCTCTGTGTGCGTTAGACGTCCCTGTTATATTCGTGTCCGGGGTTAGGCTTACCCCATCTGTGACCACTCTGTGCGCCACATTACCACGGCGCGTGTGACGCATCGCGTCCAATGTGTGACGCCTCAATATTCAATGTTAATGTGACACACGCTTTGTACATGCAATTCAAGTGGTCTTCGCCTCGTCCGTGCAACAGGCTTCAGGCCTGGCCCACCTTTCGATCTTGGTCACTGTGTTGGCGAGCCATTCCACTGCCCACTGCAAGTCTTCATACATGAAGCAAATTTGTATGTACATTTCTGGAACAGTGATTGATTGATATGTGGGGTTTAACGTCCCAAAACCACCATATGATTATGAGAGACGCCGTAGTGGAGGGCTCCGAAAATTTAGACCACCTGGGGTTCTTTAACGTGCACCCAAATCTGAGCACACGGGCCTACAACATTTCCGCCTCCATCGGAAAAGCAGCCGCCGCAGCCGGGATTCGTACCCGCGACCTGCGGGTCAGCAGCCGAGTACCTTAGCCACTAGACCACTGCGGCGGGGCAAAAGATGCGTCGGCCGGGAATCGAACCATGGTCAACTGCTTGGAAGGCAGCTATGCTAGCCACTATACCACCGACGCCGGCTCTGGAACAGTGTAGAAATATGTTTAATGGCAAATTACGTTGAGAGAACAGGAGTAGCGGCGTCGTGCAGTGAAGAGTAGGGGGGGGGGGGGCGAGCACTGAGAGCGGGAACACTCGATCTGCCATTGGAATGCGGCACGCTTCCCGACAAGAGCTCTGGCAAGTGGTGCCCCGTCCTCGGACTCCTGTGACCGTGTTTCCATCTTTCCTATCTCTGCTATCCCCTCGATATGTCGTTGCTCTCTGGCTTACCTCATCCCTCTTTCTCTCTCTACACCTTCATTCCTATCCCTTTAACCACTCCTCACCCCCATCCCTTGTCAGCTACTGCTGAGGTGTCGCACCCTGATGCAGACAGTTGCGGGGCTCTCTTTTATTTTTCCTTCTTCTAAACATAAACACTTCCCCCCCCCCCAGAGAACAGGTGAGAAGGTGACGAGTCGGGGGAGAAATATACCATCTGACCAAAATATTCGGAGCTCCGATACTCTTTGCGGGGAAGCAGCAGCAAAATATTCGTGAAATGGGTCAGTCGCATGTTCGCCATTACCCCATTTCGCAGTTACATAGTACGTTTGTGCAGCGGCGCTTCCACCAAACGTTGCTGCGTACACTTCGTAGCCTTCGTCGTCGCTACCGTCAAACTACACATGGTTGCTACATTTGCCACTGAGCTCGTTGGCTTGAAAAAAAAGAGAGAAAAAATATGCAGAAAATGTCACATCTAAAGGTGTGATATCGCGCCTACTCCTCTTTTCAGGTGAGAGCACTACAAACTGCTCGTGCCAGCACTCGGAGCAGCAACAGCCCCGTCGTTCTACCCGGTGCACCTACACTTTTTCAACCACTGAAACACGCCGGCTTTGAAGAGAGCACTTTAGGCGTGCCTTTGAGTGCTTCTTTTCTCTCAAGGGAAAAACATCGTGGGTCTCTCGCAAATCGTATTTCCTCGTACACCTGTCTCGTGAACGGAGCTACTCGCTAGTAATACTTAAGCCCCCTAAACACCACAAAATTCTTCCGGCACTGCACGTCGAACCGTCTCGAGCGAGGAAACGTTCAGCCACATTTCTTTGAAGTTTGGGGGCCGCATACCTGTTAAGGTATTCGTTAACATTCGTGTGAGCATTGGTCCGATCTGTTCACCCTTTTTTTCTACTGGGAAATGGTACACGTAAAATAATCTCTCTCTCTCTCTCTCTCTCTCTGTGAGTGTGTTTGTTTGTGTGTGTGCGTGCCAGGCCCGTAGCCAGTAGGGGTGCCCTAGCCCTCCCCCCCCCCCCAAAGAAAAGAACCCCAAAAAATTGGTTGGAGGAGTGTGTTTCACCGAGAATAGAGAATGAAAATGGTGCCCGTCTAGGCCCTCACACCACGTATAATGTGCAGAAGAGGTATCTGCTCGAGTCATGCGTGAGGGCTCATATTCCCGGCTTGGTTGCTTTTGTGGATGAGGATTTCCCTTTTGCTATGGATTTGTCGGCTCGTAATTTCTTTATCAGACAGAGCCACCGCCGTACTCGATTGTAGATAATTTACCGGGGCACCCGTTATGCAATTTCGACAAACCGCTGATTATCTTCCCCCCACATTTCGTTGACTGGCAAATCCTATACGCGTGCTCTTGTAATGTCTGAATATACTGGCCGAAACTTAAACATGACAGGCGTACGAGTTAACATACTAGAAGTCAGCGGTGATGGAGCGGCGGGAAGTCTGCAGGGGGAAACCGGTAATTTAAATAAAAAGCCTGTAATCACTGTCTCGCTGGCTGCTGTCAACCGTTGAGGATACTTGAGATGGATCCAAATGGGATGTTTTAGCCAGTAGTGAGGAAGTGGCCTTTGAACTTTACTCATTACTGTCTTCGCGAATTTCCCTCTTAAAGCAGAATATTCAAGTCATTTCTCTTTCGTTTTTTTATTTCAAAATGGTAAACAAGGATGGAGGGAAAATTATGGAAAACCTGATTTTCACGGGGCCTTGTCAACGTCAATTATGGTTTGTTCATTCAGCCTCGTTTCTAGGATTGCTCCAGTGTGTTCGCATTTTACATTTTCATTGTTTTCGTTTTTTCCTTTTCTTTCTGAAATTCAGTATGCGGCCGATATGCTTGAAACGGGGCCCATTTTAGTGAACTGCCCATGACAGGCGATACATCCGTGCAAAATCGCAGTGTTTCGTTATGGTACCTTGAGCTCCGACTTTCGGAGACCCTCGTAGTTCCCTGAATGTCCTTCGTAGACTGCACCAAGCGTATCATTAATCCAAGGCGCATGGCCGCAACCGGATTTTCGAAACAATGAACCCTTTTGTTGCGGGCCCCTAAAAAGACCGTCATAGTCTGCTTACGCCGGCGGAGCGGTGGACAGGATCGACTCCCCTTATGAATGTCGTATTTAGTGTAGTCAGTAGTGAAATGGGAAGTCTGACGTCCACCTTGTAGGTACAAAAGGGGGAAAAGAAGTCATATAGTTCGAATTCACTGTTTTGCGCGAGTACTGCGTCATCATGAGGCTGTTTTGGGTAAGCAGAAACTACGCGAGAGTCAAATGAACATGCTCATTCAACACAGTTCGTTTTCGTACGTGCTTTGCGCCTGAGTATAGTAAAGACGTATAATTTGTCTGGGACAGGTATCTAGAGGGCAGAGTCGTGGTTTTACACCTCGCTGACACATTTTTACGATTGACATCGCTATTAGGTGAGCATGGTCGACATTGGCGAAAGCAAAACTCTTGATCGGGAGACTTTCAGTATTTAATACAAGGCGTTTGCACGTTTGAACGCAGCACACACCGGGCGAAGTGACTTCCGTAAGGTGTCAGTGTTTGTTTCTAATAATAATAATAATAATAATAATAATAATAATAATAATAATAATAATAATAATAATAATAATAATAATAATAATAATAATAATAATAATAGTAATAATAATAATAATAATAATAATAATAATAATAATAATAATAATAGTAATAATAATAAATAATAATAATAATAATAATAATAATAATAATAATAATAGTAATAATAATAATAGTAATAATAATAATAATAAATGTCGTTGCGGTGACTCCTTCTTCGTTCAATC
The DNA here is from genome assembly GCA_013436015.1 of Rhipicephalus annulatus. Classification (NCBI taxonomy): domain Eukaryota; kingdom Metazoa; phylum Arthropoda; class Arachnida; order Ixodida; family Ixodidae; genus Rhipicephalus; species Rhipicephalus annulatus. Next base: position 498,708 of record WOVY01010532.1, read on the forward strand.
GTTCAATCTCCAAAGACGATTCTGCCTTACCATTCGCCTTCTGAGCGAGCTCTTCGTGGCATGTGTATTATCCTACGACTTATTAACGAAGCAGCCCAATGACGTACAGTGCATCGGCAGGTTCGTTGTGAATCTGCTGAAAATATGCCACCAGACCCTACAGCTGGCGACTAACTTGCTCAACGCTACCGCAACGGTATCATCGTTAAACCGGCATCGGCACATTTCTTTTTCAAATCCAGTTTTTAATTAAACGCTGGCGCTCTTTCGCAAACCGCCAAGCTTGTATATAAGTAGCGCGCCTGCATGCGTTGCCAGTGATGGTTCCCCAAATAGCTCGGCGGTGCGCACCGCACTGAATCGTTTCGTGACGCCTTGCACCAAGTGAAGAGTCAGTCTGCGGTGACTAGGCACAAGCGCCTATAGTCATTGTCTTGTGGAGGTGTACGAGCCGTCAATGTCATTGGCCAATGGGCATTATTGCACCGATAATGCTGACTCGTGCGCATCGAGAAATGAGTGAGTGCGAAACGCTTTAAACTTCCTATATTTTTCTGACTGCTGTACTTCTTTGGCGGTAAATTCTGGGGGAGGGGGGGGGGGATTGCACTGGGTGGTCTGTACTGTACTCACGATATGAAATGTGCAATCGTCTTTTTTTTCTTTTTGTACTTCTTTTATGCAGTGGAGGTGTTAGAGTTGATGTCTGCTGTGCGTTGTAGAGAAAATGTCATCTTCATCAACAGCCACGAGCGCAGTCAAGAAAAGCTGTGGCCCGCAACCACTAATCCGTGTTCGCCACCTGTGCGTTACCTTGTTAAAACAATTAGTGGACCAGTGTTTTGAATAGGGATATTTGTCCAATATATGTGGCACGTATACTCGCTATAGGAGTCTTAAAAGCTAAGCTGTTATGATCGTGGTTTGACTACAGGCATGAACAGAGTAAAAAAAAAAGAGATGAAAATAACAGCTCTGCCTTAAAAAGGAAGGAAGCGTAGCCAGTATTGTATAGTATAGAAAGGATTGGGGAAGAGACAAATGAGAGAGTAAAATCCTAGCCAAGTCACTACAACGTACAGGTACACCCGAGCTCACTGAAGCCGGCTCAGCTGTGAGCTACCCTTGCGCTAATTAGTGTAAGCTGTGACTTTTTTTTCTAAAATGCAAAGCTCTCTGTTGAATACTTCAACCACTTTTGCTATCTATCTATCTATCTATCTATCTATCTATCTATCTATCTATCTATCTATCTATCTATCTATCTATCTATCTATCTATCTATCTATCTATCTGTCTGTCTATCTGTCTGTCTGTCTATCTGTCTGTCTGTCTGTCTGTCTGTCTGTCTGTCTGTCTGTCTGTCTGTCTGTCTGTCTGTCTGTCTGTCTGTCTGTCTGTGCCTGCCTGTCTGTCTGTCTGTGCCTGCCTGCCTGTCTGTGCCTGTCTATCTATCTATCTGTCTGTCTATCTATCTGTCTATCTGTCTGTCTGTCTGTCTGTCTGTCTGTCTGTCTGTCTATCTATCTGTCTGTCTGTCTGTCTATCTATCTATCTATCTATCTATCTATCTATCTATCTATCTATCTATCTATCTATCTATCTATCTATCTATCTATCTATCTATCTATCTATCTATCTATCTATCTATCTATCTATCTATCTATCTATCTATTTGTCTATGTATCTATCTATTTGTCTATGTATCTATCTATTTGTCTATGTATCTATCTATTTGTCTATGTATCTATCTATTTGTCTATGTATCTATCTATTTGTCTATGTATCTATCTATTTGTCTATGTATCTATCTATTTGTATATTTGTCTGTCTGTCTGTCTGTCTGGTCTCAAAATTAGTACAGTGGATAAGATGGTTTGACGAATACAACGCGCTGGTCATGACACGAATTGAATTATGTCACATTCACGTCGGTTACGTCGTCACACTTCCAAAAAGAAAAACAGTGGCACATACGTGGGGGCGAGAATGTGTCACTGATATGTGGGTACGTGCCACAGGTGATATACATTTTGCACCTACTCAGGAAGGGTGAGAACGCACATAACTATAGCGCTTAGGCATCAAGAAAAATTCCGCCATATCCACGAAGTGAATGATGATGAGTGGGCGAAGCTCCGGAGGTAAACCTGGTAAACCATGAATCCTCTGTACATTTTGCCCACTCGATTTTATTACATCGCTCCCCCTAGCGCACGTCGCCGCACTAAATCGAACGATTGCCTCCAACCAATGACACGCGCCATATGTGACATCATTCCTATTTTATAAGATCTCGCGTCTTTCATCAACTACAAGTACCGCTTTCTAGTTTATAACATCTTGCATCTTTTCATCATCAACTACAAGTACCACCATCTAGTAAACACTGCAAGAACTAAACGAGAGGTGGCTACATACAGGAGACGGTACTGCCATCTAGTGAACACTGCAAGAACTAAACTAGAGGTGGCTACATACAGGGGACGGTACCGCCATCTAGTGAACACTGCAAGAACTAAACTAGAGGTGGCTACATACAGGCTACAGGGGACGCACAGCCCACGCCCTAAGGAGCTTCGCCCCTAAAAAGCTGACATAAGCAGCGTTGACCGGACGAATGCAAAGAGTGAATGTCAGTGCCTCAGCAGGAATCGAACCCTATAGCATTCTGCGTGGCAATCAAGTATTCTACCACGCCAGGTCTCGGAAATAATTTGAAAATAGACCCTACAATCTTCGTGAAACGTCAATTGTGCTTGCAGTGCTGGCTATTCAAATTTGTAAACATTACATATGTACTCCTATGATACGTCCATGATGTCGGTTTAACGTAAATTGTAGTTAGGCTCCATCCGCTGAAGTTGATTTGTGTAGCATTGTTGAGGGCCACCGTCCTCCCGTGCACCAGCGCGAACACCAGCTCTTCATATATCGCCTTACCGTTTCTGGGATTCCTAATATCCATGTTGCTGTTGGCATCGTTACGCAGCTACCAACAACTGCTTATATAAAAAAATATGCGGCTGTTTAACGCATTTGTGTGCGTGGATTTGTACATATATTGAGCGCCACTTAATACAGCGTACAGTGCGAAACTTGTTTCCACATATGTTCGTTGTACATGCCAGATATGTAACCGCAACTCCTGTCTTGGCCCTTGGGCTGACAGTATGAATAAATAAAAAAATAAAAAATAACGTGTCGCTCAATAAACAAAATAAAAGACATTCACCTTATATCCGCATGCTTCGCATGGCATTCATTTACACGGTACGTGGGACCTGCTGATTTTATTTTTCGTTTCTTTTTTTCGTGATGGATGTACTTTGCTTCTGTAGCGGCTGTTGAATATCCGGAACTGTGAGTTGGGTTCAGATAGACAGAAATGTACAAATGTGCAGTACTTACTGATTGGCAAACGCAACGTTTTATAAGTGTTCGTGTGAAGATATTTGCCATGGGTTTCAGAGTCACAAATTTTCCTAGTGTTACGCAACCACACCAACACAAAATAAAATAAAAAAAACTTCGACATGACTTTCCACTGCCCCGTTTGGTATTCAGACAAATAACTTTAATTCCTCGAGAAGTCCCTCCTACCAGCTATCGAATTCTAACCAACCATCGCTGGCTAAAATAGGTTGTAGGAGTCGATGAAGTGGACTCTTACATCTTGCTTTTAACACCTAACAGGCATCTGAAGCCGAAGAGACAGTTTAGGGTTTACAATAGTAACCCCCGACTGTATCCCCGACTGCGGTATACACCGGCTACAGATGAATGGATTTCTTTACCGTGCAGGGTTCGCTACTTCCCTTTCAGCATTCATGGCGTACAGCTCACGTGTAACCAAACGGCATCCTACCGATCTCTCTTGGATGTATAAAACGGTGAAAATTCACTGTAGCATGCACTGTGCGTTACGGTATTGTCTGCAAACCAGTGTCCTGAGAAAAAAAGTAAAAAGCACAAAAAACAGCAAGTTTGTACTGATCGATTGTGGCATTACATGTTCTTAATATACAATGCCTTGCTGTCGTCCCCTCTCCATGAATAAAACTGTGGAAAAGGGAATCGCAAATCAATGCGCATCAGTATCAGTAAACAGTGTCCCGTGTCGAAAAGGCTAACTTGGCGAAGGCCTCTTGTGCGCAGGTTGCAAGCCATTCGCAGTGTACGAGAACAAACTTAACGTGGTTATTTCTGCAGGTATACGCATAAACGCAAACGAGATGTACTTCTTCTCTCCGGCTGTTTGCGGCGCATATATTAAGCGCTGTCCCCGCAGAAGATGTGGACACGGTGTGCGGCGCGCCCCGAGCAAAGCATCGTGTACACAAATGTGAACGAGGCAGTACGCCGCTGAGCGGATGCAGGTGTTGAACGACCGCATGCGAATGACCTCCGTCGTGCGCACGTGCACAGCGGAAACGATCCACTGTATCTGTCGCAAGCAGCATTTGTGCAATCGGGCAGCGATAGCGTATAGAAGGTTGGCTAAGTGCGAAAAAACAGCGCGAATTCCTTCTTGACGTCTTGATTTTTTCTTTCTTCATCTCATCTCTTCCCCACCGCTCTCGTTTTTCTTGTTATTTTAAGGGACGCGTTGGCAGGTACCAAAGCGCTGAAATCCGACACTGTATGCTCCGACCTTTGCCTCTTATTGGAGAAAATACAACAGCAACTAGCTGTGAATGGTGGTGGTAGTGGTTAGAAGAGGCAGAATGCACCTAATTTCTGCAGCCCGGTATACCTGGCTGCAGAATACTTTGCTGCAGAAAGCATGACGCAGTGCCTAGCTGGGAATGAAAAAAGGATGGAAGAAGAGAAAAGAACAAGAAAGAGAGAAAATGAAGAAATAAACAAATAAAGCGAGAGATAGAGAAAATAGGAAAAGGGAGAGAAAGATTATGACGATGACGACCGCTACTGATGTCCGCTTTGAAATGGTGTGGCATAGTCACTCGTTCATCATATGTCCCTGTTCTGTGATCACTCCGTCGCAAAAAAAAAAAAGAGCTCGTAGAAAAGAAATAATTCTTGCTTATACTCTGTAGTGAAGTGGCAGAACCGTCAGCTCATGCTTTTTCTTTTCTTCTCACCCTCTGACGTTTTCGTTTACATTTTTCCACGCGCTTTTCTCTGTTGTCCACTTTGCCTTTTGGCTGGATAGAGTTTGATTTCGCTGGAATACATTTGGCTGGCCGCCACCCCGCTCTGACTCAAATTGCTATAGAATCCCAGCTGTCGGCTGCTGAACCGAAGATCGCGGGTTCGATTCCGGCCATGCACTTTTATGGAGGCGAAATGGTGTACGTGTACTGTGGGATTAGCGTCCCGCCGCGGTGGTCTAGTGGCTAAGGTACTCGGCTGCTGACCCGCAGGGCGTGGGTTCGTATCCCGGCTGCGGCGGCTGCATTTTCGATGGAGGCGGAAATGTTGTAGGCCCGTGTGCTCAGATTTGAGTGCACGTTAAAGAACCCCAGGTGGTCTAAATTTCCGGAGCCCTCCACTACGGCGTCTCTCATAATCATATAGTGGTTTTGGGACGTTAAACCCCACATATCTATCTATCTACTGTGGGATTAGCGCACGTCAAAGAACACCAGATGGTCAAAATTTCTGGAGCTCTCTGTACGGCGTCCCTTATTATTATTATTATTATTATTATTATTATTATTATTATTATTATTATTATTATTATTATTATTATTATTTCTTTTTCCGGATCACGCGTGTCTGGGTCGAGCGTGAGGCCGCCAGGGCAATCGGAGGCCGGAAGACGATGGACGTCTACGCATCTTCTGTGTTGCAAACAGACGAGGTGTGGCAGTCACGTGATCAGATCCCGGTCGCAATCTGAAGTCGAAGTGAAAGCGCCCTGAGTTATGCAGCGTTGTATCGAATGAACCGTGCGAACGTATACTCCGAGAAGTCGATTTTGACCCGCCGAACGTTACGCGCGTCGCTGCAGAGCGCTCGGGATCGCTCGAAAACGACCAGTCGAATGTATCATGTATGTTCTGTGTACTGCATCATCACTGACAGAAAAAAAAAGGGGGGGGGGGCGTGCTGGTGGTGACCGTCAAACCTACCACTTATCAAGGACGACGGTGCTTCCCTGCCGGGTGCCGCGGTAAAAAAAGACGCTGACGCGCTGTGAAGCCGATGTCTAAGGCTGCGGCCGCTCATTTCACCACTGTTCGCGCGCACGGCTCTTCTGTTGGAAGCGTGGTCCATAGTGGTGCGGTATACGGTAGCGCATGAGCTGTATACGATATACCGCATGCATTTTGTTTTTTCGCGAGCCTTCCTTAAAAGCCATAAAGGATCCTCACTAACCATGTACGACGCCAAAAATCATTATATTAGTTGCCTGGAATCTCATCAGCAATGTAACGACATGCACTCGGCGCAAAGTGAGTACGAAAAGTTGTTCGTAATTGATATCAATTAGATAACTAGTTAAGCGCAATCTAAAAAATAACCTACCCAGCGCTGGCAGATGGCAGACCAACGTCACTGGTTTCATTTTATTGTAGTAAACGATACTGAATTGTTTTGATTCTTTGGCCTTTGTTGCTTGAGTCATCTTGCATGTATATATACGGTCAAACAAACGAGACAGGCGATTGTACATTTAACACCGTCTATAGACCCGTCCCTGAGACTGAATGCTTGCAGTTTGGATCAGGCAAATGGAGTTGTAAGTATTGATCGTCTCTGCGAGCATTTTGAGGAGAGACCAAATTTCGTGATTGCGATTGACGGGCAATAAGCAACCGCAATCATTAAAACATACAAAAGGAAAAAAAAACTGCTTTTGAGGTTATACCGGCTCGCGGTGCTGAAAATGAGGTACATGGGCACTTACAATCACCGCTGTAGGCAATGATGATTATGATGATGAGCCTTCAGCTTTGCTGGCACTCGCCCTCAATTGGCCAAGAACCGGGCGGCAGGATCATCAAGTGAGTTAGTTATAAGTCAGGCGTTCAGGTAGTCTCGTAGCCGTAAATAATGATAGACTAACAAGGTAATCTCTTTGTTGCCATTATGTACGCACACACAGCAGAGTAAACCTCCATGTGGCTATAACCTAATGTAATCCCTCCGAAGGATAAAATTACTTCCACGTTTATTTTTAAACCTAGTTTCTCAATTGGTTCGACCAGGCATCTTTTCCTTTGATAAGAATATCGTTGACAGGATAAAAAGAAGTGATCTATTGATTCTGATTCCTTGCAAAAAAGACATAACGAAGATGCTGCGAGTCCAGCTTTATGTAGGTAATAATTCAGGTGCGGAATTCTGCATCGTAATCTGGTGATTGTAATTTTTAACTGCCGAGATACACACCACTGTTTGTTCCAGCAAAGTCTTAGATGTACGAAGTCTCTGACTTTATCCAATAATTTTTCTATTTCCTTGTGCAAACAAGCATTTTTAAATCTGAGTGCTGTTACATAGGCGAAGTCAGGTAAAATAGGTAAGAGTGGTCCGCTTAAAGATGCTTTGGCCTAGCATAGTATACGCCGGATATTTTTCTTCTTTTTTGCCCCTACACTTAGTGGCTACTGTAGATTTAGGTGCACGTTAAAGAATTTTTGGTGGTTGAAATTTTCGGAGCCCTCCACTAAGACGATATAGTTATAGCGCGAGAGCAGAACGTACGACAAAGAGACAAGAAGGAGACGAGCACTCGTCTCTTTCTTGTCCCTTTGTCGTCGTTCTGTTCTCGCGCACCACCACTAAGGCGTCTCTCATAATCATATGGTGGTTTTGAAACGCTAAACCCCAAAAATAATTTTCAAACTTTGTGGCTCCCTCTGACACTTGGGGTAACAATAATATACATGTGGTTTCACGTACCAAGGCTATACGATATCGCGAAATCCAGCCGTAGTGGAGGGCTACCTAAATTTCGAACATCTGGTGTTCTTTTAACGCGTACTGACAACGCACAGTACACGCGTCTCTAGCATTTTTTTTTTCGTCAACGAAACCTCGACGTTATGAAAAGTGAGCAGCCGAACACCGTACGCCTACAGTATACCACCGAGCCGAGCTGAAACTTGGCGTATAGACTAGCGAAATTATGCACGAACAACACGTCTATCCCGTCGCCACGCAACTCGAGTTTACGGCTGTCTTTGTTATCTTGGCGACAATGGAACCGCTGTCGGCAGCAGCTTTCACGATTTCGTGCCCGCGTGAATACAAGTGTTTTTACGGCGCTCCGCTAGAGTGGTCTGCATTCGCGGCACGCGTTGAGGAGCTTTATAGCGTGTTCCTACGAAATGTTGCACGAACGTCGTTCGGACGCTGATTCCGAATTCTACTTCCCGGTGCCATCAAGGCCACAGCCTGACGCTACGGTGCGCTCGACAGCGCTGGCGGCATAAATATAAGTGGCCTTTGGCAACTCGCCTTTACGGTATTGCTAATGTTTCCATTTTCGACGCCCCATCCTTTATCGCTATTTATTTTTGCCTTTGTATTCGTAGATGAAAGAGTTGGAAGGTGGTGTTGTAGAAGGATTGCGCTTGTACGAAATGGCATATTTACAAGGCAGGCGCACCTAATGGAATGCATCTACGTGCATAATTTACCAGTATAGTGTTTACACAGTGCTCTGTATTGCCTTCTACTGACTTTGAATTATCGCTAGGCTATATGTTTGAGCCAGTTTTCATGGTGTCACGTAAGCTGGGTCTATCTTCCTTTTTTTTATTCAATACACTTTACTTTTGTACTTCATTTTCTATCACAAAAAGGAACATCAGAAATGCTTACATGATAATTCACTGTATAGGTTCATCCTGCCTCTCTGCGCGTTAAACTTCTTTTTTTAGCTCGACCCATACTCCTGGCTCGGGTTTCCACTGACGATAATCGATTGCTTTGCTAGACTGGTAATTACTGTTAAATGCTTAAATTGGGTGTTTTGCGTTGATTTTGTACTGATTTCAACTTTTTATTTCAGTTTGAAGTCTTCAAACGGCACATTTTAAAATTGTTTCTCCGTATCACAACCTCTGGCTCTGCCCGTAGTTTAAAAGGAATGAAAAGCAAGGTATCGCATCCTGGAAATAAATAAATAAATAAATAAATAAATAAATAAATAAATAAATAATAAATAAATAAATAAATAAAGGAAAGAAAGAAAGAAAGAAATGATGGTGGTTTTGGGGACGTTAGATCCCACATATCAAAGAAAGAAAGAAAGAAAGAAGGAAAGAGAAAGAAAGAAAGAAGAAAAAAAGGAAGAAGGAAAGAAAGGAGAAAAAATGAAGAAGGAAAGAAAGGAAGAAGAGAAAAAGGAAGAAAGAAGGAAAGAAAGAGAGAAAGAAAGAAAGAAAAGTTAAGACACTCGAACTGCGAAGACCTCGTGTTTGAGGAATTGTCCGCGATAATCGTGAAGTGATTCCTAGTGATGGCCGATTTATTGCTATTTCGTAACATGAGAGGCTGATCAACACCTGGTAAACCATCTCCACCACCAATGTATTTAAAAGCTCACGTGGCATACTTAACGGCTATACATGACAGGCAACATCGTCACCACCACGACGACGATTGTCCTCTTTTCTCCCTTTTACCTTTCTCATTTACCTTTCTCTCTTCTCTCGACATTGAGGCGTAATTGTTGTAGGCCCGTGTGCTCAGATTAGGGTGCGCGTTAAAGAGCCCCAGGTGGTCTAAATTTCCGGAGCCCGCCACTACAGCGTCTCTCATAATCATAAGGTGGTTTTGGGACGTTAAACCCCAGATATCAATCAATCAATCTCTCCTCGACTCACCAAATAAGAAATACATCTCTCCTGCTTTCACGTGTATTATGAATCTACAGATACATTACTGTTTCCACGGAGTTGCCCAGCGCGTCATAGCGCAACAACTGCAGTGTCGCAGCTGCAGCTCTCATCTCACGTACATGAGGAGCATTTCTTTCCGGTAGACTTGGCACGCGCAACGGTATAGCTGAGAAAAAAAAATCAGCAGATCCCACGTATCGTGAGAATCGACCCGTACGAAGCATGCAGAGGGAAGTTGAGTGTGGTGCAACTTTTTAAGAAGCGAGACTCTACGAAATGACGCTGCAGATATCGCAGAGGCATGTGTTGAACGTTCACATACGCTTTATATAAACAGTTCTGAACAGTTGTGTAGCAATGCCAACAGCAATACGGTATTACCAACGCCAGAAACGGTAAGCTGATATGTAGATTTTGTGTTTGTGAGGGCGGTAGCATTGCCTAGTGCTACGTCGACAAGCGTCAGTGAATGGCGCTTAACTATACAGTCGACGTTAACCCGATGTTACGCCTGTATCATAGGGGTAGATGTGTAATGTTTATAAAACTACATAGCAAGCATTGCAACCACGATTGACTTTTAACCAACATTACACCTGCATGGTAGGTGTAATGGTAGGTGTAATGGTAGGTGTAATGGTAGGTGGTAAATGGTAGGTGTAACTTTAAGAGACAAGAAGAGAGCAAAGTGGATTAGGGAAAAAACGGGGGTTAAGGATATGATAGTTAAAATCAAGAAGAGGAAATGGACATGAGCCGGGCATGTAGCGCGTAGACAGGATAACCGCTGGTCATTAAGGGTAACCAACTGGATTCCCAGAGAAGGCAAGCGGGTTAAGGGGAGACAGAAGGTTAGGAGGGCAGATGAGATTAAGAAGTTTGCGGGTGTAAATTGGCAGCAGCAAGCACAGGACCGGGTTAACTGGCGGAACATGGGAGAGGCCTTTGTCCTGCAGTAGACGTAGTCAGGCTGATTATGATGATAATGATGATGATGACACCTGCATAGCGTTTTTTTTACAGCGAAAGCTGTTATGGGATCCACAACCAGGGGCGCGTGCGCCGTAGCTGTCCACCGCCGCCGGTGTCCGGAACCACTTTCGTGCGAAGTGAGAAAAAACCCAAATAAATAACATTACGGAAACAACGGGGTTCAAAGCCGGCTCCCCCGTGTGCCAGGCCAGTATTCTACCATTTAGCCACGCCGGCGTGCGACACTCCGTTGCAAATCTGCCTAGACTTGATGTCGGGAAAGGAATCGCGTTAATACGAGTAATAAAGCGTTTTAGAAACAGCGAAGCATCGACCAGGTGTCACACGATGCGAAGTGCGTGTACGAGTGGATCGTCGAATGCTCTAACATATTACGAAAGCTTCAGGCATAATTCTTCGTTATCCATGGCATAAACATAAATAGCACAATATTTCTTGCAAATATGTAGCGGGTACCACGCTTCTCTGAAGAATGAAGATGGAAAGCACAGTGAATCTCTCCTTACTATACAAATATTATGATTAATAGCATAGTGGGTACCTACAGGTGTGCTTGTAGCAGTTACCCAAAGTGTTTAAAGAAATACTTTCAAAGGTTGATCTTCCAGCTTTCGGTGTGACTGTGCTGCATTTTCCGCGCAGGCCTGGTGGATTTTCCCGAAGCAGTTCTGAGACTTGTGGCTCTGTGGTGTGTGTGTGTGTGTGTGTGTGTGTGTGTGTGTGTGTGTGTGTGTGTGTGTGTGTGTGTGTGTGTGTGTGTGTGTGTGTGTGTGTGTGTTTGCGCGCGTGCATGTGTGTGTGTGTGTGTGTGTGTGTGTGTGTGTGTGTGTGTTTTACTTGACAGCGACTCAAAATGCTTGAGCTCTATTCCTGCTTGAATTGTATAGCCTAATGCCCATAGAATGGTCTAACAACAACGCAGCCACGCTCTAGGCTGGGTAGCAGTGTACAGCTCACCCCTGTATCGTTCATCCACAGACTTATTTATCAGCACAACTGTGCTGTGCAGTGAAACGAAACACACTGGAAAAAAAAAAAACAGAATAAATCGACAGGAAAAATGTAGCACACAGTGCGTGGGCGCAAAAGGCGTAATTGCATGTGCACAGCCAGAGACACCTTATTTCCATTGTACAAGCTGATGGAAGGATGGCTGATGCATGCAGTTGCCTTGTTCGATGTAGTATAATTACCAAAAATGCGTTCATGTGACCGCTTCTCCCGATAATCTTAACCACATCAAGTCGAGGCACACAACTTCACAAGTGCATACATTACAACGATAGGCTGAATTGTTTTTTTTTTCTTTTCTAATATCTTGACACATTATAGATGACCCCTCGGTCATTTATGCCGTGTCCCGTTTGGGCAATGTATACACCCTTCGACAGTTAAATAGAATTTTGTTGTAAACTCCGACGGCGCATTTATCGATTGGCCCCAAATGCCATAGAGTTTTTTTTAATGTACACTAGACGGAACTCTGGCACTAGTGTCTATCGGAGCTGCAACACACGGCGCTTCAGCGAGCATGGGAATGATGGGTAGTACACACATTTGTCTAATTTTCGTATTTCTGGCCTGATTTTGGCTCCGTGTGTGTTCGTGTGGCTTGGAGCTATTTTTTTTCACGAAAACATAAATTAGCAAATGTTCACCGTTTGCGCTTCACAACCTTATTTTTTTTTAGGCTTACCATTTTGAATCAAGTCACTAAGTTCAAAAGGGTTCGTTGTTTCTTTTAAAACAAAACCGTAACCAACAACAAACGAAGCCGCAAGTACGATTCGCCGCCCGCAAGTACGAAGACTAGGCAAACGTGTGTACTGCCCATCATTCCCATGGTCGCCGAACGATCGCAGCGCCAGAGTGCCCTCTAGATAATTTTGAGAAACTCTATGCCACGTGCCACTTGTCGTAAGGTGCTATATAAACGCACGGCGATGATGACTGATCGGGCAAACAGCAAGTGTCGACTGGGATTTCCGTGCCGCTGAATCCGTTTGGGAAATGGCGTTCATGCCTCAATGTTTGCGGTAGCGACATATTCGTAGCGACTGATTCATAGGCACGCCTGCAAAACGTCGCTGTTGCCGGGGGTCGATGTGTCAACGGTGCGAAGGATGTTTCACGAGCCGCGTTTTGTATATTGGTCGGGGCCGTTCACCCGCGACCTCTCTCTCTCCTCCGCAGCACTCTCGCTGTTGGCGAGCTGGCGTCATGCCAAGCCGCAGGGCCAAGGTTGAGCGACGCTTTGGCCTCTGGGTGAACGCCAACAGAGGGAAATTCGTCGTTAGCTATATACACAGGTTCTTTTCACAAACATGCTCCTCCTCTTACGCTGCCAAAGCGCGCTTCCAAACAGATGAGCCAGCTCTTCGCTGTATAATCCACGAAAATACCCACCGTCCAATAATCCTTTCATTATTTAGGAACGAAACTCCTTATGGCGTGGCTTGTGCGTCCCTCGTAGTACGTAACCACCAGTGGCACATACCCGAAATAACGGTCCTTACAATGTCTGCTGGATGGGGGCACTTGTATATGATGAATACATGATGAAAAGATGCGAGATGGCTGTGCTTGGAGTTTTCTCTAGACATATGGACGGACGAACGGACTGACACACGCGCGGACGGACAGACAGAGGGGCGCACGGACGGATGGACAGACAGAGGGATGGCCGCAAAAAGAGATGGACGGACAGACAGACGAATGAACAAACGGACGGATGCACCAAGGATCACACAGATAGGCGGACGCAAGAACGAATGGACAGACAGACTGACGAACGCTGCGCCCCACCAATCATCATTCACTCCGTGGATATGCTCTGATTTTTTTTTTTTTTAAGATATAGTGTCTTCCTGAAATCCAACGGCGTTTGCGGGCCTCTTCGCTTTCTTCTTCTTTTTACTTTTTGTTTCTTTCCGCGTTTCTTTACATACACATTCGCGTTCCGGAAAAGTGTACAAAAAATAGCACGGCCGAGTGATCGTTTTCTCTAATAGAATGGGAGAGCCGCCAAATACGATCTCCTTCCCCTTTATGAACGCCGGCAAAATTTTCTCGCGCGAAATAAACCGGGTTTGGCGCGCGCAAGTGAACTTTCCTTTCGCGTCATTCATACGTCACAAGTGTCGCGTGACGCGACCGACGGGGTGATTGGCGGGGTCTTCTGGGAACACTTTCCCCCTTGTGGGTAAGAGGGAAAGAGTGATCGCATTGACCACGAAGCGGCGTGCGAGTGGTAATCGCTCGCCTATCGAATGGTCTCTTCGATAGTTTGTCGGGTGCTCTGTTCCGTGTGTCTACAGTGTGGGAAGAAAAGGGATTTTCTCAAAAAGTGCTGTGTGGAAAAAGTGCCAGGTGCGACGGCTGTGACGAACGTTTACGGATTTCCAAGCTGCATTTTCAACCGGAAATAGAGGTAAACACAGTATTTATTTGTGGCTTACCACAAGAAAAATCTCAAGTGTCGATTGTCGGAAGGCATTCGGCGATGGACAGAGCGATGCCACTGTAGAATAATTGTGTCCGGCTAGGAATGAGCTTCGTCAAGTAATTGAACTCCTAGTTGCACCGGCATATGCATATTTGCATAATGACGTAACAATGTGGAGGCTCGGCTATTGAGAAGTTGAAAACGGAGTTGAGGGCGGCTTGTGCTTATACAGCAATATGAGCGAATACCAGTGGTTCCTCATTTAACAAATTTGCGTGGGTACTTTGCGGCTGCGGTTTAGCAACTGCATGTGCTGCAGAGCGAGACGATGCAGGTTCGACTGTCGGTTGCGTTGGGCCGCATTTCGACGCCCGTAAGAACCAGAAAACACTCACGTAGTACTTAGATTTAGGGGCGTGCCAGTCTGTTCCAGGTGGTAGAAATCTATCCGTCAGTAATCTTTCAGTTATTCAAAGAGTTGTTGAAAGTAGTATTCACAATTTGACAGCCACAACTTTACTACTTTCGTGAGTGCCAGACTAACTACGTTAAAAAACAATCGTTGGGTGTAACGAGGATAATGACAAAAACGAGTTTTGTCGCATTAACTTTTGTGCATGCACTGAGTTTCTGCGTGGAAGTTTGTGTACATAAAGTATAGCTGATCAGTCTTCCTGGACGACGCGCAGCTGCAAAAGTGACTGGGGAATCAACGGCTATAGCATCGCGCAATTATTGAAATCAATGAGACGAAAGATTCCCATTCAAACACACTTTTGAGCTTTGAGCCAAGTGCGGGTGTGCCTTTGACTTTTCAATGTGTATGTATTGATTACGCGAGGTACTGGCATGCTGGGAGGGCAACAAAGTAGCCGATTAGCACGTCCTTTGGTGACAAGGTTAACGATGGTTATTCTTTGTCGCGTGCTGAATAGTGTCCGCACACAAGTTATATTACTTATTGCAGTGTATTACGTGCTTGGGAAGGTGAACGGAGATGCCGCATCGTCTCTACTTCCGCCCACCAACTCCGATGAAGAATATCGAAGTGAATGCATAATTTACACAATTATTCACGCATTACATCCGTGAGTCCCTTTCTATAGTGATAGCGCTATGACTCCCTTAATGCACCAGTCCATTAACAATCACACAAAATGGGTACCCTATATTTGTTTCTCTAATAGGATAACGGACAATTATTCGCGAAGAAAGTGATGAGCGAACATTCAGTGTCTACATGTCTAATTGTCAACGGTGGCTAATATGACGTCATTGATTTTGCGCGACGTTTATTTAGTTGAGTTTTTTCTCATCTAAGCGGAAAAAGCCTGCATTCTATATTTTGCGTCTAAATGACGGTGGTGGCACGTTACTAAAAGCTCGCAGGGCCCCTAATGCACCGACCTGCATTGCATTGCTCCTGCCCCGTCACCCTACGAAAGCTTTCTGCACCTAATGCGGTTTCCCAGGGACTCCAAGATTGGAGGCGCGTGAGATTCCTACTTCCTCCATGATTGGAGGCAACTCATCCGGTTTTGCACTACTTCCGTGATAGGTCCACCTTTGACTAAGCTTACGTTGTGAGATGTCTTCATGTTACGTCACCATGACTACACAATGACGTCACAATGACGACAGCAATTCAGGCCTCCGTGACTTCGTGATGACGTCTTATGATGACGTCATCACCTGATGATGATATTTAGCATCAGTCATGTTGACGCCACCGACGGAAGGCGCTGGTCAATTTTCACATTTTACGTGGTATCTGAGCCTTTCGCCTTAATAATGTGACGTCATTTATTGAGTGTTGCCTTCGCGGATTCAAAAATAATTGCTTTCCTTGGGTGGAAAAACCTACCCGGCTTATAGTTCATGGTCACTGCAATATCATTTCTCGTCGTTCGTGAACCAGCCCAGAGCAGATGCTGAAGAAAAAAAAAAGAGAAAAACCCTTGGCGTCACGCAGAGCTGATAAGATCATTTCCCAGCAGCAACGCCGCTCGCGTACTTGTTTGAACCTGTGATTGGCTTGTATACGATGTCCGCTCTCGCGCTTCGCCGCGGTGGTCTACTGGCTAAGGTATACTCGGCTGCTGACCCGCAGGTAGCGGGATCGAATCCCGGCTTCGGCGGCCGGGATTTGATTTTCGATCGAGGCGAAAATGCTCTAGGCCCGTGTGCTCAGATTTGGGTTCGTGTGCTCCAAACCCCTGGTGGTCTAAATTTACGGAGCCCTACACTCTCATATATGGTGGTTTCCGTGCGTTAAATCCCACATATCAATCAATCGATGCCCGCGCTGGTGGTGACGTTGACATTTAAGGATTTGTTGTTTAATATTTAATGTGAAAAAATAGAACAATGTGAGAGTTGGTGCACTTGCACGCTGAAAAAAGCAGCACCAGAAAAAAAAGAAAAAAGACGACATAAAAGTCAATTTTGGTTTCTCTCTGTCTTTTACTCAAAATAGTGACTCAGCCTGCCATATCACTGGATTATAAGAATGGCATAGCATAGTGTAAAACTCTCTGCTAAAGAAATGGTGGCCCTGGGTTGATCACCTATATATAACGGTGGTGGACCTTTTCTCGACGAGTGAACAGCGCAAAGATGCAATAGCATTAATAAGCGCATAGGAATATTATAGCGGCCACATGCGGCGTTTCTCTTCTTTGAATGTTTACCAGGCCTACATATATAACCTGAATTATGATTTTTCTCAATTTCGTTCATTTCTTGTCGTCCACCGTTCACGACCGACCTATTCCGTGGAAGAGGTTGGTCGTAATGTAATATAGATTATCACTGCAGTGATTACGGATTGTCGAAGCACCGCTCAGTTGACGAGTTTCGCAATACAGCGAAGTGGGAAGCCTCTGCACGTTCTGTATATAATTGATCATGGCGTCCATCGATGCGCACCCGACCGAACATTTGCAGCGGCAGCCACCGGTGGTTGTGCGCCGCAGCTCTCTCACTTCCGACGCCGCGCTCAGTGCAAGCTGAGTAAACGCGACATTGCGACAGCTCCCGCATCCTGCCTTCCTCTCCTTTGTCTATACACAGGCGGGCTCGACGAGCATCAACAACGCTAAAGGCCACGCGCGTTTATCACGCAACGGACGACTGCCCGAGACACTGCGCATGCACACGCGACGGCGTAACGCGAGGTCGTTGTCGTCTATAGCTCTTCCGTAGCGGCGTTTCCCTTTCCAACACGCTACCCTTCGTGATGGCTGCGTATATATTATAGTTGTCGTCAAGCCTTTTCCTTTTCTCCATGTTCTTTGACAATTCTTTGACAACTCAAATTTCGGTAGCGGCGTCGTAAAATTTGGTGCCGGCGTGGGTGCGTGTGTACGTGCGTGTGTCCGCCTGTGGCCCTCAAATTTGGATAAATTACATGCGTATATATGACAGCTGCTCATTGAGGGTTACTAGCTGGATTCCCAGAGAAGGCAAACAAACGCACGAAGGGGAGACCGAAAGTAGGGTGGGCCGATCAGATTGAAAAGTACGCAGGTATCACAGTGGCAACGGAAAGCACAAGACCGCGTTGATTGGAGGAACATGAGAGAGGCCTTTGCCCTGCAGTGGGCGTAGTCAGGCTACTGCTGCTGCTGCTGCTGCTGTTGATGATGATGATGATGTAGCCAGTTTCTAATAATTGATGCGCTCTCTATCGTTGGCTTTTCGGCAATCAGCCGTTTCTATTATGTCACTCGTATCTCCATCAATTCACGTTGCCACATTTCAGTTGTAGCCTGAATACGAACGCGGGGCCGTCCTTGTCACCTGTAGCAACTAAAGCGTTGTGCAGCGCGGGCGTTAAAGTCCGATTCCCGGCAAAGAGGGAGGAAAAAGTTAGAAGGAAGCGTTGCGCAATGCGATAGGAAGCAAATGAGAGACCAAGCACTTACACGCTTGACCTTATTGTCATTCTAGGCGGAGGGCTCGTGATTTTGTTTTTAAGATGAGCGCGCAATTAGCAGATCAGGACATCAAAGCAACTCACAGCATATTCACGGAGTGAATGATGAGTGGGGCGAAGCTTCGGAGGGTTTCATAGGTAAACCGTGAATCTCCCTGTCTGTCTGCCTGTCTGTGTCTATTGAAACATCTCGAACGATGTGAGTGATGCTAGCGCCATCTAGTCAACACTTCGCGTACTAGGGGTGGCTACGACAGACAACTACGGCAGACAAGCCAACGCCTTAAGTAACTTTGCCCCTAAAATATGTGTACGTGTCCGCAGATCGGGTGTTACCGGAAGAACATGTGGCCACGTGCCCGACCAGACACGCGTATACACACGATATATACCGTACAATATATACCGTACGTATTTTGTTGGACCCTCGGTTTGATAACCTAATAGAATTGTAGGTTGAATTGGTTATATGACACAATATCGACATGTTTGCGCAGCATTTGTGTTGTGCCCTCTCATCTTACCTCGTCCCGTTTACTGTGCAGACATGTCGGTTTGATGCGAGCAAAAAGCCGCGCACTTCCGTCGGGATGAGAAATTTTCCAATAATTGCCTACGCGCTAATGCGAAGTTGAGATGGAAGTCTTTGAAAGGGACCCATCGGACAGCTTTGATTCTTGTAAATATTATGGCTGGTTTTACGTCCCTTGGATCTATTCTAAGAGTAGTGGCGCTTGTGCGCGTGTTTTGGAGGCCAGCGCACCACGGAATACATTCAGCAAGCGCACTAAATTCGTTAGCAAATGACAACGTTGTTTGCATAGCAGTGTATTCGTTCCCGAACTGTCTGCGGCGTTTACCTTGAGATCTTGATAATGGCAGCTGCTGCGATTCACGAGTTCAGGGACCGAGATTCATCGCTGAAATCCTATCAAGCATCGTTTTTATATTTTTTTCTTCATGCTTGCCATATTTCCCTGCACGACTCCATAATTCTGAGTCATGTATAGAAAGCTGGCTGAAGCTTTTTACGTTATAATAGAGCCTTCATCTATAAGTGATTTTGTAGCTGCCCGTAGAGCTTCTCATTCAGCTGTTTATTTATTTATTTTACAATACTGCTAGCCCTTGCGGGCTGTAGCAGGGGTGGGAGGTGAACAGGTGAACAATACACAAACAATGTTAGGCAAAAAACAAGTCCAGCCGTCGTTGAAAATCCTGTGAGGATCTACATCCTGTAAGTACCTCGGGAGGAAGCGCATTCCAGTCAACAATAGATCGCACCAGAAACGAAAACTTAAATACATCCACCCGCGGTACATAAGTTTGGACAGAAAGTGAGTGATTGGTACGAGCCGACACTCGTCCTGGGGGGCGCAGGTATACACTGGGATCCAGCTTGTAGTTCTTATGATACAGGTCATAAATAAATTTTAAGCGAGCTATTTTTCTACGTGTAGCTAACGATTGAAGGTCAGCCCTAGCAAGCAAAAGTGATACAGACTGTGTTCTCATGTAATTATGGTAGATCGTGTTACGATGTAGTATGCCTGATCTCAAGAAGACAATTGCGAAATGCATTCGTGCGTATTGTTTAAAGCACTAAGTCGTTGCACCGCGGTACTGCGAATGACATCGAGCGTCCATTCGGTTCACTTTATACACATACTGTACGTAAATAATATTGGGGAACCAACCGGTGCCATTTGCTGCATTGCTGGAGATAAAGAAAAACAGCTGAAAATATCGCATGAGCGTGCCAGCACCATCATTGTCTCGAGTCATTCATTATGCGTATTTTTTTTATTTTATAACCTTTGCCTCTAATACTACCTTTAGTCTTCCTACGCGAACCTGTCACCGTCACGTATGACAGCGCCCATTCAACGTCGAGGCGAGCCGATAAAGAGAGAAAGGGATTGGTATAGAGAGAGCGAACACTTTGTGCAGAACCATCTGGGCGTTACGAGCGGGTGGTGGCGTGATGTTGCCAGCTCGCGTGGTCACTCACGTCATCCACCCATGCACAAGCAGCGACCCTGCCGCGAGACGAGCCGCCTGGAACGCCCTAATCACGACGCGCTATTCCAAGGGCAGCGACGGTAAACACGCTGTAGTGAAAAGCAAGCCTTCCCTATCCGCTCTTTCATACATGCCGCTCTTCCTTAGTTCTTTTTTTTTTCTTTCTCCGCGTTTATAGATGCGCCCTTCAAACGGAGAACGAGATGTCATCCCGCAGATGCTTCTTCCCTCCCTCCCTCTCTCTCTCTCTCTCTCTCTCTCTCTCTCTCTCTCTCTCTCTCTCTCTCTCTCTCTGTGTGTGTGTGTGTGTGTGTGTGCGTGTGTGTGTGTGTGTGCGCGCGTGTGTGTATGTGTGCGCGTGTGTGTGTGCGCGTGTGTGTGTGTGCGTGTGTGTGTGTGTGTGTGTGTGTGTGTGTGTGTGTGTGTGTGTGTGTGTGTGTGTGTGTGTGTGTGTGTGTGTGTGTGTGTGTGTGTGTGCAGAGGCAAACAAGATATATTTTTTTTCCCGGGTCGAAAGCGTGTGAGAACGCGACAAAGTGGCAACATTGGCTGTGACGATAAGCCGACATAGACGATTATCATGCTAAGCCGTGGGAGCAGTGCCGCGTGAGAAAGAAAAAAGTGAATGCGCCATGAAGGCCGCTTTCAAAGAAGTCGAGAGAAAGAAAACAGTGGTTTATGCGCGACTTGAATTCACGAGAAAATCTCAATTTAGTTTTTAGGGTCGAAGCACACTGGGGTCTCTGCTCGCCGGCGTGTCATGTCACCGCCGTGATCCATCATAAAGGGGTATGCGCCACAAAAATTCAGTGAATCCCACTATACTCGCCACCGGCCCATAATGTTAAAGCTTCGTCGTTACTGCCTGAAACGCTGTCTGGCTTAGCGGCGCTTTGAGAACCTCCAACGAAATTCACCAAGGTGATAAAGTTTCTTATTCAAAACCGGAGGCACTGACGTGTGCGTCTACGGTAAAGTCATCTACTTGAAGCACGACTTCTTAAAACGTATCTGCAAAGTGATGGCGCTTTATGCTCGCGACCGGTCTAATAAAAACGAGGAAGGTGACAGTCAGCGCCACAAATAACCATCACCGTTAGTGGAACTGGAACACCTTTACTTGCATCCTGGTTTCGGGCTTGGCAGTGCCTCATCAAAGAAATTTCTCTCGAAACAATGTGGCGAATCACCTCGCTCAGACCCTTATTCTCTCGTCGTCCCTTAGCAGCCATTTTGCTGGTGGAAACACCGGCACGCACTGCATGCTTCTCCTCTCCCCACGTTTCACCTTAGGAGAGCAGGAACACTCTTCCCTACGCGAGTTGTCCCTCCCCAGTTTTTTTTTTTCCTAATGAAGGACGCCGTTCCGTGCATAGAAATTTTGGCAATGTTTGCTGTTAACGAAAGATTGAATACGTGCTCGCAAAGTCACGCCTGGGCAAGCCAAACAATGATAACTTTAAAGCAAAGACGGAATATCACGAAAAAGAAACAGTGATAAGGTTGGAGTATCTCTTTCAAGAGAGATGGAGAAAGAGAAAGAGAGAGAATATAACCCTGCCGAAAGTGAGCATCGTCTTTCAAGCCACCCCGTCTCCGAACAGTATAGAGGGCTGTGGAATGCCCTAGGTCTTGCACATCGGATCGTCGTGCTTTCGGAAGGAGTGTGGGAAGCTTACTTGAAGGTGATACGCGTATCCGATTTCGTTGGCTTTGTTGATAATATTCGTTTCGTTAGTAATCGCCGCCATTACTGTGAGAAAATGGCCGCGTGTACTTCAAGTGATCAACAACAGTGCAGGTATGGCGGCTTTTTTATTGTCCTTTTGTTTCTCGCTGGAAACTTCCTACCGTTAACTTCATGTCGTACTCGCCTCAGTGGTCTATTGGCTAAAGTACTCGGCTGATGACCCGCAGGTCGCGAGATCGAATCCCGACTGCGGCGGTTTCATTTTCGATGGAGTCGATTGTGCTGTAGGCTTAAGTTCTCGGATTTGGGTGCACGTTAAAGAACCCCAGGTGGCCTAAATTTCAGGAGCCCTTCACTACGGCGTCTCTCAAAATCATATGGTGGTCTTGGGACGTTAAACTGCACATCTCATTTTATCACTATGCCGTAAAATTGAAATATTTGACTGTATGCTATATATGAAAGGGTGATATAGTAGTGATCCATTATTATATAATAATGAACTAAAAGCGAATGTACAATAATGGTACATTCGCTTTTAGTCTTGAATGTCTCATTGAGATGCGCTGTATATATATATATAATGCGCTGTATATATAATGCGCTCAAAATGCGCTGTATATATATATATATATATATATATATATATATATATATATATATATATATATATATATATATATATATATATATATATATATATATATATATATATACAGCGCATTTTGAAGCCCAAGGCATCTTTTGTGGTCACGTTATCTCGCGTAATTTCATAACCACAGATCTAGAAAGTGCGTCCGAGTTCACTCGTGAAACCTTTCCCACTTTGCAACGCAGTCTTGTTTGCGTTTAAATTTTCAGTGACTGTATGCGCGGTATCACTTGACCATCGTTTCAGGATATTAAAGTTTTCACTCAAACATGTACGTTTAGAAAATGAGGATGGATTGGTGGAGAGTCATTGATGTCCTCATAAGCCTCGTTAGAACAACGCGGGTGTTCTGTTCTGGCCGGTTCGGTGTTTCTACCGGGTGGTCGAGGCTGTGAACAACTTGGAGTATCACTTAGGCCACCCGATTTCTACAAGTTCTGCAGTAAAAAAAAAGAAACACAATAAAGGCAGATAAGCGAGTAATAAAAATGCATGGTAATGAACAGTTCGTTTGTTTTATATAGGGCGTTTTGACTGGGATAACCCGCCTTCATGGATGCAGATGAAAAATTTCGCCTGACAAACGCGTCATAACCGCGCGACATCGCTTGTATTAATTTCCGCACAGTTCGAGAAGAAAAAAAACGTGCACGCAGTTTATGCGGATGTCTGAGCCACCTTAATTGTTAAAGAAACACTAAATAGCAGAATGATCTTTTGCGTAATAGTGGAGTACGATTTCACAATCCCGGAAATGCCACATTTACCGTAAGATGGCGCCTGGTAAGCGAGAAAAAGCGCAAGAACAAATTGCGGGTAGAAACGCCATCTTGAGGTTCCCGCATCAAAAACCATGACGTCATATATTTTGAAGTCGTCTACCGGGTGTTACGCAGATTTCAATCTACAAAAATGAAGTACATTGTCATTTGTGGGTGCCATGATGCTACCGCAAAAATTCAGAAAATTTTGTCAAGCCGATACTGCGAAAACACGAAAGGTATATTATAAAATTTCTGACGTCATGCTTAGATATTTCAGTGCAAAATATAAAAATGAAACTTTAAACTTTATTTTCTTCGCTAATGATGAACTTGTATAGTGATGCTTATGGCATCAGTTCTCAGACTGACTGAATGAACGTCTGTCACATTGAGGTGTTTGAAGAGAGCAGATGGGCCTACAGAGCAGCGTCAGTGACCTTTTGCTTCAAATGTGACAAGTGACATCCGTCCGCTGCAGCAGTGTCGACTATTGTTCGCGCGAAATGGGGACGCTATAAAATATCGGCAGAATTCCGCGTAGTGCTTACATTCGATCGTCGGCGTTCGTATAGAACCTTGTAAAACCGGTGCAGGCTGGATTCCCTTCAACGTTTAGCCAGCAGTACACCAACAGGTGTATTCTTGCGAATCACGTTTCTTAAATTCCGAGTGGCGTGAGTTGCCCCAGTACATATATATTCAGCAGTTCGTAGACATAGCACGGTTCTTATTGTCCTAAGCTTAAGCAATACGCGTTCGAGATCATGAAAAAGCATGTGGAGTGTTGCGGACCACGAACGAGGGCTTGATGCGTGCAGCAGTAGAGGTGAGTGTTCGAGAAAGGCGAATTTCCGCGCTTGGACTCGTTAATTCTCACTTCATCATCATTCTGTACGTACCCGATTGCCCTTTCTTTATGCAGAGTTCGAAAATTTTGGTTATTTGATTATATGTGTAGATAACGTACGCCAAACGGACAAAGATAGTGTGTGGAAGGGATGCCAGTGCACTACAGCTTTAGCAGTTTATTGAAAGGTCACGCGAATATGCGACGTATTCGCCAGAGTTTGCGCGGTAAAGATTAGAGGAAGTCTTGAAGAAACGCGCCCTCGTTATCTACAGCAGGTCATCAGACGCGTAGGCGTGCGCAAGAGGGCGGGGAGAAGGGGGAGGGGCTCCCTATTTGAGACGGGGGAGACGAAATGTCTGCCCTTTACGTTGACTTAATAAGAAAAGTGCTGCGACGAACACCACCCACCCCCTCTCCCTGAAGAGAAACCCTGCGCACGTTTCTGATCAGACGAAGATTTCATCACTGTAGTCCTAACAACCTTTGCTCTCATTTCCCTCGTAATTCTATGTCCGCGAAAACAGCACCGCGTAAAACAATGTATACGTATAAAAGAGAGCGTGTTTGGACGTTACATTCTATACGCTTACGTAATTTCTGTGGACAAGAATTAAAGAAAAGAGTGCACTTAACGCACGCATCACCTCGCAACTGGAGTTGATAATGTACAATATTAGGGCGCATCTAAACGTGACACTGCATATTTTCGTAGCGCTCGTGCATGGTCCGCTTTTTCAACTCACCTGACCTTACGTACGGCCCAAGTTTAAAGCGTGGGCATACATTTTTAGGTGGTAGCAAATGTCTGGAAAAAGAGGAGGAGAAGGAAAAAATGATAAAATGAAGGCATTGAGGTTAGCAAAGACTGAGCCTGGTAGGCTACCCAGCAAGTGGGGAAAAGGGAAGAATAGTTAGAGAAGCGAAGAGAAAAATTATGGCTGCAGACGACGTTCCACGCTTGATATCACGTACGGCGAATCAGCCCGCGATATTCCTCAGGAAATCGCAGCAACGCTTTCCTTGACTTTCGAAACTGTGATGAGCAGTTCCATGGTCTCGATACCTTCTTGTAGGTGAATGTCATTTTGTCTAGGTGATGTCTCACCCTTGTGTAAGCTTGCGGTATGTCGACTTAATGCGTGAGTGCTGTCGTGGTTTATTACACTCAATTTCTTTTCATAGCATACGCCCTGCCTGACAAACGATACTCGTTTCTGTTCTTCGCGTGCAGGCCTGACGTGGTCGTCACCATGGCTTCAACCTCGGGCAGCGCCGGGCGCATGCTGAGGCTGGCCAGCCAGCTGGCTCGGCCCATGGTCGCCGGCGGCAACGTCAAGCCGGCGGCGGTGGTATCGGCGCACTGCTGCTGGCCGGCAGCGCCAGCGCCTGGAGCCATTGCCCAGCGAGGTTTCAGCAGCGGGCCGCTGTGTTGCCAGATGCAGACCACTGAGCTGTACCGCGAGGAAGCCATTCCACTGCAGAAAGCCGAACAGAAGACCGCGGTGATCCACGAAGGCCCCTACAAAGAACGCCGTGTTACGGTGAGTCGTGGTGCTTGATCATCTAGGCATGCGCACAGGGCGATGGGGGAGGGGGTGTCAGAGGGGCGGCCATTTTCTTTTTTTTTTCTTTATTGCGGTGCTTCAACTTTCAACGGTATACAAATTTACTACAATTATTTCATGTCCTATAGGGATGTCATGCTAGGTACCCAATCAGCACATCCTTTTGCATTTTTTTCGTGGTTCCAGAAACGAAGTTAAGGATTCTCGAAAGTATTCTATGCATAAGCTCGTCGGGCATTGACATCCTGAGCATGACGTGTGGCCGTGCGTGACCTCCAAATACTATGCAGAGCCAATAGCATGACGATGTCATAGGGAAATCCAGCTTTTTTTAATGGCTAGATACCTTCTTATTCGGCTAAGAGAGATAAGGGGGGGGGGGGGAGGCGCAAGGTCTGCCCATTACTTGAAAGAAGGGGTGCTGCGATGAGCTTTACTTTCACCCCTCTCACAAGGGGGACTCTGCGCAAGCTTGTATTGTGGGGGATCTTACTCAACGCTGCATGTTATTCCTGAAGTCTAGAATTTCGGCAAATTGGGCGAGTTGGTTGAAAGGACACTGAAGGCAAATCTTAAGTCAACTTGAACTCCGGGAACTTCTGAGTGCTTGTTTCGTGACACAAGAAATACCTAGATTGGTAAAAAAATCACGGTTTAGCGCCACTAAAACCGCCCGCGCTTTTGAGGACGGCCTTCTGATTTACCATTCATCATGTCCGCGCTGCCCGGTAGTAGGCGCAGCTGAGCAAAGGAATTTAATGTCCCTAGAGATAAAACAAGTTTTATCTAGGGACCTTAAGAAAATTTAGCCACTCTTTTAGCGGAGTAGCGTAGCCGTGCGAAAATGAAACTTGCGCCGTTTTGAAGGGTAACATTGTGTTTCTTTTTTATTATTATTTGCGCGAATCGACTTGGAAGCAAAGGTTTAGTTTTGTTCCGGCTTTTAATACAAGGTTTTTTTGTCATGGGTAGTTCTAGAACTCATGAATAATTGTACTGAATCTCAACCACGTCATTGTGCTCGTGTTTTAGAATGTCCCACTCGTGGGGCAAATCATGCCGCACATTTACCTTATTTTCTCTGTAACTAAAGCGCTGCTGTGCATTGACTTTTTAGACGTTCTCAATCGGGACTTTTCGGTGTGACGTAAATTGCTATTTGCTTTGGCGTCCCTTTAAAGTTCATGATTGGAAGTAGAATTCATTTAAGAGCAATGATTTTAATGAAGTGACCGGTAGTAA
This sequence comes from Rhipicephalus annulatus, assembly GCA_013436015.1. Classification (NCBI taxonomy): domain Eukaryota; kingdom Metazoa; phylum Arthropoda; class Arachnida; order Ixodida; family Ixodidae; genus Rhipicephalus; species Rhipicephalus annulatus. The sequence continues at coordinate 525,689 of WOVY01010532.1, forward strand.
AACTCACTCAATATTGCAGAGTCACGCAATAGATTCTTCATCTAGAAGCTGTAAACTCGCACACTCGGGGGGATGCAGATAACTTCATCATAATTTATAAGTTGGCGCATCTAAACAGCGAAACATTCCCATAACCCAGACAATACTAATGCAAAGAAAACGTGGAAAAAGCTGTTGCGTATTCTGGTAGCAATGCAAGGGAAACGTAAACGAAAGTACGCAAAATGTCAAATATGTCGCCAGGTGGTCAACCTCCTTGCCTTAACTGCGTCCTATCAATTTTTCTCACTTTCTCCGATTTATTTCACAGTACGCGTACGGCGCTTTATTTAGTACTATTCATGTACAATGAAAGCCAGTATACTGTTTAATGTGCGCAGTGATGATAGCTTCGAGAGCGTCACAGCTGCGTGTGTGAGTGAAAGGGGCGTAACGCGGTATGCGGGTCACTAGTCGTGACATTCACTTCCTCATCGCGAGATGAGAGCGTCCCTAACCTGTATGTACTACAGTGCTCCATGTTACGAACTATGAACCTCGATTAGCTTTTTCGAATATTTCATGCATTATTAGCTCCTACCGGCCGATGTCGACAAAAGTGGGCTTATAAATCGGCGCTTGGTAGCGCCCTCTGGCCATCGCAAGCTACCAGAAAGATTCGCTTTGAAAGGAGCGCAGCGTCAACATTTGCATGTGGTTCAGTCTCGTTATTCATTCTAGTTTTAAACGAAAGAAAATGCCATATATCTGTAACACCGTGCTATGCCGCGTCATCGGGCTTACGCGCATGTGGTCACCGAACGCGCGAGGAGTGACCTCGATCCACTTTTACAGGCATGTTTTCAGGCCACCCCGGCCAAGCGGGCAAGTGGAAGCTCGCGACGCATGAAAAAAAAAAAGCGTTGCTAATGGTTGGTACGTGCGTCGCTGTCATTTGTGCAGCACGTAATCTTTTTGCTAGCTAGCTAGCCTTTCGCGACACTCGGACATGATGTGCGGTGTGATGGTGCAGTGCAACTGAGCAGTGAAGCGTCCAGCGGCACTGCCAGTGAAGAACACGTCAATGGTAGAGGCGCAACGAGCGAAGACGAAGATATATGCCTACCTCGTCTCGAAGCAGACCCTACCCGAACAGATGGAGCGATGGATTCGCTCTGTGGACTACCAGTCCCGAAAATGGGCGATCCAGCGGCTTCAGGAGCCGCTGGTCAGACAGAAGAGAACGAGAACCACCGGCCCGTAAAACCGAGCCGAAGGGACCCAAGTGTCTTAGGACTCTATTAGACTAAAGCACTAGAAGGGTAGTCCGAGCCCTGCGCGGCTGGAAACTACCTGCACGCAGGACCCTGCGAATAAAGTATTTTACTACGAAGCCCGAAGCTTACCAGTTTGTAGGTTCCTTTAGTACCACTCGTATATAATTTGCTCCGTGTGAATATAAATATTTCTTCAGGTGTTTGTTCATTAGCAATTACTGTTTGCTACTGAAGTGTTTCCAGCTCAGATGTGCAAGCTCCCCTGTTTGTCAACACCGTCCCTGCTTATGTGCTCCTTGCGTCACTGATCATTGACGCCTCATCTTTAGATGTCATCATCATTGCCTAATCTTCCCAAACAATATGATCAGCGCCGGTGGCGGCGGTTCAGTGGTTATGGTACAGGCCTGCTGATCGCAGGTAGTGCAATCAAATCCCGATCGCGGCGGACGCATTTTTTTCTCTCTCTCTGCAAGGAAACAGTCTAAGAAATTTCGTTCAGCCACAGTCCTCCTCCTCCGATGATGGTGATGGGTCTTTTGTTTTAAATAATTGTAGAAAGAACAATTTATGAGGGGATGGAGGGCAAAGGCGGCCGAAAATGCGATTTTCGAGTTTCATGGCACAATATTCCAGCATTACTGACAAGTGCTTCCACGAAGTGGTGAGTTCTTACGCGCAGCGGAAATGCCCCCAAACGCGCCTGATCCCTTTACTGCACCGCGGCATGCAACTCGAACAATAAATGGTGTTTTCTCCGAACACTGCTTTGCGTCAGAAAATTTTTTTCTCTGTAACCGCAGAAGCTATCAAATGCAAACGTTTGCAACTTGTTTGTGAATACCATGCGCCCTTCCTGAAGTAAAGAATATTGTTGTCGCCAGAATTGTATTTTTTATGGAAGCTTTTCTTAAGAAAAAGCGATAAAATTCTATGCATCAAACATTTGCGTTTTTTCAACTAAAGAGTGGTTATGCCTACAAATATTATTTTGGTTCAGGAGAAAACATTGAACTTTTATGTAATAACCCGAAGAGATTTCGTCATTTTTTTTTCGTATTTTTCACAAATGTTCCTTCGAAAACAAAAACAGACAAATTTATTTGTATTATTTTTCAAACGGGTTCGTATTTTCTTGCCCAGTTCACAAGACATATAGAGAAATTCCCAATCTACCAACTTGCGAAATTTTGTATAGCTTGCTTTAAATATAACAGAACGATGGGCAGTTGTTGCACACCTGTTGGCGCTATCCATCCTCCCTTAAATAAAAGCCGAAATAAAGCAATAATCTAGTTCATACTGATGAATGGCACTGCGAAAATTTTATTGTTGATTTCAGGATTATTGATAGAATAGAAAATCAGTGTCAGAAGTTTCACTTTGAAATTTTCCGCCAAAATATTTGAAGGTGACGTCACAAATGTCGAAGTGCTAATTTTTTTATTTCGGCCATATTGGCTCAACAAAATTTCCCGAAAACTGCTATATAAAGCCTGTAGCTCCATCAGAAGAAAACTTACTTTACTTTTGCCACTTGTTGAGTCTCGAGTGTGGAGAGCACCACACTAGTTATAGAGGAGGTACTGACCACACTCTTGGAGCAAACGGACACAGCAGACGCGGTCGAAATGAACCAAACAACACACATTTATTTAACGACTTCTAGAACGACAATATGGCGAGCCGAATTACTATACATCAATTGCGATCAATATGCTAAAACAGCCTGACACAAAATTACAACACATAACGCTTGACTCGCCACGAGGGCCTACGGCGGACGACCCGCGAAGCTGTCCACCGTGTATTCGCCGCTAGACACAACCGTTCGCGCCACCCGCCAGAGACCCGCTCAGAGGACCCGCTCATCTCTTCCGTGCCGCCACCAAGGCTTTCCGCCAGGCGTCACTGCCGACGCCACCGTTCTAAAGCCCCTTGGTCAAGGGGCTTTACTCCTTTATAATCATGATGATGATGGTGGTGATGATAAACGCTCTCGAGAACAACGCCATTTACCGCTAGATAGGTGTGACCTCTGGGATGCGGCCTATGCGCGAAACACGTGCGCCACGAGGCGCAAACTACTTTACAGGGGGTGTTAGCACCCTCACGCAGTTAGGATCTCCGTACAGGTCCTAGAACAGGGGTTCTAGGCCACGGACATGTTTTCGGAACCCCTTGTGGACTTGTGTAAGTGCTGACGGACCTCTTGCGATAAGAAAGGGGGGGGGGGGAATAACATAACACAGGGTACAGCGTGAAATAGGTACCTTTTATTTTCCTGTGACAAAGGATTGTCGAACTAAAGGGCCTCACCGTTGCGATCTCAATACACAAGTTGTATGGTCTCTAGTCGCGTTTACATATGCTTTCTATTTAAATGTGCAAACCTGGAAAGAGCGTGCTTGCGTGTGCGTGTTGTAGAATACTGCTACAAAGCTTTACAGGCATCACATGTAAAAGGAGAAAAATAGGTCAGTTCTTCCGCAATGCAAATATTTGTACGGTGAAGAACACCAAACGTAGGAAAGGGCCGCTGTCACGAAACATAGTGAACGTAAAAGAAGAATAAAGAAAAAAACGCGTTTTGAATGCTTCTTTGCTGTCGAGGGTGGGCTTCGCGGATCCCATTTGCGCACCCTAATTTGGGAACCACCATCCTAGCAAATGCAGTCAAGATCTACGAAGCCACAACTGGTGCGCGAATGTCAGGGTGACGTAGCCACACGCATCTTTTTGTGCGTTTTCTCACTTGCCAATGGTCTTCACGCATAATGCGTGGTGCTTTCGGTATCGTGAATAAGTAATGTACCAATACGAGAAAAAAAATATTTGCCTCGTTGGTGTTCCTAGCTTGTCAATGGAACGCGCAATTTGTGTGTAGGCCTATGTGTTATAGCGGGCACTGAGGGAGGGGTACCTGCCGAATCAATTGGATATGTCTTCGCGTAGGTACACACGTGCGCCGAGCTATTTCGCGAGTGGAAGCACACTCGGCCTGGCTACAAGCACGTCAACGAGGACGGCATCAGCGTTCCCCTCACCTACATCCACACGGGGCTGGACCGACAGGCGGCGGCCGGCGAGCCCGTCGTGTTCGCTCTTCACGGGGCGCCCGGCACGTACCGAGAGTTCGACTCCCTGGTGCCCGTGCTCGACGCACAGGGCGCGTCGGTCATCGTGCCCACATTGCCAGGTACGGTCACTACGTCCCGATGGGGCTTAGTATAAAGTCCCTAGCAGGAAAAATCTAGGGACTTTAGGGCTTAGCTTTACCAACACCACCTAGACTTCTTTGGTGTCGCTTTTGGTTTCGTTTTTGGCGTCGGCTTTACCAGAGTTGCACAGCCGTTCTAACCTCGAATAAGACTTGTCTCTGAGGAAGTTGGTCGACGTCGAAGGCGTACATGTTAGCGCAAACAAGCAGAGACTCGACGAAGTTTGATGGAAGCAGAAAATTTATCGTAACCTCAGCTGTACCTTACTTAGGATGTGAACTGCACGTGCTTACCGCCAAGTGCAACTGACTCCACTTGTTAGAGACGCCATATCCCCCTCCCCATATTTAGTACATCATGTAGGTGTTCGTATATATGCCGGCCGAAGTATCCACACTTTCTCTTGCTCTCCGCACGAGAGGGGTGCAAGGTTTTCGTTTACAGTGCACTCGATCAAGCGTACGGACGTTGTTTCCATAGCGGTTCGCTCGTGCCTCTTTCCAGACTTGAATTTCACCATGAAAACACAGAGCTTCTGGCACTCGGTGGAAGAGCGGACGGATCTCCTCAAAAAGTTCCTCAAGGCCATCAACGTACGAGAGTAAGCATGGGCAAATGACGCTTTTCACTGAATGCGAATATAATGCAGAAGATGTGTAATAACTTTTATTGCAACTTTGTTTACCTATGTGTGACTTCAGATGGAACGTTTCTATATTAGCACGCCTTGGGAACTTACATCCAAGGGTCTTAGCAGGCTCTAAATACTCCCTCATTCCTTTCGCCAGTGTAGGGTAGCGTCCTCCTAGACTGGTTAGCATCCCCGCCGTTCCTTTCTCTCCTGTTCCTTACTTCATATGCCATAAAAAAAAGGTGTACTTAACATGAGCGTCTGTTAATTTTTTTTTTGTGTGTGTGTGGGGGGGGGGGGCTAGAAACCGTGTTGAATCATGGCTGAGGGAGGGCAGGGGTAGGCGAGTAGTAGTACTATAGGAACACACATACGCTCTTTAGAGCTGTCCGGCACAATAAAGCAGCGGGCAGGCTGTTTTAGAAACGTCAAGATACTTGGCTTATGAATTAGCACGCACATGCGCAGAACGTGAGGCGCGGTCATGACGGCCTTTTTTGTAAGCGGAATCGACGTTGATTTAAAATTTGGCGTCCAGAACTTTTAACGTATATTTCTTGGTTCGCGCATCGGTGAGTGTAAGCTTTACAAGCTGGCCTCCATCTCTCTCGCTTTCAGAATCGACATGATGGTCGCACACAGTAGCTCCATGTATCCCATGCTCCATTTGGCGTTACGAGATCCGGAAATCAATATCAAGTCTCTAGTGTTCATCGCCCCTTCCGGTTGCAGGAGGATCACGTAAGTCCCGCTTCTTACCAAGTTTTATCTGTAGCCAGAGCCAATCACTGCACGTTGTTCGGCTGTGCGGTACGCTTTCCGTGACACGTATGACGTCTATAAGTAAGAGTGCATTTCATTTACCGGGGGATTGAACTTTTCCGACAACACTATAAAGGAACGGCTTTGAACATGCCAGTTTAGCTGTTACTGGCTGTTACAACGACTGTATGTATTCTGCGTGGCACATCATAAAGTAAATTAGCCAAAAATCCGCTGCGTACACAGATGTCCTTTTGGACCATGTCTTTCTCGTTACAAAAAATGATCGATTAGTCCCGGTCGTGGCTGGACGATACGAACAGAAGGCTGATGTGCACACGACAGCGTGTGCTTGATATTCATTTTCCTTCAGCACCAGTATAATCACGAATGTCAGACGTCTGGTCATATGAAGTTCCATTTAGCAATCTTAGGAGCTATAGTTGTCATTTTAATTATTTGTGGTAGTTAACACGGTGCATATAGCTACGCTATTGGACTTGTTGGAACTGCAGGGTATACCATTCGCAGATAATTAAACCGAGAGTATCATCCCCGATCGTCATCATTTGGCGAATAAATCTTCTGCAAGAAGAATTAATATATTTGTGTGATTTCCGTCTTAACGGCAGCATTCCCAATTATGCACGAAGGTATCGTTATCTTCGACACATCCGCCTCCATAATTGCCTCGTGTTACGCAACTTGTCGCAATGTTCTTTTTTTTTTGCTACTCCACCGCATCACCAATGTCTTTTTACCCTAAAAAATAAAACTATGTTGTCTAATTTTCTCTCATACTCGCGGCACTAATTTATGTGTACATCAGAGCTGTATTTGTTTGTAGACGTGTAGCACGTGGTGTTCTCTACAAGCTATTTTTTGCAGGCTTCTTCATATGATGGTGTGGAATTGCGGCGTTAATAATTTTGGAATCTTTGGCGGTCACAGGTCTTCATTGTTGCAATGCTGCACAACAACCCTATCGGAAAAAAACGAATGGTGGGCATGGTGGAAACCACCATCCACCATTATAGTGGATTAGTGTAGTGGGTGAATGGTGGCAAATGCCCACCATGGCGCATGGTGGGTATGGTGGGTGCTGCAGTGCCGGCAACACTTGAGCGCGAAATGACGTCATAATCACCGTGACGAGCTGCCACAAAAAATAAAAAAGAATTCTATAAAAACAGTATAAAAAACACCCGTTCCGTAAAAAAAAAAAACAAGGCGCCACGGAGGATCGAACGTGCAACCTGCCGATTCCCATTCAAAGACGCTAACCACTCCGCCACACCAACATGCCGTTGTATGGGTGTTAAATACTTAGTTGGCATACAAACTTACGGTTCAACTTAAGTTATGTTTGTCGTGTACACAACATAGACAAGATCTACACCTGCTACTAAATATTGCACATTTATTAAACACAAGCAACTGCGGCCTGTAACGATTGCCACTATGTTAACGGCACTAGTGCTATTTTTTTTTTTACAATTCACAACTTCAAGAAAAAAACCAAGTGGACTGGGGAGCAGCAATAGTTTACCGGCGGGGTCTGCCAAGTTTAATATCCGTTTCGCGCTCGTTCTAAAGGGTGACATCTGCTCACGCTTTATGAGGCCTCTAGGCTCATTCAATAGATACGCCCGCCTAATTTATTTCATGGAGCATTGGGATGTTTTTCGCGCAATGTAGAGGGCGGTCGAGCCAGCGCAACGCTGTAACTTTTTCGCTAAAGCAACTTCATAACGGCTTGGCCAAAACGAATGCAGTGTGCCGGAAACATTACGCTTCATGTTGGTTCACCAAGCATACGAATTGCCACGTCTGAGTTCTCGTACAAAAGCTAGAGAAGTGCCGGCGAGTGCGACCGGCGGCTGTCGGTGAGAAGACACTTAATTACGTTCTCTGGGAGTGCTTTAATCGCGTCGCATCGACATTTGATGCTTCTTGAGCGGACACCATACACAATGAAAAATGCTTCATTTAGGTTAATTAATGCCATGGCTGCGCTGTATTGTCATACTTAATCGTCGAAATCGTGTATTCTGAAACCCGGAAGCACGGATAACACAATTGTACGGGCTCGGTCGGTAGGCCTAACTTTGATGGAAATCATGGTGGTAGAACATGTAGTGTACTGATCCCAGATTGGTACACTATATAAATTGCCGGTCATTGTAAGCCCACCCATCATCTGCTTACTGCTTCCCAGAATTATCGCGATGGTGGGCAGAGCTTCTCAGCTTGGTACACCATGTGGCCCACCATAACAAGCAGCACCCATCATCTGCTTAGTGCTTCCCAGCATTATCGCAATGGTGGGAAGAGTTTCTCAACTTGGTACACCATGTAGCCCACCATAACAAGCACCACCCACCATGTGCTTAGGGCTACCCAGCATTATCGCAATGGTGGGCAGAGTGACCCATTATTGCCCACTATCTAGCCTCTGCTTTCCACCATCATTTCCACTTTACCCATCATCTGTACACCATACCACCCAGTATGTCCCGGCATAACCACCATATTTTCCACTACGTCCCACCATAGCCATCATAATTTCCACCATGCCCACTATTATTTCCACCATGCCAACTATTATTTCCACTACGCCCACCATGTTTTCCAGTATCCACCATGGCAATTTTTCCGATAGGGAAGGTGCTGTTTACTGATAACGCTTGCTATAGGTCAGCCTAAAAAAAGCCTTATCACCGACACGATCGTGTTGTGTCGCTTGCGCGTCCTCGGTTCCAGAACTGAACTAACAAAGCGCATTGTTATCAAGGCTTATGGTGCATTCAGACGACGGACCGAATCGGGATGTGGCGGGACGGACGGCGTGTCACGTGACCTCACATCATCGATTCCCCTCGTCCGCGCGGCTCGCGGACGGATGAACCCAACCTGTTTCTCACATCGGGATTCTGGCGGGGGAAAGCCGATACTTCAGTGGATTAGCTCGGGGTTTCTGGCAACCAGTACACTTTTCGTCTGCTCGCCGCATGTCCTCCATGACTCGCAAATAGCTACATGACTGGTCGGCATCATCTACGCTTGAGCTTGGTTTACTTAGTTTCCGGTGGCTTTGTTCTCAGGTGATTAAATACGCAGAAATCACTTTTGGGGGTTCGGGAAATGTCGCCGCCGTCATTTGACACGCGAGATTCTTAGCCGTCATGATGGTGAAATATTCTAACTTCTGCAACCGGCGACGTGCCGCTTCTAAAAAAAGGATGGCAGACGCGTTCAGAAGTTCTACAAGTGGGAAACAATGTAGTTGAAAGAACATTCTGCCAGCAACTTCCTTTTCTCCTGAAAGAATAACACTCCTCGTTCATTTGTCACAACGCGACAGACATCGCAGTAAAGCGTCGCTTCTTGGCCCTTGGGGCATCCATGTTGAATACTCTCAAACCGGTCTGCTTTCAGCGCGCGCAGGTGAGCGCCGAACCTGCTGTCGAGGGTAATCCGGCTGTTTTCTCCTAGGACACCGTCCGTCGTGTGGATGCGCCTGCAGGCGGATCATCCGCGGATCACCAGTCCGCGTCCACGAGAAATCCGGATTCGGTCCGTCGTCTGAATGCACCATTAGTGACAGTGATGTGTGGTGCGCATGATTCCATACCACACACTTCCAAATCATACAAAGAGCTCGGGCAAACGAATCTCGGTACATATATATTTTCAACAAAGTATACTTAGAAAAGTGAGGTATTGGGCTAGTTGGTTTCGCATGAATAAAAAACGGCGCTATAGAGATACTGAACGGAACAAAAGAAGTTATGGAAAAAACGTGTTTCAAGGGTCGTGTACACTTCGTAACGTGCGCTTTTTTTCCCCTAAAATCTTTGACCCAGTAACTGTAGCGCAGTTTTATCTAATAATACACTTAGCAACTTGTAAATCCAAATTTTACAAAACGAACTGGGAGTTGAGTGTATTCAATTCCGAGTTGTTACTGTGATCCCGTAGCAGCTTTCCTTGCCTACGCCAGAAACTTTGGGAACTTATGGGAGCGGCAGCCGCTAGCGTGCCGATTGGCGGTAGAAGAGGAAGACGGCGATCGCCGGTGCGCTTGTGGCACGCGGCGGCCGCTGGCAGGGGGCAGTTGCGGCCGAGGTTTAGTTAAGGCTTAGAGGAATGAACAAGGTTCCTGATCTGGTTCCACGTGTTCCCTTCGGGGTTCCGGGCCGAGCAACCTCGAAACCCCTGCACACTGTAGTGTATAGTAATTACGGCATTACGCGCGGGTTATGCCCTCGCGATCTCCGACGACAGCGCAGCTCTGGCCGACTGGGTTGGTCCTACACCACCTCCTGCCACCGGTCAAGACGACGACAGCGTAGCTATGGACGACTGGATTAGTCATACGCCATTTGTTGTTGTTGTTGTTAGTGGTTCATGAGGAAAAGGAAGAAGGCACCTAATTTCTGTCTGCCTACAGGCGACACGGCGCAGTGCCTAACGCCATTTCCTGTCGCCGAGTGATGCCCCCTTCCTCGGAGTCCTGCAACAGTGTCCTTCTTTCCTGTCTTTTCCTTACTTCCGTCGCTCCCTGTCCCACCACCTCGCTCTCTCCTTCCTCTCTCTCTACCTTTTAATCTTATCCTTGTATTCCCTTCTCTACCCCCATCCCTCGTGAGCTACTGTTGAGGTGTCCTCCCCCTGAGAGACAGTTACGGGCTCTTTTTTTTTTTAAATCGCTTCCCCCCATTACGCGTCTCATTCACTGGTGCAGCCAGGGGGGGGGGGGGCACCTATCTTCCTCATCCCCCCCTCCATTTCGCCGATAATTGCCTGCGTCGTTTGCTCGAAGCGGTACGTGAAATTTAGTAATTCTTTGCGCCACAGCGCGAAAGTATGTTAGTGCCCAGTCCTTCGGCGTTTAACACGTCGGTGATTAGCCTCCCCAGTCGCATGCGCGCGGCAGCACTGCGCTTCATCCGCGTACACTTTCCTCGTGCTTCGTCGAAGTTTTCCGAACGCGGAAATAAATTAGACGCCGACACGCTTCTCGGTTTCGCACGATTCTCGGCAAGGTCGTGAACGTGCACGGCGGATGACTTTGTGCATTGGCGTACACATATTGTGCCTATGCCGTATGTATACAGGAAAAAGTCAAGAATCCACAGCACGTGGTGTTATCGCTTCAAGATCGTATTTCACTAATCCGGTTCTGTGTTTCCTCTTCCCGGGTCTGTTGATAATTAGTGTACAGTACGCCGGCGTGGAGGCTTTGCGATAAAAAGGGCACGCTTTGCCGAAACCGAGAGGGAAGGCGTGAGCTCTTTATTATTCACCCGCGTGGCCCTCACTCCCTTCCATTCTTCCTTTCTCCGTGTGCCGCAGGACACTGAGACAACACTCGTTCTGTGTCCCGCGTGTGTTTTTGGGGTTACTTTTCGTAATGATGAACCACCTAACGGCCTACACCAACCTTTTATAAGTCTTATACAAGTGTGTCAACACTACACCTGGCAAACTGGAACTATATATATTGTTCACGTATATAGTACAATACAAGCCGTCGTAACACACGCACAAAAAATAATTTAGAAAAAATATACATAACAATAGTGATATTGTCACGTGACCGTGACGGGGAAGAATGCGCTAACAGGACTCGAAAACACGGAAATTTTCTGGCGATAGCCTTTAAACGTCTGTCCGTCCGCCCAAGCCCTGGCACGCTGCCAGCTCTGGCCTCTTTTATTCTGCTCAAATTGCACATCCCCGGAAAATATGTCTAAGTGATGCATGAGTTCAGCCGCACAATTTGGAAGTATCATGTAGATATACGTCTGGATATATCCGTCTAAAATGAGTGGGATTGGGAAAGGTCTCGGTTTGCAATTTCCTCCAATCTACCGCTTCAGATCTGCTGAAGCTTGGCGATGAATAAATACGCCTAAATTTGTTTTTATAAAAGTTATACGTGATTTCATAATATCGGGTCATTCTATTCCTCTCTGTCCATCCCTCCGCTGGATGTCCATCCCCTGAATAGGACCTTTCTACGCGGGCGCGAAGCGTGAGACCTCGCGCTACGGGATGGGCCTGCCCACTGTTGTTGGGCACGGGGGTGTGGGGGACGTGTGAGCCAGGAACCATATGTATATATATTGTCGCGACGTAAAGACAGAGGTCGTATTTGAAGACGGTGAGAAAACAGCAGCGGGTCGGTCTTTTTATTAACCGCGCGCGCGAGAGAGTTCCTCGTCTTTCTCGTTGTTGCGTTCTGCATAAAAGCGTGCAGATGCGCGTATGCGCTGTCGCCTTCGTCTTTTCGCGGGACGCACGTGACAATATATATGTCGTTCTTCCGTCTCTTCAGAGGTTATAGAGTTCGCGTTGAGGATAGCCGCGGCTTCTGGCGAAATTCTGCCTTGTGCATAATTTCTGACCACTGTCTGCGAATCAGATAGGGTACGTATATGAGCTAACTATGGCTAGGACTGTTGCCAACTATTCTGCTAACTCAGTGTTTCTGCTGTGTGCACTACATGCGCCGGCCAACTGTTTGCCAGTATTGAGGACTACCGCTGCGAAGGCACGTCGATCCGCTTGTTCTGCCGCGTACTACGGACAGCGCTTCCTTGTCCCTACCAAAGGCTTGTAATGAAGACCTGGCTCTGCTCTCTCTTTGACCCTGATTTAGTCCAGGTGTATGATGTTCTTGGGTGTTTTAGCCACACGGAGCCTTTCTCCGACCGGGCTGGGAAGGGATTTCTTGTCAGCATGCTGCTTGTGATAGGCTGTCCCAAGTTTGTGCAGAATGCTCGTGCCCGTTCGTGTCCTGGTTAGTCTCTCTAGTAGCGAGATTTGTTCATGTGTGCATACACTATCTGAAAATATCATCGTGGCATATATTTACCGAAATAATTTCAATCAATGAATCGGTCACACATGAAGTAATGAGTCATTATTAATTCGTGTAGGAAGATAATGCCATGTTCATTACATCGTATTCATAGAGAGAGTCGCTTTGGAAAGTTAGCTCACTAAATCAGTCAACACCACCTTTGATTTCCTTAGTATTGTTAAGCTTATTCGGTGTGCAATAATTTCGGCTCGATATGAAGATGCCAACGACTCGCAGAAGCAATGTAAGTGTAATTATTGCTGGCTAATTGTAGTTTCCTAGTTTTGTAACCATACTAACAAGGTTCTGATTGAAAGCTCATCAACTTTGCAGTTACTGTACACCTGCACTTACTTCACAGTTTGTAAGAACATTTTTTCTTTAAGTGTGGTTGAATAGCCCTACCGAATTCGCCCTGCTCTAAAACGCAATGACTATTTCTACAGCCCTGCATTTTCAAAAGAATATGCTTTTATTGGTATTAACACCGGTTTGTCCAATTTTGTGAAATGAAGCAAGTAAAGAGGCATTGCACATAATAAATTTCGTGGTGATTGATTGATTGCATGGGACAATTAATGATCATAACGCTTTTGATGTGCCAAAACGGCGGAACGCACCTTCTTTTACGTTGTCGATAGTTCAGCCAACCCTCAAAATCTTAACTGTTACTTCGTACCTGCACCACATGTTAGAAAGAAATGAAATAAAATGTCGTGTTTCTTGCACGAATGTATGCATCGCCCGCGAGCACATATAAAGCTGAAGAAGCTGCATGTTCCGATTTTCCAAGGTCCCTTGAACTGGTTATCTAACATTGTCTTCTTTTCACAAAAGTGTGTTGAAGTGGGTGACTCTAGATATCTGCCACCACTTGCATTGCATGTCCATGACTGTCAGTCGACAGACCTTTTCATTCTGCCCCCTATCCCGCTTTCACATGTGTTTGCAGGCAGCTGAGTCCGTACTGGATGATGAAGAGCTTCGACGAGTGGTTCCGGGTCCCTTGGCTGCAGGAGTTTATGTGCTGGCTTGCAGTGTACATTGTGCGGCTACTGGGCAAACCCAACAACAATCAGATGAAGGGCACCATTCTGTCCATGATCACCGTTAGGAATTCCAAATACGACGAGGTACGTATGTTTAGCTTGGGTCGTCACCATTAAAAGTATGATACCGCAATGCGAGTGAGGCAATAGACTTATCTTCCCTGAATGCTGGAGAACGGTTAGTCACGAGTTGCATAGAGGCGACACTTCATCAAAGCACGCATGAGGCATGCACGTGATACGCACAGTGCTTAGTAAGGCAATGTTTGATTGGAATGGAATGGAATGAAAAAACTTCATTTCAGTCCTGCAGGACGTGCTTAGCGGGCGTCTCCCACATAGGTACCGACAGGGAGTACCTGGCAGTTTTATTGGAGACTCTTTGTTTTCCTTTTTGACAATGCAAAAATAAAGGAATGTGCGGTACTCTAGAGACGAACACTATCCTTAAAATTAGGCTGTCGTGTCTCTATCAACAAAGAAAAAAAAAAGGAATGATGCATTCAAAAGCACTATATGCTCTCGAATTCAATCAAGCCCACAAGTTTTCCTGCCTTTTCGCGTGTAGAGCGATGGCTTTGCTGCACATATGATTCTATACCTACACCCTGATCAAATATAAAAAGATAGTGGTCAAAATGCAGCGTGACATGCCACTGTGATAGCTAGAAGTTCGGTGACCAAATGCATTCGTCTTAGCGTTGTATTACGGTCTAGTTAAGGCACTGATAACTATCAGTAACAACTGCGTGACTTCAACATCTTGCATAAAAATTTTCTTTCAATTTTTTATTGTCAACTAGCTGAAAAAGTATTTCATGCATACAGTGCGCCTTCCTTTTGAAAGGTGCTATTGCATAGTTGAAAGAATACGTGTGTATTCGTCAGCAATGCATATGCTTGGCTGATTGACTATGGCATGTTTTCGAGGTAACGAATGGCTCACAAAAAGTGGCAAACAGCGATAAAACAAGACCACCTAAATATTGGCAGCCTTATAACGCATTTTGTTAATGCGATAACAATTATATAAAAGCTACAGGCAAATTTTTGCTGTTGGCATTTTGCTGCAGAATTCAAAAGTGACAAATGAAGGCAGTGCTAGCTGTTGTCGTTCACGTCAGTTCACACAACCACGGCCGTGACACAACCAAGCACCGCCACGCGAGGTGGGCGGAGTTTTGACTTGCTCGTACTCTTCCTCCTCCTCTTCCTCAAGCGCGCAGCTGAGCGCATGCGCCATCTGGGTTTCCTTTTCAACGCATGGCGCTGAGCCAAGCTCCCAACTAGGGCTGCAAAAGTTGCATCTTTTTCTTTTCTCAATCTCTCTCCTTCCTCATTTCAACACCGCTTAAAGTGCATAGTCTTACCGCGCGACATGTGTTAGACGGAGGCCGCGTAATTTTAAGTTTTGGAGAGACAGCTCTAGAATTACTGTACATGCTACCTAAGCATATACAGTAACTCGAGGTCGAAACGCTCACCCCTTTAGACAGGCGTTCAGACGTCGCCGATGTACGAGTGTTATGTGTCCCATTCCTGCCTCGCAGAGCTTGTTAATTTGATAACAGGAAGTGTGTGTTTTCCACAATTTATACACCTTATAAAAATACTAACCTCTCTTTATATTGTTGTTGAATAATGTTCTATCAATATTATTGCCTCAATCGCTTTTCAAGTGAAACAGATTCAGTAACCACGCATACAAAATGTAAAATAAACTTCAGTTGTAGAGAATTTCAGAGAAAAGTTGAAATAATGTAGGGGTTCAGCGGAAGAATAAATCGTGAGGAAAGTTACAATTCTTGGAACTTTCATCAATTGAGAGATGAAGAAACTTGTGTGCAAAAGCGGCTGTATATTGTGTCGTGCAGATCTTGGTTGTCTCACCTGTGCTTCTCGTGTTAGTAAAATGTAGAGCTACTTGCATATTCGAGAGAGCCATATATTATTGACTCAAGTGAATCTCTTAACTTTACAGGCGGGGCCCATGGTGTGCGAGCTGAAACGTCGTGGAGTGCCAATGCTGATGTTCTATGGTGAGCGGGACAAGCTCATCGATTCAGCGGTGAGTGAAGAGATGGCCGCCATGCTGGGTGTGCAGCTGGATTCCGTGCACGTCTACAATGGCAGAGATGACAAAACCGCTGTCCTATTGCAGTCTGGTAAGTGTAAACTTTGATATCTAACAGTTCTGGTGAAAGTTTTGCTAGTGGACATCAATCACAGCTTCTCTGCACAGTTGTGAGTAGACTGGCCACAGGAGAATCAAAACCTGGGCAGGCGGGTACCATGAGGACCTAAAGCAAACAAATGAGCGATGAACAAATACAAGCAATGGTGTTTGTCTTTTCTTGTCATTCACTCGCCCATTGACACTTCGTCCTCAATAAATGACAAATTAGACCAGCAAAACTTGTCTTTTCTGCATCCATGACTTTCTTCTTCAGCTGCTGCTGATAGTTGCAGGCTAACGTGTCAGTGCAACGTGCAGTATCTTACTCTGGAAATAACCTGCTGAGCTAGTACAACTCCCGAATAAAATCAGAAGGTGAACAAGTGAAAAAGAATGTTGAGGAGAGGAGACTTGGTTGGCACAAGCCAAACTGGCTGAACAAAAAATATGCTTAGAAGAAGTTGATCGAGAGAAAGCCAGAGCTGAGCAGACACGCTTTGTTAGCGTGGATGAACTAACATGGTGGTACGGTACTCTACGGACAAAAAAAGTTTTGATCAGTGCATGCTGAATATTCAAATATGTGCTGCCCGCCCTGTGCTTCTTTCATGAAAAAAAAATAAAAAAATAAAAATGTCCCCACCTCCTCGAAGGGAATCGTGAGGACATGCGAATGCATTGCATAGCGTCTGCTATAACGGCCTTTCGCACGTGAGAACCCAGGGTTACAAGAATGTTTTCTTTTTTTTTTCTTACACAGTTCAGCCAATGCACCGTTCGCCGCACCCATTTTTCTGTTGTAAGAAATGCGGTTTGCGTTTCCAGCTCTAGTAGCTAGCGTGCACTGTTAAAAAATACTATGAAATAAACAAATAGCAATTTTGGATCGGTGTTGGCGTTTTAAAGCGGCGTCTCGAGCACGCATTTCCGGATGTTATTGAGAGTCCACCAGCCAGCGAACGGTCGAGAGTGAAGCACGCGCTTCACTTCATCACATGGGAGAGTGGGGCACAGGGAGTAGAGAGAGCGAACGGCGAGAGAAGGAGCGACGAAACACTGCACCTGTCATTGTACCTCATGGCCATAATGTCAGAGTCTCATCGACACAAACGCTACACAAACCCTGGCAGCACAAACGCTATAAACTCGTTTCAAATTCTCTGCATTGAGGCGGTGGCAAGTCATGTTGAAGTCATGAGGTGGGAGCTTCGGTCACTAGGAGCGAGAATAAGCGCGCGTGCCCGCAGCTGTTGCTGACAGCTGCCGACGCCGAAGCCTGACAAGGTGGAGGCTCCGGTTGCTGGAGACGCACGCGTTCGCAAGCTGTTGCTATGAGAGAGGGCGGTGGACGGATCCCGATGGAGACCTGACCTAGCTCGATTAAAAAAATTTATATGCACTTAAAAAACTCGAGCCACGCACAGAGCCTTCCCAGACGATTTCAGGGGCGAGGTAAGAAAATAGAAGATTAGGCTTCATCTTCACCGGCTTGTACTAACACATTTCTTACAGCAAACTTAGATGTATATAAAATGCTTCGTTAAATTGACTTGTTGTTCTTTGAAAGTGCTACATAAATTCAGAAAAATGCTGGAGTGAGAATAATGCTTGTGTTGTCTCTGATACTATGATTTTACTTTGTCAAGTACTTGAAAAGTTCATGAGGCTGTACTTGAAACATATCCCTGTATGACCAGCCCCTACAAATAACCCACACTAATAACTTAAACTATACAAAAAGAATAAAAGAATATATGGATAAAATCCTCACACATTATCCACAACTCACTTTTTAAGCACATTTATTTCGCTCTTTGATGTGGGTTATAATAAAATGTATACCGTATTTACTCGCATAATAGGCGCACTTTTTTTTCAGAAAATCCGGCTCAAAGTTAGAGGTGCGCCAATTACGCGGGGTAAAATTTTCGAAAATTTTTTCAACTCGGTTCTCGCGCCTTAA
Source organism: Rhipicephalus annulatus (assembly GCA_013436015.1). NCBI lineage: Eukaryota > Metazoa > Arthropoda > Arachnida > Ixodida > Ixodidae > Rhipicephalus > Rhipicephalus annulatus. Next base: position 543,618 of record WOVY01010532.1, read on the forward strand.
ATCTGCACACTTGTTAAGTAAAAGGCGACTTTATCGTTTACCAATTAATTCAGCATAAAACAAACATACCTACGTACCTTTTAATGAACAAGCGAGAGCCGTCAACTGCACACACACACGTAAAATTTATTTACACAAAAGTCGTAGCCGTTCCTCCTTTTCCCTATTCGGAGTCCGAGTCGGAGATCACACATTCATCCTCGCCGAGCGGGGATTCGTTTTCGGTGTCCGAATCATCCGCACACCACAACATGTCATCCTCACTCGCATCCAGTGCGTTCGAGATACCCGTCTTCTTGAAGCTTTTCCTGACGACTTCGTCGAAGATCGCCTGCCACGCTTCCACGATCCAAGCGCACAGCATTTCCACAGGCGGCCTCTTAATCTTACCACCTGGAGTCAGCTGATATTGTCCTCCAGCCATCCAAGTGGTGTACAGCCTTCGAACATTGTCCTTGAAAGGTTTATTCAAGGACATGTCCAAAGGCTGCAGTATCGATGTGAGGCCGCCCGGAATCACTGCCAGATCTGTGCGCAGCTCCTTTAGCTCATCTCGTACGCGGTCTACTAGGTGCCCACGAAAACTGTCCAGGACAAGCATGGACGGCAACAACAGACCACCCGGCCGCCGACCCCAGACTGTTTTCACCCAATCCACCATGAGTTCCGCGCTCATCCAGCCTTTTTCCTGGACTCTGACGTAGATGCCTTGAGGGAATTTTGCCTTTGGGAGCGTCTTACGTTTAAAAATAACGTGAGGCGGTAGCTTACGCCCATCCGCTGTCACCGCCAGCATTACGGTGCATCGTTGTTTATCAGCGCCAGACGTTCTGACGATGACGCTCCGTGCACCTTTCTCCTCCACTGCCGTGTTCCACGGCATATCAAAGCAAAGGGGGGTCTGATTAGCGTTGCCGATCTGGGACAAAATGAAGTCTTTCTGCTGTCGGAGCTTTATAACAAAACTGTGGAAGTCCACCACTTTGTCCTCATATGCTGCGGGCAAGCGCTGGCACAAGGTGGTCCGCCTTCGCAGTGCGAGGCCATGGCGCCGCATGAAACGAGTTGTCCATCCGGAGCTGGCTTTGAACTCTTTTGCTTCGATGCCCTGCGCTCGGGCTATTCTGCGCGCCTCAGTCTGCACAATATCCAACGACACAGCACAGCCGTCTTGTCGTAGCTCCCGTATATGCCGGACCAGTTGCTCTTCGACGTTCGGATACCTGCGGAAAGCCCGTCGTGTCTTCTTCGTCGCCTTAAGTTTTTCTTCTTGGTCCCTCCAGTACCGAATACTGGTTTCTCCAACGCCGAAATGCCTGCTTGCAGCCCGGTTGCCGTGCTCCAGCGCGTACTGCACTGCCTTCAGTTTAAACCCAGCCGTGTAGCTCGCGTACTTCCCCATGGTGGAACCAAAGTTCAATACACGACCACAACATACGCACACCGCTTGCAAAATGGCGTTTTTTTTCTTTTTCTCTGATGGTGGTGATGGCGATCGAGCCCCCGGCGTTGTACACGTGACCTCCAAAAAGCGCGGCGATTTCGGGGGTATCAGTAATTGATGGAACAGCCGTTTTTTTTTTTCGCTCATGGACGCTTTTTTTTTTTCAAGTTTTATTTCCACAAACACGTTGGTTAGGTCGTTGCACTTCGAATTTTTTTATTTGCTCGTCGATTTGCCTTCTTTTTTTTTTCAGGGTATGGGGACCGCGTTCCAACTGCACCGCTGGGGGGTAGAATCGTTTCTAATCACGGCCAAGTTCGGGGTGCGCCTATTATGCGCGGAATTAAAAAAAATCGAATTTTCCGCGACCAGACTAGGGGTGCGCCTATTATGCGAGTGCGCCGATTATGCGAGTAAATATGGTATTTTCTGTTCAGATAGTTGTAGGTAATTTATTTTGTCTGTGTTGTATGTTCCATGTCCCATGTTGTTTCCTGTTTCCAGGCAAACCTGATGGAAACTGTGAAGTTGTCTGCTTCAAGCAAGGAACACACTTTGCATTCAAGAAGTACCCAAATATACTTAACGATTTTATACTTCAGTTCTGGATTAGGAACGAGCGCACCTGCACTTGATTTTGTGTGCAGATTATGATGTATGACATTTTTTTTATTATTATTATTATTACAGTGCACTCCTAGTGGTGCTTTCAGATCTGTCAGACATTATTGCAAATGTTTTTGTGAGAACATTTATTTTTGTGCAATTGATTTTAAACCCAATTTATTTGTACAAATGCACAACATAGTTTCGTTTAAGTGATCCAGTTTCTGGAAACACCGTCGTCTATGCACTAGCTCCATATTAACAGGTCATGTTCGTATTCCGCCCCAGCACCAAAAATGGCACAGTCAGGAATTTTTAGCAAGTGATTGTTGCTACAATTTGAGTTTCTGCAAGATTGTGCCCATGGTAGCTCAAAGGTCCTTCAAGAATTTTGCTTGCAGTTGGGAACTGTAGAGAAAGCACCAATGAAATAAAAAAGAACTCTTGGTTAACACTAGTGTCACTTAATAAGATGCCGCTTGGCAACCCAAATATTTGTGATGATGTATCCTCTTCTGCAGTCATAGTGTATATTGGCAGAGCAGAAAAACACTGCAGTCAGCACTGATTTGCTGATGTGTGCAATGATCATGGACAACATCATTTCCTTTTTTACAGACAACTGGCAGTGATCATGTCTAGAATATATTGTTAAAAATGGAAGGATCAGTATTCACTGATGCTCTTACTGGGTCATTCACTAATTGAATGCCACCCCGAAGTGATAACACAATGCCCATGTTGACAGTGGATTCCATCTAAGACAAGCATTAAAAGCTAGCATCTGTTGTAAGGCAATGCCTATATATTGTTATTGACCAATACAAATAAATGAATCTGTTTTACTTGGCTGTCATCATTTCTGGATTGGTCAATGAATTAAAAACACTGCTTCAATGAAACACATGTACACACGCACATACTCAATGAGCCTCACGTAGGCACTACACAGCTTGCTACGAAACTTCTGGAGTGAAGGTAGGGTTGCCATCTTACCACTAAAAAAAAAATGCTGCTCTTGGGAAGGGGTGGGGGAGGAGGTACTTTTATTGGTAGTGTAATTTAGGTTGAAAAACACCATGTTCAGTGTTTGCCACACAATGTCATGTATTTTAACATTGCTTGCCTGGTCTTAAATCAACGTATGTGTATGTACAAAAAAAAATTAGGGGACCCTTAAGCTTTGCCTTTACGAGTTTAGCGCGATAGCAACATTCTGTTCCTATTGTCTAATTCAAAAACATTTAGTGCATGAAACCTTTTCGAATTCGCTATGAAGCCACTTTATGGCCTCGAGGGAATAGGCCCAGTAGCGTGTGTGCCTGTTGTAGTGCAGTACCCTCTTTCAACCACGGAGCCATTATGAAAATCGCATATTCTGACGCCCATTGGAAACGACGCATGTACCACGCATTATAACTGCACTATTTCATGTTGCATTGTGAAGCATATATACAGGACGCGTTTGCTTGTGAAGCATGAAAACTACTTTCTCTGCATTTCCAAGCAGAGGAAGTTCTTTTAACTGTTTTCACAAGCAGAGGTATGGCCGTGTGGTAGAACATCTGCTTGCCACGCAAACAACCAGAGTTCGATCTCCTCTTGGACCCAAACAACCTTGGTTCAGTCCACTGTGCTCCAAATTTTTTATCATATTTATTTTATTTTCATTGTTCTCAATTTTTCATAAGATGATTTTTCGCTCACAACCAACGACGCCAACACAGAGACCGACATTTCTGCAAAATGAGCTCTTTAACGCTATCGCATTAATGATGTGTTTGCTCCAACAGGCACATGCTCAGTCTCATTGCATTTATGCACTGAAAAAACAATGAGGTTGCTTGGATTTGATTTAGGCCTTAGAGAATCTGCACAGTGTATGCACAATTGTGAAAAAGAGTTTAGGGATCAATCGATGCTGCTAATTTATCTCAGTAGCCTAAGAAAGACAAGAACATTCTCAGGCTGGTCCAGGGGTCCAGCATAAATGCACGTTTGACCAATGCGCTGCTCTTAATTCTTTACTAACCTGTGCTAGAGTAAACTTGCATTCTTTACTGGTGCCTCAGCTTGCAATTGTATGTGTTGCATTTAGGAAATTGCTAATTTTGTGGCATTCCCACACGACTGAGCAGCCTTATGGCATTCAAGCAGCACAATGCACCAGTGGGAAGCCGAAAGCATTCCCAGAAACTGAACCCTCTCCAGGGATTAATGTGGCAGTCACTCTAAACTTCCCGAACCATACTTCGAAAAGTTTGGAAAATTTAAATTGACTTTTATGTGGATTCAGGATCCATTTGTGGAACACTTTCGATCAATGTGTCCCACAGATAGATCCGAAATTCCCGTCACTGCATTAGAGAGCTTTGCGAAATCACGCCGTTTCCGCCATCATAACCCAAGCCATAAGTCGTGTTGGGCCTTTCCATAAATCTTGCGTGCACAGACGTATGAAGCTTTCGCTGCATAGCCATAGAAAGCTTTAACACACTATAGAGTAGAATTCTGTTCCTTGCTTTTCAACTGCACTGGTGTCGATTACCACAGGCGACAAAGACGAACGCTGCAAGTTAAAAACAATCGATCGGTGAAGAGCTGCCCTGATGCAACTGCTGGCATTCGCATGGTTCAAAATTTCTGTATAACTAGCAGTACACAAGCTTTTTGATGCTCAAACAGGACACATTGTGGACAGGGTTCAATAGACATTCCTTTATTTTGTAACAACTAGTACAGAGAACCTGTTGACACGGTTTCCACAATGAAAACAAAGACAAGGAGGTGAGCAAAAAGTATTGTGCCACATTCCCAGTAGAATTATTCTGGCAGTGATAATGTTTTTGGGGGGTGTGCCACTGTAAATGTCTCCTCACTGGTGCCTACTCACCGGATGGGGGGTGTGTGTGTAGAACGAGCAAACGAAATAAAAAACAAAAGCTTGCAGTGCACTGCACAGACGTGAAAGATGTGGCAGCCTTCCACATCCGATAAAAAAAAAAAACCCACCAGCCAGTAACTTGCATAACTGCCGCTGGCCAAAAAAGACGAGATATGACTCGGCTCCATTAAAGCAACATGATGAAACCATCGCGCCATTTGTCAACCGATGGCTGCCTACACCAAGAATGCTGCACTGATAAATTGGCGCAAGCTCACGGTACACAGACCAAGGAAGTTCTACGTACAATGTATTTTACAGACCACAAGAAGCTTTATGACGCACAGGAATGTGAGCATGATCACCAGCTGGGACTTGTCCTCTTGGTCGAGAAAAACTAAGTAAAACAGTGGTGCTGCAGCATAGTACCACAGCTGTTGGCCTGACAAAAGAGAGAGACAAGGCACGAGCTCAGCATGAAGACCATGCTCAGTGCCTGGATGGCGCATGCTGCCTGGCCTGTTATTACAGCCCAGCCACATCACGGATGATTAGAGATTTAGGACAAGCCGCCCTGTCCAAGCCTTAATGTCCCCTTGCCTTCTTGATATTTATTGAACAGGTGGTGAAATCGCAAAACAATTACAATTTACAATCTGCATTTTAAAAGCAATGTCTGTGTAAGAATCATTTCCAGCACAATCACAGCACTCACAAGCTCCGTACAGTGACAAATCGATTGCAAAGAGTTTACCGTATCAGGTAAACTCTGAAAATCTGTTGTCTCTTAACTGTGTTGATCAAATATAAAATTTTGAAAAGTTTCTCTCCTTAAAATGCTTACTTCTTTAAAGGGTTCCATTGAATATTTTTATACTGCTCTAAATGTTTTTGTCCTAAAGAAAATTTGATCATATACAAAATCAAATTAGATTATTAAAGTTTATTGTGAAATGCTTACGAAGAAAAGGCTACCTACTTGCTTACTATTGAAAATAAAAAACAAAAATGCCAGCAGAAAATTTTAGCATTCTGAGAATGGTTTTCTCATCTTAACAATGAAAATCTTTTCAGTCAAACGAACATGCCATATTAGCCCCAAATAGTTTGGGACAGGGAAGCGGTTAATGTCTACATAATCTAATTTCTACGAAACTCTAGCTGATATGTAGGCCATAGATGAAACGGTTGGGCCTTGTATTAAGGAACCACTTGTGCATCAGCCAAGCACTGAGCATGCATCCATTTCCACTGCACCATTATGGCATCTCTTTACCATGCCAGTACCGAGCACGCTTTGTACAGCCGATCACTTTTGTACCAAGCTGCCCGAAAGAAATTCTAAATGCCTTGCATCTGCGCAGATATCACCTGAGCTGTGCTTGGTTGTCTTCTCGAAAACTGAGAAAAAACTATGGGACAAGTGGGTGGGGAAGGAAAAGCCCTAAACTACACACAGAACAACAAGTACACTTGCGACGGTTACGAGACATGCAAGACATACTGCTCACTTGACTGCTCGTGTATAACGCATCACCTGCACCGCTCACCTCCACAATATAGGAGAGTCTGTTTTGTATTTTCTTTTTAATATAAAGAACAAACATTCAAGTATTAACAGTGCTCGAACACTTGGAAGGGCTCGCAATCAACAATCACACCTCTGGACGAAACAGGTACAGACCCTTAAAAAATTACAGCAAGGTGACGAACAACAGCTACCTACAGCTTTGCAAGATGGTCTCCGCATCCAAGAAGTCAAGTTTGTCTGCAGTAAAGTATGCAGAAGTGATCGTCAAAAGTAAAACAATGATATACTAACAGCTGTCGCTTAATATGCTTTTTTTTTACAGCATAAAACCTGCCCTAGCTTAGGTGTAAAACACTCTAAAAATGTACAAAACTATGTCACTGGGAGTTGCACAAGCTAAAGTTAACGACAGAATAACACTTACGCTCTAAGCTTCCAAGGAGTGCACTTAAAGCACGTTGCAAAGGAAGGTCTCTTCCCAACAGGCAATCAACATCACGTTTTCGGGCTCTGTACAACCAGTACAATACAAAGTGAAGAATTGTGCTATAAACAACAAAAAAATTGGCAGTTTTTTTTACCTTGGTGTATAAAGTTTGATTCATGGGAATATCTCGTAATGTACAAGATTGTATTTAAGGAAGCCGACCACCAAACTGTCAACCGACTACAAAAGAAGGGGAAAAAGGAACTTTTTAATTTTGATTGTTACGTGGATTGCATGTTTACATAACGTGTGCAAAAAAGAATTTGTGAGTAAAAAAAAAAATGCCCGCCCAACAACCTTAATGTAGATGTTATCAATCTTGTATGCATGACGCCTCCATACACTTGCCACCAATGCATTCAAACATCATCTTCGAAACAGATTCTATAAAATCACTTTCACTGTTCCGTCAAAAGACTACATTCTCGTATCCAATACACACACACCAGCATGAATATAGAAAATTGTTACTGCCAGTGACTGTGGCATATCAAGCAGCTACAAAAGCTTCCATTCATAGTAACTTGAGCATTTACACACAAACTGCACGATAGAAACAGAAGGAACAAACTTCCGAGGAAATGTAGTTTCGTCTACATACGTACAAAGTACTGCTGAAAGCACCGGGTGAACTACACTCGGGTACTAAAAATTCAATAAATTATAAAAAAAAAAGGAAGCTACATTGCCATAGGTGAAAAAGTGTCGTAGCTCCATGTATGCAAAAGCTCATGTGGAAAATAAGGCCACGAATTCGTCTGGCAGTATTGTAATTCTCAAATTATTTAAGCCACTGGAATGTTTCGACACCAACCAACACAACTATTAGCTGCCTATGCATATATGTGGTGCCACACAAAACAAACTGTGGCTAGCCAAGTTTGACATTGATAGACAGTGCATATAATGAGCTCACTATCAACAGAGGGTGGCATGTGCACTATGCGTCTGCACCTATCTTTCTCAACTCCTTTTAACAATGTCATTTGACCACCGATCACAAAGCAAGTTGGCATGTTAGTGGAATTTCATGAAGCAAACTTGTCAAGCTCGGGCATTCTCAAAGGAGCTGGGGCGATACAAAGCTCGGATAGTAAGCCATCTTGTGAGCGATGGCTACAATGAACATCTTGCTTTCTTGCGCAGGAAATCTCTAGCTTGGTTGTCACAATAAACTAGTGGTAACCAGGTTAACAAGAGCAGCCTAAATAACCAAGCCATGATATTTTTCTCAAACACTGTTGGTTCTGTTACTGTATTGCATTGTAGGCAGAATTTCAGAGAGTCAATGAGAGTTCTAAACTGCAGCAATGGCCAAGCCTACTTAGCTCTGAAGCCATATTTTGAAGCAACTCATATTTTCAATAGCTTTAGTCAAATATTAAGGTAGCTTGCACGCTACCGCTGCTATGGTCAGGAATGCCTGCTCACTGCTGAAGGATATGAAATCCCATGAGTAGGAAGAGAAAAAATTCTACAGAACTAAACCTTATCAATTCCGCTGCCCTGCCATGTGCCAAAGCAACAACTTGCTGATCAATGATGGCGTGACATTATTAAAACGCAGGCATGTTGCACTTCTCGGAGTACAAGCCGACCCCACCCCATCAGGCATCGTGCCAAAGGTACACCCATTGGGCTGTTGGCATCTTGCACCCCTACTTGACACATCACCAACCAACAACCTATATAGCAGCAGATTACAATAATGAGATTGAAGAGGGGCCGTAAGTTTTAATCAATCTGGCTCGGGTAACAAGGAACCGCAGGAACAGTGAGCAACTGTAGTATGCATTAGAATGAAGGCTGGGCAAGAGCTTGGCAGTGAACCACAACTTCACGCACGCAAACATACACACACTCATGAACAAGTGGGGGCAAGTCTTTACATGACACCGAACAAGAAAGGGACACTGTCAACGTCGTTTTCAAAGATGCCGCAGGCGTCCTTGTCCGCCAGGTAACTCGAGCACAGCTCCAAGTGGGGATGGCAGCAGCAGAAACAGTTGCGCTGCGAGTGTGCCCCACCAGCGGGCCACACCCAAGAAGAGAAGGCTGGTTGGTGTTCCAGCATGTGTCGCCTTTGTGCGACGCAAAAACATTCCTCCCCACAATATAAATGGCGGTGCTCTGCTCTGGACCACAGGTGCATTCGAAAATGCAAATTCGGGCAGGACTGGAGAATACGGCAGCACACTGGCACAGCATGACGCGCACTGACATCCTGTTCTGGGGCAGACAGATCCAAGGCAGCGTCGTTTGGGAAAACGTTTAAAGCAAGCACCTTGCAAGAGAAAACCACACCCTCTGCTTATGGGCACACACACACAAAAAAAGGGGTTTGCACAACACAGTGCACCTCTGTATTACATCAAACGAAATATAATTCATTTCTTTTAATGACTGCTACAGCAAAGTGCTTGTGACCTGTCACATGCTGCTCTCTGATAAATACTCTGAACATAGGTAACAAAATTATCGCTCCTTCCAAGACATTGCTAATTTTGCACGTGGGTTTCCGAAACTGCTGAAAACGTAGTCCTAAACAGCACCTAAAACCGCAAATTTGCGATTCACAATGCAGTTGCTACAATTACTGCCCGCTTGAAACACTCTTCTCTTCTTGCATTGGAATAATGCTGCTATATATATAACAGTCTATAAGGCAAATGGAGAATCGCCTAGCCATCAGCCGAACCTGGGAAGGCCTTTTTGGAGATTTATTGGCAGTGAAGTGAAACAGGTTCGTAGCAGACTGATGGCGTCGCAACAGGTGAACCGATGTTGCTCACATGCACACGAGTTGTAGACAATGGTGCAGTGCATAGCCTCTATAGAGAAGAAAACAAGCACAGGAAATGCAGACACGATGCTACTGATCAACCAACGTGCATGTTAAGAGTAAATGGTGATCCGATTTGTTCACGTATGTTCTACCTTGACTACAGCCGTGCAACACTGAAAGACATTATTGTGTAAAGAGAAAGGAAGCTGCTTTGAAGGTAGAATGAGAAAAATTTTCACGAGCACGTACACTGTATTCCACAGATACCACAAGCAGCTCCTGGAGCTATGTAAACAGTGAAGCCACAAAAGCTGTTTGACGAATTTTTCGCTGAGTAGTAATATGGATGCTCACAATTCCTTTTTGAACAGAGTGGAAATTGCAACACATATTGTGTAAAGACTGAGCACATAAAAAAAACTAACCGATGAAATAATGATACCATCCCGTTTAACTCTGTCACCTAAAAAAAAAAAAGTTCGTAACTGCAAATGCTTATTCCAGCCGATACTACACTAAACGGCAAGAGACTGCCATGCACGACTCTGCCACCTGTCACGTTCCTCTTTAGCAATACAGGTAAGGCTGAAACTTTTCAGTTATTTTGATCTTAACTACATGTCTCTCTTGACACCCACCCATTCACATGGCCTGTAACTTCAGTTATTTCGATTACGAAATTGAGCCTTGCCAGGTAGGCCATGATATAAAAAAAGTTTCCCTTCTCCCACGAGGAGTAGTAGGCTAGAAACCCGCTTTCCAGGCCAACCTTCCTTCATTCTCATTAAACACCTTGTTCTTGAAGTGTCTTAAAACCACGATGCGATATGAGGGACGCCATTAGTGGAGGGCTCTCGAAATTTTGACCATCTGGTGTTCTCTAACGTGCACTGAAATCTAAGTAAATCTCCATTTTACCTCCATCGCAATGTAGCTGCTGCAGCGAAATCTTGCTAGAAACAGTTAAACCTCCATACAACACTGCATTTCTCTCGGAACAACTTGTCCTCAGAACACCGCATCTTTCGAACCTCCATTTAACGAAGCGTGTATATCCGCGATTTCAATGCAATGGGGCTACACTGCTGCCACAAAACTTTTGCTGGAGACTTCGGTCATACAGTTGTGTTGAACACTATCTTTACAAGCTCTTTTTCAAGTTGCGTGCTATGCAGCAAAGAGCTGTTGCCAAAGTGAAGCGGTGCATTTTATGGCAGCAGCTTTAGAAAACAGCCCAACTCAACGCGTTCCTTGTCTTTGGAGCAGTGCCAAGGGAGAGCATGCGACCAGCTCCTAGCATGTGGGAACGCTAGCGCAGACACTACGCTACCACCTCTACAGTGCTCTGTATTCAGCTCTGCATACGCGGTATATTAGTACTCGACATGGTGTTTTTGTTATCACCACGTGACAAGCATGATTCCCTGCAGAGGCAGCAGCGCTAGATGTAATCAGCTCTTACTTCCATGTGATTGTTCAGGAAATGGATATTGCCAATGAAGCTGTTGGCTCGTAAGCGATTTCAATAGGTGAGAAGTCGCTGCCGCTTCTTTCGCAATGTCACCCATCTTCCTAATCATCCTGATTTGATGAGGCATTGGGGACTCTACGAAGAATATAAGATGAATTATGAACATAAGCAATTAAAACGGGTGTCCTCACTGCAACTGAGTTTGTTGGTAAGGGCGCTGCTACAGCCAGTTGTAATTAGGAGCCGACTGTTTTTTTTTTCTTTTATTATGCTTGCACTTACCAGCAGCACCACTACAAGCTCTAGAAAACTATGTGTATTTTCAGTGATACAGCCAACTGAAAAGAATGTTGAGCAAATATTCAGCAGCTAATCAAATTTATGCTGTACCGCACATGCTTGATTTTTTAAAATTAAGCACATGCAAAGTTACAAAACAGAAAACTTGGACCATTAATAAAGGTGCCGTAATTGACGTTGTCATCTAGCTATTATAAGATTTAAGATCACAAACTTATCGGCTTTGTGGCAAGCGATGGTTCTCGACACTGAGCATTCATCAGAGTGAGTAGAAAGCATGTGGTTCAGTTCCGTGAATGTTACAGCACTGGCATCGCACCCACTGAGAAACTCCATAAGCTTGGTGACAGGTCGTAGCGACAGAATAGATATGACAGCTCAGCTTAAAGGTGTCATAGCTGCACTGAAACACTGTGGTGATGACTTCAGACTTCATTGAAATACTATAAAATTGTAGTAGTTGGATCTCAGGCTTAAAAAAATTTATTCTTATTTGGAGTTTTTGAAATTATTTTTTCATACTGCCTTATCATTGAAACATTCTTCCTGCACTTCCTGTGCAAGAAAAAAGCCTTTGGCGACAGTACAATGCACAAGGCAGTGAATTTCAATTTAACAAAATTTAGGTGTAACAAAGTATTGCCGGTTGTAGACTGTTATATCGAGGTTTAACTCTATTTCAAACATGAATGGTCACAGCAAGTGCACCAAATAATTTTTTAAAATTTCTTATTGTTGTGACACCAATGGTTGCAGAATTTGTCTTGTAGGTGCCATGGGTGTTGAAAACACAGTGGTGAGCCAAAAATGCCAATTTAATGCTAAGCCTGATGAGATTCTAATGATGCAATATTCACTTTAACTTGATGGTAACCACACCTACCTTATCAGTACTTCACCCAAAAGAAAAACGATGTGAAAAGTTTAAAAGAGAATAAAAAATAAATGGCTGGCTACTGTAAAAGAAACTTTGTTTCATGGTTCCAAACAGGCACAGTTGACTGGACAAACATAATTTTGCACACTCAACATGACAAAAGACCTAAAATAATGAATGGTGGTGAAGTCTCTATCATATGAACAGTCTAAGAGTATGGAGATGCTGATGCTGCCTTAAACAGTGTACACTATACTTTAAAAGCAGAGTTAAAAAGCACACGGAATCACCTTTCTTTCTGCATTTAAAGTAGGCATTTCCAGCTGGCAGTATGCCTTCCCACATGCAAGCCTAAACCTATACACCCGACCAGGAACACATAAATGAAGAGAGGTTAGTTGTGAAATTCTGCCTGACAACTACCTGTTCTTTTTCAGGATATAGTTATTGTTGCTGACTGAATTTGGCTAACACATTCTACAATGAAAACTAGAACAATACATCAATTAGGGTCTTTCAATGTTTTCCAGTCAAACGCTGCACTGGACTTAGAAAACTTTGGGCAAGATCTGTACAACCGTGACTCATGCACGAAGACATGTATCAAGGCGGGCATGTTCATTGTTCTCATCACAAGGCCCTGCATGACTTTGTGTTAACACTTTGCTAGAGGAGCTGGCATCACTTGGCCCCTGTTGCACGACGTACCAAGGTCGTCAACACAGACTGTGCGGTATTTTTGCCAACGCAATGGTATAGAGAAACACAAAACAACTATAGTGATTCCGTGCCATTCCACCCTTGTGGCCTGCCCCAGAACAGGAATGCCTACGAGATTTCCACGAAAGGCGATTGTTCCAGGAGGTTCCTCAGGACAGCACAGTGCGGGGTGTTGCGAGAACATTGCGGGCTTGCCATGTGCGCCATGGCTACGGCATGAAGAAATAAATTATTGATGATGGACATAAAAGGTCCCACAATGAGATTCTTGCAGGAGTCTGCAGATGCTTCACGGGTATCTGTCCAGATTCGCACCACTTAAAACATTGGAGAGGACCGACGGTCCTGCTGTGATAGACTACCTGCAACAAAAAAAAAAAAAAGGAGACCCTTAAGCTTTGCCTTCTACACACAAACACACACACACACACACACACTACTGCCTTCCCAATTGCTAGCCTGCCTTCAAATCTTGCTCCTCTCTTGAGACCTGAAGTGGGCCCCAAGGAAAGTAAAGGTGCAAACACCCTCTGGATTCTATATTTATTGCGTCTACATTGAACTTTCACTCACAACAAAAGATGCCACCGCCAAAACAGGAAACTCTGCGAAGTAATCACGTTAAAATAAAATAAATAATAAAAATAAATAAAATAAATAATGCTTTCACGTTAACATTGAAGCTGTAATGGAGAAGGCTCAAACAAGCAGCAGTGGATGCTGCCCACAAAAAAGTGGCACCAGTAGAAACAGCGGTGACGACGAATTTCTGAAAGTACATGCACATCCAATGCTCCAAGAGTCAAAATGATGATGCTTGCCGGAACTGCTGAAGACGAAACTGCAGATGATGCGATCATAGAAAGCCAACGATGCAGTTCCGAAGGCACATGCATGGTCAATGTACATAAATTGAAAACAATATCACTCTTTGCTGCAACCACCATACATGAAACTGCGGTCACAATTGTCGCAATTGTCAATAGCAACTATGCAGCTCGGTATGCAGCTAACACAGTCGACGATTCAAGGCAAAAAAGAAAAAGGCACAAAGTGTCCCGGATTTACTGTTTTTACTGATTGCTATGGCGGAGCAGACTTCGACTGAGTTTTCGAATTGGCTCTAGTGAAGCTTTGACAAGCGTACTTGCTGCACCCCATGCAGAGTCAAATATGTCCAATGCAAAAAAAAAAAAAAAGCACACACTTTGCAAGACCAGAACATGAGCCATCAGCAGATCTTGTGACCATTTATCGTCCATACATGTTGCAATGAAATTCAGCAACAGAAAACGCTTTCACGCGTCTTCTCAACTTTGCTGCAGCAGGGTGCGACTGTACCCCTGACAGTCTGCTTCCATAAGAATTTGAAGTAAAGCGAGTGAAGCGCTTCTTTAGAAAGGGGTGCCTAAAACGAGCATCAGAGACGCACCTGAGAACAGCCTTCAAGACGTGGCTGTTCCTGCCACTGCGGCATCTTCTGTCGCCGGTTGTGACTGCTGTGGAGTCTGTGGCTGTGCAGCGGGGATGTCGAAGATCTCTGCAAAGAGTGGAGGCAGGCGCAGTGCATGCCAGTGCGGGCGCAGCCAAGCCAAGTGCCGGGCATGTGCCAGCCCCAGGGCACGTAGGGGCCCCAGCAGGGCTAACGCCCGCCCAGGGAGCCCCGGGTCCCCCGGGTGGTTGCGGCCCGCCTGCAGCCGCAGTGCCTCACACAGCCGACGCTGGCCCAAGTCAATGGCTTTGCTGTCGTACAACCCGCTGCGCTCTGTATTCACAAAAGGAAGGAATGACACACTCGATCCTTTCCGATGTATTCATGCATGATTGCGATTGGGAGTAGCACTCGGGGGTGACATTGAAGCAACACGACAACGCAGGACCAACAACTCAATGCAATGCAGTCGCCCCATTCTTTAACTATTGTGTGTGAGCGACAGCTTTTTGTGCGTATCTTTGCCATATGACTTAATTAAGCTCCAAAAAGAGTGAAAACAAGTGCATGCCCACAAAACAATTTTTTGAAACTTCATTCCATCATATAGTGCTGACCGCCAGAAAAGTCGCCGCTGCGCACGATAGCTCAAGATTTGGACGGCTGTTCCATCTGAGAACTACGCATTTTTGCAAGCTCAATCTATTACTTCATTCTTGATGTTGGCCATTGCTAGTTCAAATCAAAAACAATTTTGATTTGATTTAAACAGGTCACAGAGAACAAAAAACGTGATCCCAGAATAGCAAATTTACTGCAGTTAAACCACTCCATAAGAGATGTTGATGTAAGAGAGGTGGGTGTAAGGGACACTAGCGTGCCTACATTGAAACAGGAATTCATCAGAATTCATCAAAAGACCCCGCACACAAAGGGACAAGAAGAGATTTCTGATGCATGTCTCCCGATAAAGTGCTTCAACTACATCACAAAAATTTATATAACGTCTTTCCGGGCAGTGTGATACAACAGTGTTTTGGAATGTGTAAAGAATGCTGTCACTCGTTGACAATCATGCATCGGACATTAGCCAAGCGAAGTTTTGTGAAAGTGAAGGTATACAGTAAAACCTCAGTGTTAAGAATCTCGCAAGGTTATGAAAAACATTTGTATCAACCGAAATTCATACCACCCAAAAACATAGAAAGTCAGTATGCGACAACAGAAAGCTGGCGTACGTTTTCATGTATTGTTTCTTAGGATCGCAGCAACATCGTGAACAGCTCTGAATGATTGCCAGCAAAGTTTCTAGGTATCAATGATAATACTTGTTTTGTAAATATACATGTGCATAGAACCTGATGTGTATTGACCTGTTACAGCTAGTTGCCCCTTCTTAATCCTAGTGTGCGCATTTCCGCATGACCGCATGACAGCTGTTTTTCAGCGAAAGCAGCCTAAAGGGGCATTTTGCAAACCGTTGTTAGAGGCCATAACACTTGAGAACTGATGCCGTGTGTTGTTATTTTCTTCTCGTGATAGTGTGGAGGCTGTTTTTCGGGCAGTACGTACCATGTTTGAGCCTCCCGTGCAAATATGTTGCGAGGCCCAGCTGCTTTCTCAATACCACCCTTTCCCCTTTTGTACGATGCGCAATTACAAAGCCATGACTTGCATCGACGTGGCAGGCACGTGTAAACATAGCACAACATCGCATATAAACGTGTTGAGGGGGGGGGGGGATTGCGATGCTATTTGTGATCCATGATATGCGCGCACAATATCGGAGGACAGTACGCCCCGCTGATGGCCAATTTAGACAGACTGGCACCATGAAGGGAATGCCCACGCTTAAGCTCGCGCGGCCGCGTTGATTGCTGTCTTTCACGGCAGCGTGAACAGCACCTGTTCAAACCTGTGTGGTAGCGTACGTTCGTGTCTAACGTCCCAAGGTGAAAAACAGTTCACAATCGCTGAGCTCCATTACATTGCAGGCTAATGGGCCCTGGCAGGGACCACAGAAAAATTTGTACCACCCCTGAATCGTACAAGCCAAGATCGTAACACCAAGGTTCCACTGCACAACCAAAATTTAGCGAAAATATGGCACATCTTTTGTGGTCATCAATAAGTTACTATTCCTTTTATATTAGGTATTTTGATAGTTTTCATTACTTAGAATACTGAGTGGTCCTTATAAAATCCTACATAGTTATTAGTCAGTGACTGTACTTTGGCGAAATTACCCAAGGCCCTGCACTCTCGGCAGTCAATAGGTTTTTTTTAAGTAAGTTTCATGTACGTATATCGGCACAAGCAAGTGGGGACAATTCGCAATGTTGCCAATGAAGCTCCTTCTGTCAAGAGGATTCAGAGGATTTACAAATGGACAGAGGATTTACAAATGGGCAATTTCATTATTTTTTTTTCTAGCACACAGTCTCAGCAAAAATAAATTCCATGCAGAGACTTAAGAAACACAACGTTCGCTTCCTAACTTACCATTCGTTAGCAGCACAACGGCTGAGAAGAGGCCGATCTCCGTGTCATTCAGCTGGAGGTTGTTGAACGCCACAAAGAAGTTGAACATTGCCGATACAAAGTCGTGCTGCAAGACGAATACGGAAACCTTCAATAGGATCCCTTCATCAGTGCGGACAAGCAGTGTGACTGTTTCAGATGACCGCAAAATACCAGTTCAAAATGTCCACTGGCACACCTTAATTTCTTTTATTTACAATTAACCTATTATCCTATCGATTGCATTTTTCAGATAAGATCGCATAAACCACGAATTCACACACCGTGAGGCAACTGCGATTAAAAAAAGAAAAAAAAGCGGGGGGGGGTCTAAACTTGACGCCATGAGCGGTGCTGACCAACACATTTAACACTCATCTTGCAGACATATTATGCAAATACCCAAAAAGAAACTGGTCTAAAGTTGGTGCATGGTAGCTTAATATTCAATGCACTGCAAGTGAAATGAGGCAGGCGTGGTTATGCTCCCACTCACAGAGTTGTCTTAGTTTCGCTTTTAATTCTCATTTTGGTTACTTGTACGAATCAACTGAACTTATTAGTTTCCTCACCACTCCCCGCTCTATTCACTGTTTGTTTAGAGAATAGAACTTTGGCCAGTGCCATCTCTCCTAAACAATCAGTTCAATTACCACTAAACTGAGGGAAAGAGGAGACTTCTGAGAAAATGCTTTATCAGTGAAACTATCAACTAATTTAATGTTTTTCTTTTGTGTCCTTTAATGTAGCAAGGTTTTAGAAACACAGATCAGTTGTCATGAATGCTATAAACCATACAGCAAGTAAGAGCAAACTGTAGTTCAGCAATTTTGGACTAAGCCCAAAAAGCACAAGTAGCCTTGCATTTGGTCTTGGTGCGAGACTCTTTTGAACATAACCACAGAGACACGAGACTCTTTTGAACATAACCACAGAGACCTTGTAAATGTTGCTATAGCAAAAGGAGCTCACTCACATCAAACATAAGCTCGAGCTGCTGCCGAATGAGGTAGGTGCCATCGCTAAAGGTGAGCGTGTCGTGTGGGAGACCAACCAGCACTCCTTTGGATACATGTACCAGCCACACTTCAAAAGAAGCCGGCCTGCATGGATTAGCGTGAACATGAACAATTATTGGAGCATGCGTACCTGTTCGATTTGCCCAGCAAACTCCCAATTTTATGACGCGTTAGAAATCCTCTGAAAAACCACCCCAACCCCACACACAAAAAGAAAATAAAGGACATTAGCTGTATAATTTTCTGGCCTTGGCATGTCGTATGCAGAACGCTTTTAGCATGGTTACCAAAGACAGCAATCACCAGTGGTGGCTATTAACAAAACTGCAGGACAAGTTTATTTAATGAGCAAGTGCCATTACAGTAAGCACAGGGATGCTATATGGCCTCTGCACAGCTCTGCCCAATAATAAAGAGTTTCTAGCATGACTTTTTAGTAACATGTATTGATCGGCTTGGAATAACTCCTTTCTTATATGTGCAGACAGGAAGGCATATCTGCCTAGATGGGGCCGCCTGTTGGCAGCTGGGGCTGTTGCTCCTGCACAGCCTCTACGACTCACTGAACGGTTCAAAGTTGGTTTGGGAGTTCTGAATTGAGTACCACCGCCGTACCTGTTGCATTAATATTCTAATATGACAGTGAAAACTAACCTGCTTGGAGCACCAGAATGTCTTCCTCTTGAAACTTTGGTCGTAATGCCTAACAATGTCACAGCAATGAGTGATGAACATCTAACACGAAACACAAATTAAAACACGAAACACAAATTAAAACTTTTTATTCACGCTTAGCTCAAAGAAATTTGTGACAAGAGATTGGCGAGCACCAGCACTAACTGCAGGTGTGAATGAACCTTAAGAGCTGGAAAAAATGTAACAGGGACATATATCAACGAGGTTTCACAGCAAGAATGCTGAGCAGTGTTGCAAATGCCAAATAAGGACACATTTTCGGCCCTTAGGACTACAAATATCCCAGTCGCTAGTGGGAAGTTGTGAACAGCGCTCAGGTATGCATGCCTGGGAGGGGTGCCATCCATACCTTGATGAGAATGAGCTGGTCATCTTGGACGAGATCAAGAAATCCTGGCACCCGCTTGCGAATTCAACAAACCCTCTGGACCGAGGGGGTCACCAGGGTGGCAAACTGCTGCCATAGACCCAGTTTGCTCTGCTCGGGCTGTCTGGCTGTGGTGCATTGCCCGGGCCCTCGCCATGCCCCGACCTCGTCCAGGCTCTGCATCGCCCATACATGACACAAATACCCACACCCGTCGCTTTTTCGCATCCCAAATGCAGAAAGAGATCAGAACAGACTGTCTACAAATTCTGCAACAAAACGCACAAATAAGCAAGAGACTATTATGTCATATAAATTTTTAGAGTTCTGTCATTTTAAAAGGATAACCTTTTGGGCCGGTAGGTAAGGCACACCAGTGGGGAAGCAATGCAAACATCTCTTCCTGTCCACCTTGAGAAACATTTAGAGTCCTGTCACGTTTCATGTGATTTATTTCAGTCTAACATGGTTCTATCACTCAACAAGACATTAGCTTTAAATCAACATGCTCTTATGACTACGTATATATGTGTCTAGTATTGGCAGAGCTTCCTCTGAGCATAAATTACAGGAATAGATAACATCTCAGAGATAAATTAGGTTAACTGCATTAATAAAAAAGTTTCTATTGAACTTACCCTACTTTTTCATTAAACATGAATTTAAATATCATTTTCTCACTAAAGTCACAAAAAATGTTCTTTGGTGCCCCACGCAGCATAAAGCAGAGATACATACGATGGACATTGTGTGACCCTTTTAGCAGTGTACACTGTTATTTGTCTCTATACTAATTGTAGAAATGTAGTAGTCCTTTTTCATTAAAATGTTTTTAACTTAAAATGTGCACCATACAATTTCGTTGGTATTGAGCAGACAGTGGTTCTGCTTTCGTCTTGGTGAATGATATGACCCTCATGAGCGGCAGCAAGACGGTTGCTAGCCATGTACTTAAGCTACACTTGCCGACAAGTTGGAGAAGTGCAAGGAGCACCTGGATCATGAGACGGCAAGCATTCGAAAAATTCATTCTACCAGCGTTTTTTTTTTAATATTCCAAAAGGCTGAAAATTCCAAAATGAAAGCGGTCTCAGCCTCAGTTGCACTTTCTCGTGTGAAAGCATTGGTGTAATCAACAGTTTGCAAGGAGGGCTGTCGGCATCGCTATCATTTCTCAGCGTGCTGGACGAGGCACCCGTACTTTTTTAGTGACTTCTGAGAGAGAAAAGTACTATTTACAATATACCCACAACCTTTTAGAATCAACCACAGCAGAAATAACCACTACTGAGGGGGGCGCTTCATTACACCTTAAAAAAAAATGAGTTGACAAAGATCAATTGTCACCTAATTTAACCAGCATGACACTTCAAATGTTGCACAATCTCTGGGAAAGTAATGTACTGTGTGGTCATTTTGTCAGCCAGTGACTGCACAGAAAACAAAAGCAAGGCTCCTTGGAGCTGGAGCAGCGATCGTGATGAATGTTTCCTGCAAGGGGTTCACGCCGTGAGGCAACCGCAGGTCATGTTCCGTGACGAGTCCGCCATTGGCGACGCCGCATTCACGGTACTTTGTTATTTTTTGTTTGAGTGTCATATTGGGAATATTGTATTACATCGTTTAGCATGTCACTGGTGACATATCCGATTCCGCTGGCGACATCATTGTTTTAAAAGCAAGTGAATAAACGTACAAGTGTCCGGTTTGCTCGATGCGACTGGCGTCTCCATGTGCTCCACGAGGACAACATTCGTTATATATCCCATGTAGTGAAGGTGCTCACCTCCTCATTCAGCATGAGTACGTTCTCGGAAGGTATTTTGTCAACGAGTGCTATTCAAGCAGTGAATGCATCCTTATACAGCAAACAGCGTTGCCAATGCATCCAGCTCAACCTACCGACTGATGGAGATTGTGCACTTACCTTTTCACTGCAATGCCACTGTGACGCGACACTGACATTACGCCACAAGTCCCCTTTCCACTATTGCCCCAATTTTCCTAACTCCCCAACCAATCCCTCTTCACACCCGTGCATCTAATTGATAAACAACAATACCATGTACCTATAATGACCTTCTTAATGTTATTGTTCAAACAAAAAAGTTTGACAGAAAATATGAGATGGTATGTATGAACAGAAGATTCATCCAAAACCAAATCATTATTTGGCCTGTCTGTCCCCAAGAATTGTACACATAAACAGACTGCAACTTACTTGAAAGGAATGACTGTGTAAGTTAACTGCCGTGTTGAAGATACATATAGACAGAGATGGTAATACAAAATGAAAAGAGATAAGTGATGCAACAGCTACTAATGCCAATATTGGTTCATCACATTCACTCAGTACAAATCCCAATGGTGCAACTTTAAAACATGATGACAGCAACAGCAACTGAGGAGGCTGCCATTCGGGCATTCACGTCATAATACCTGATTCACTTGAACCTAGACTGATATTTCTCCCCCCCCCCTTTATTTAGGTATAATCACATACCAAACTGAAGGGTCGACTTAGATTTGAGAATTATTATTACTATTTAATGTGCCAGTTTATAATCAAGTGGTTGTCAAGTGATTTACAAGATAGCACTGCACTGTGTGGCCAGTTTGTCAGTTTGGTATATGTCACCATCTGTTCATTGTAGCTCTGATATTGCTGCTTGAAAAATATAGTATTGCAGATGCTACAAGCTACACTGATAGCCAATCGAATTACACCAGTTGTCATTAACACCGGCGTCGTAGCTCTGTATAATAATTCATAGCACGTTTACTGGTTCCATATCTGCTTCTGAAGCTGCGGCGCGGCTGACACCACGCTGAATCACTGAAAATCTTACGCCATTTCAGAGAACCTAGCCTGTCAATGATTACAACTTTAGTATAAGTGTGGCAATGGCCACAAACACAGTGGCAGTCACTGCTGACGAACGTGCGAGTAGGATTTGTTAGCAACCACAAACAACATAATTCTTTTGCTTTTTTTTTTCTTGAATTGTACGCATTTGATTAACACAGAAAGGTGCAAAAGTACAAAAAAAAGGTACAGGCAATATAAGAAATGAATAGCACTGCTCTCTTTTTTGTTTGATATCACAGTGAGGTGCCACATTGCATGTGAAGTTTGAGGAAATGTGGACTTGCCCTGTGCGAACCTTTCCATGAACGTGACAATTGTGTGAACAGTGGGGATGCATTCGTACATCACTTCCCATTGTTCCTGCTGTACGAATGCATTAAACGAAAATGAACCACACCAGCTTTCAACACTCATGCCGCAAGCACCCCCTTGCCAGGCTCATGCTTATGCACACTCACGAAGATGGCTGGCCGGCGCACGAGGGCACGCGTCTTGTCTTCCGTGTAGGCACAGTGGGCATGATGTGCCTGTGAAATGGTGAGGATGATGTCGTACATGGCGAGCTGCTGACTCTCCAGGTCCCGTGCACACTGGTCTGCCTCTCCGGGGCTGCCCAGTGAGAGGCCCTCTTCACCGGAAAGGCCAGAAGAGCCTCCCCTTTCCCGAGAACGCTTCGGCACTCTCCCGTACCGCACCGCTGCACACACCATCAATACGTATAAAAAAGCCAGCGCGAAACACAAAAGCCAAGGCGATGATAACGCCAAGACGAGCTGGGATGAGCCATGAAAAAAGTTTGCTGATTTTCACTTAACTTGGATACACCTGTGTTCTTTTAGTTACCAATTTGACATCACCCTGTTTTTTTCTGTCTCCTTATTTCAGGTGACCCTGCAATCTTCCATGAATGTGTCTTGTTCAGGGTTCAATGTCACACTAAGGACGATAATTATTTAAATATTATGTCTGTGGTCTCAGAGAAATCTGCCTTTTCCTTTTTTTGTAACATAAGGTAAACGTTATATTGTGACTGTACACTGTCAGTTTGGATAAACAGTCAGCACATAGTTGCCCATGGCTACCTGGACCATCACTGCATACCCTTCAGGCGGCCATGGCCACACTTCCTACCGACAACAGCAAGAGATCACCAGAGGCCTTTCTAGAGAATGGCATATATTACAGGGACACTAAAAGAGAACGATTATTCTCTCTTCAGAAATACAATTTCACAATACCCTCAACACGACAAGATGCTTTGGTAAGCATGGAAACACAAATAAATAGCATACAGGTGGCATTGCCGCTTTGAAGTTCTCGCAATTACTTGCTGCAAAGTCACGAATTTTGACGTTTGATAGGACATCCGTAATCCTTTGTCGCTAAAAAAAATAATTTTCGTTGTGTTTCGAGAAACATAAAGTCTTAAGATACCCAATTTCAGAAAATTTCGTTAAGCCAACTTCAAAAAGCAAAGAAAATTCTTCAGTGGGCCCGGCGGCACTTAAGGATGCATCGCCCTAAATGGCTTCGTTTCTTCGTAACGCAGCTCGTCGTGCTTTCCTGGCAGCCTTTCCCGTTCGGATCGAGAGGCAGCCCGTCGGTGTTCTACAGGATGCCGGCGTTCCGCACCCCGGACCAGAAGACAGAAACGCTCAACAGTGACTACAGTTTCCACGAGGATGGCCGTGATGACTGCATGCCTGCACAAACAGTCTGCGCAGAATCATCTGCGCGGCAGGCTCATCTTTGGTGGTACGGCCCGCGCATGGATCGGACTTACTACGTGCTATCTGCAACCAGCATATTACCCTCCCCTTGGAAAAGTCTATAAAGCCTGGTGAAACCATCGCCGCGACTAGTGGGCCCGGCGGCACGTTAAGGATGCATCGCCCTAACTGGCTTCGTTTCTTCGGTAACGCAGCTCGTCGTGCTTTCCTGGCAGCCTTTCCCGGTTCGGATCGAGAGGCAGCCCGTCGGTGTTCTACAGGATGCCGGCGTTCCGCACCCCGGACCTGCAGAAACGCTCAACAGTGACTACAGTTTCCACGAGGATGGCCGTGATGACTGCATGCCTGCACAAACAGTCTGCGCAGAATCATCTGCGCGGCAGGCTCATCTTTGGTGGTACGCCCGCGCATGGATCGGACTTACTACGTGCTATCTGCAACCAGCATATTACCCTCCCCTTGGAAAAGTCTATAAAGCCTGGTGAAACCATCGCCGCGACTAGTGGGCCCGGCGGCACGTTAAGGATGCATCGCCCTAACTGGCTTCGTTTCTTCGTAACGCAGCTCGTCGTGCTTTCCTGGCAGCCTTTCCCGGTTCGGATCGAGAGGCAGCCCGTCGGTGTTCTACAGGATGCCGGCGTTCCGCACCCCGGACCTGCAGAGAAACGCTCAACAGTGACTACAGTTTCCACGAGGATGGCCGTGATGACTGCATGCCTGCACAAACAGTCTGCGCAGAATCATCTGCGCGGCAGGCTCATCTTTGGTGGTACGGCCCGCGCATGGATCGGACTTACTTACGTGCTATCTGCAACCAGCATATTACCCTCCCCCTTGGAAAAGTCTATAAAGCCTGGTGAAACCATCGCCGCGACTAGTGGGCCCGGCGGCACGTTAAGGATGCATCGCCCTAACTGGCTTCGTTTCTTCGTAACGCAGGTAACGAATCAGCATTGCCTCTATGCTAAACGTACTAGCTCTCGTGCATTGTTTGTGCTGCCGGGCCCACGGCGATCGCTTGTGATAATATATGACTGTACATGCATGCTGATGAGAGTACTTTTGTTAGCAGGTGATGTCGAAACTAATCCGGCCCCCCGCTACTAAAGCGTCGGGCGACTTACTTGAAATGCTCAAGTGTTACAAAATGGGCAGTCAGCTATGATCGAACAATTAACTTCCATTAAGGAGACGCTGTCCGAAAACGAAAAAAAAGTTTAATGACATCAATAACAGACTCTACAAGATTGAATCCGACCTTAAGTCAATTCAAAGCATCAATCTCAAGCTTGAAAATATAGAAACAGTCACGAACAACTGCGGTGTTCAGGTGTCTCAGCTGACTGCTCGCGTTGAAGATATGGAATGTAGATCTCGCCGATGCAACCTAGTGTTCTATGGCCTCGCAGACAAACAAACGGAGACGTGGCGCGATTCAGAGGAATTAATCATCCAGCATTGCGAAAAAAATCTTGATATAACAATTCAAGCACGCAACATTGAAAGGGCTCACAGGCTTGGCGCTTTTAAAGACAGAAAGAATCGACCAATAATTGTCAAGTTTGCCCATTTCAAGGACAAAGACCACATTCTTTCTAGGCGGCAAGCTGAAAGGCACTGTCTACGGTATAAGTGAAGATTTTCCTCCGCATACGCGCTTGGCCCGTAGACGCTTGGTTGAATTCGGCAAGGCTCAAAACATGCCCATCAAACTGCGCTACGATAAACTTATCTGTGGTAACAAAACATACGTATTTGATCATCCTACTCAGACTGTTGTCGAGTACAAACGTTAGCAACTAGCAAAGAAAGTCGGCAACCCAGATAAGCCTTCTAAACATGATGTATCAATTCTTTACAGTAATATTCGTAGCCTCATACCGAAACGTGACGCCATAAGCAGCCTCATTTCATCCTCTTCTAGTAACGTCGTACTAATCACCGAAACTTGGCTCAATTCTCTGGTCTCAAGTCCTGAGCTCTTTCCCAACCTGCCTGAGTTCGATATCTTCCGCAAGGATAGGGACAGTTCTCGCGGTGGCGGTGTACTAATAGCCACTAATCGTCAATTGCAATGTTCCCTTGTAAGCGTGCAAACGCCTTTAGAAATGTTGTGGGTCCGCAGCCACGCAACCACGCCGCATATGCTCATTGGCGTCTGTTACCGTTCACCCAATTCTGAAAGTTCGTTTGCATCTGATTTTCATGACGTATTACATGAGATAACGCTTACTAATCCTAGTGCTCCCATCTTGCTTTTTGGCGATTTCAATTTTCCTTTCATTGACTGGTCCAAGCTATCCACCTGCCAAAACACAGATAATGTCTCCAATGAATTCTTACACACGTGTTTAACGTTTGGTCTATCACAGCTTGTCACTTCTCCTACGCGCACAACCGATCATTCAAGCAACGTTCTTGACCTTCTGCTTACGTCACATCCTGATAACTTTTCTTCTCTTTCTTATATTAGCGGTCTCAGTGACCACACCGCGATCCACACTACGTTTCCCGGTAACATGATAAAAAAAAAAGCGTCAAATCGAAGAAATTACTGACTCTTTACGACAAAGCCGACTATGTCGCTATGAACAACGACTTAGCAGCCTTTTATAGTGAATTTTCCTCAACTTACGATCAACAATCCACTGAATCTAATTGGGCTTTATTTAAATCCAAGATGCAGGACTTGATCAAACTTTACATTCCAACAATCACTATATGTGAAAGATCTCGTTCTCCCTGGTTTAATGTCAGTCTAAAACGTATGAAAAACAAGAAGAAACGACAGTTTCGTTCTGCCAGACAATCGAACTCTCAACTAGCCTGGGACAAGTATAAAAGTACAGCCAAAGAATACATGGCATTATTGGCATTGGCAAAGAGAAACTTTTTTTCAACCACACTACCCAACATGCTTCGGGACAACCCACGCCGCTTTTGGAAAATAATGAAACCGGATGATAAAAACTACACTTTCTCTTTGTGACAATTCTGGATCCCCTATTGCCGATTGTGACGTTCCATCTGTCTTGAACTCTACATTTTGTTCGTTTTTACTAACGAAGCTAGCGGAGAACTTCCTGAATATCCGCATTTTGCTTTTCCGCAAATGCCGAAGATTGAGTTCAGCTCAGAGGGAATCGTTAATGTAATCAATCAATTAAAAAATTCTTCATCATGTGGTATAGATGGCATCAATGCCAAAAATTCTTAAAAATACTAAGCATATCTCTGGTTCCATACTATCAATCATTTTCCAACAGTCGCTCGATACAGGTGAAGTCCCATTGGATGGAGAATTGGGAAGGTCATTCCGGTCTTCAAGAAGGGCGATCGTTTATCTGCAGGTAACTACCGCCCATCTCGCTCACTAGTGTTTGTTCTAAGATCATGGAACATGTCATCTTCTCTCATGTTGCCAGCTTTTATCATCTGCAAGTTTTTTCACCCAAACCAGCATGGCTTTCGTAAAGGTCACTCCTGTGAGACCCAACTAACATTATTCCTGCATGACATCCATCTCCACATAGATCGTAACATCCCAGTTGATACACTGTTTCTAGATTTCGAAAAAGCATTTGACAAGGTGCTCACTCTCTCTCCTACTAAAAGTCTCGCGTCTAAGCCTTCACCAGTATGTTTTCAACTGGATCAAAGCATTCTTAACAAAACCGCAAACAATTTGTGCATGTTAATAACCTTTCTTCCAACCTCTCCCCAGTTCTGTCTGGCGTGCCCAAGGTACCGTCCTCGGGCCTCTCCTATCTTGATATATATTAACGACATTCCACTTTCTGTTCAATCTAACATTTCGCCTTTTTGCCGACGATTGTGTCCTTTACCGTCCAATACATAACTCTACCCGTGTTCTTCCCTACAGCATGACCTCTTACGCATTCAACAGTGGTGTAACACTTGGCTGATGTCTCTGAATACGAATAAAACATTGCTCATTTTTTCCATCGTCGCGAAGAAACTACGCGCCGGCTACTTACACCATCAACAACTGTCCTATAGCTGCTACTAACTCAATCAAATATCTAGGTGTCCATCTTTCGAGCGACCTATCATGGGGTGACCACATAGATCACATAGCTCACTCCGCTAACCGTGCCTTGGTTACGTACGCCGCAACATTTTCATGGCACCACCTTCCGTTAAACTACTCGCTTATATCACCATTGTCAGACCTAAACTGAATATGCATCTGCCGTCTTTGACCCCACCAAAACAAATCATATTAAAATTCTGGAAATCTGTCCAGAACCGAGCAGCCAGATTCATTGCTTCAGATTACTCCCGTTACTCCAGCATCTCCAACCAAAAAAACCAGTTAAAGCTTCCTACCCTCGCTTTTCGTCGTCATATGGCACGTTTGTGCCTTTTCCACAAATTCTTTCATTCAGCCACACGTGACAACCAGCTCATCCAACCAGTCCACGAGGCATCGCAGAAGTCATCCAAACGCTGTAATTCCGCCACGTGCTCACACCACATCATTTCAACAGTCATTCTTTTTGCGCACCGCCCGAGACTGGAATGACCTTCCGGAAGAGGCGGCAGTCATCCGGAGATTCTGCGCGCTTCAAGAATGCCATACAAGCAGCAGACTCAACTGCATCTTAACCATTACTTTTGATACCGCCTTTCATCGCCCACCCCTCATGTAAAGTTCATACGGAACCTTTGAGGATATAATAAATAAATA